>JACEEZ010000143.1:637500-665000 GCA_016584305.1 Chionoecetes opilio | reverse complement strand
TCCGGGGCTTCCTTCTTTCTGGCAGGAGCTTCATCAACCCTCATTTAAAGCTTCATTTCGGCCCTGTGACAGAACCCTCGGATTGTCATGTTTGGCTGGTGAATGTTTTTGGCTCGTGTTGTTGTAGTGGTGGTGGTAGTGGTAGTAGTAGTAGTAGTAGTAGTAGTGGTAGTGGTAGTATTAGTATTAGTATTAGTAGTAGTAGTAGTAGTAATAGTAGTAGTAGAAGTAGTAGTAGTAGGAGTAGTAGTAATAGTAGTAGTAGTAGTAGTTGTTGTTGTAGTAGTAGTAGTATTTGTAGCAGGAGGAGGAGGAGGAGGAGGACGAGGAGGAGGAGGAGGAGGAATAGTAGTAGTAGTAGTAGTAGTAGTAGTAGTAGTGGTGGTAGTAGTAGTAGTAGTAGTAGTAGAGTAAGTAGTATTTATTGTTGTAAAAGTAGTAGTAGTAGTAGTAGTAGTAGTAGTAATAATGGTATAGTATTAGTTATTTTTCTTATTATGTTTTTGTTGTAGTTGTAGAAGAAGATAAGGAACAGTTAAGGGACAAAAGAAGAAGAGGAAGAAGCTGAAATACCACTAGCTATGTAGTTTTTCCCCTTTCTAATGACGTGTGTGTGTGTGTGTGTTGTGTGTGTGTGTGTGAATAGATCGTTTTGTTCTAATAAGCTTCGTTTCGGTAACTGGCGTCCTGTCTCCTCTGGGAATGTTATATGTGTTCTACTGATTATCTTGCTTCATATTTTGTACGCCTTTCGTTCCTGGCATTTTAGGTTTCCAAGGCATTTCATCTAATTACGTTCCTTGAATATTTCCTTTGAGACGTTACCAACAGTCGCAGGTTTTTAAGGTTTTTTGTTTACAGTTTTACCATTTGGAGTAAACACGTGTTCAATTTTTTTTCGTAGAGTTTTTCGTAATTAGTTTTAAGGTGTAGCTTAGATTTTCCTGCAAAAGAGAAGTCATTGGTACGCTTGGTATTAAACCTGTCCCTTTCCTCCCTTTCCTCCCCTTCCTTCCCTTTCCTTCCCTTCCTCCCTCTGTTTCCCCTTCTTCCCCTTCCTTCCCTTCCTCCTTTTTCTTCCTTTCCTCTCCCTTCCTCCCCATCTTCCTCTTTCTCTCCCTTCCTTCCCCTTCTTGCTCTTCCTCCCCTTCCTTCCCTTCTTTTCCCTTCATTACCCTTCCTCCCCTTTCTTTCCTCCCTTCCCTTCCTTTCCCTTCCTTCCCTTCCTCCCCTTCCTCCCATTCCTCTCCTTTCTTCCCCCTTCCTTCCCTTCTTTCCCTTCCTCCCCCTTCCTCTCCTTTCTTCCCCCTTCCTTCCCTTCCTTCCCTTCCTCCCCCTTCGTCTCCTTTCTTCCCTTCCTCCCCCTTACTTCCCTTCCTCCTCTTTCCTCTCCCTTTCTCTCTTCCTTCCTTTCCTCCCCTTCCTTTCCTCCCCTTCCTCCCCTTCACGGCTCCCTTGTTAAGACGCCCTTCACTTCTTCACAACTTTCTCAAGACAGTCCAGGTTAGTTATCATCAGCGGGTCTGGTCGCGCCCCCAAGACCCGCCTCACAGCCGACAACTTTCCGCGCCAAGACCCGACTTGTCACCGTCTGCGCGCCCTTCGTTATCTCAAAGCCCTCACTAACTTACTCTCTTAGGCACTATTTTCTTTACAACTTGAGAAAAGATATGATTTAGAACAAGTTGATGGGAATGGTGTTCACATCTGCTTATTTTAGGTGTGTGTGTGTGTGTGTGTGTGTGTGTGTGTGTGTGTGTGTGTGTGTGTGTGTGTGTGTGTGTGTGTGTGTGTGTGTGTGACCATTGAGCACAGTTGCCGTTCTGAAGACCACAATTATTTGCCGATTGAAGCCGTAATATCGCCACCAGTGTATGTAATAGAAGTGGCCTTTGAGAATTACGCTTCCGTGACATACATACATACATTTTAAATACACTTTTGATATTTCTGTTAAACGCTTTATATTATTTACACATGAAACTCTTCCACATAACTGACGAATATTTGAATATATTGATTATTGTTTTATTGAAAAAGTATATTATTAACCTGATTCCTTGTTTCATAGGTGTAATATTTCTTTATATTATTAATTTCATGGTGTCTTACGATGAACTGTCCATGTTGATGTGCGATGAAGTGTCGATGATGTATATAGTGGATGGATGTGTATGTGTCGATGATGTATAACACTTCTATATATGTGGATGATTGTATGTGTCGATGATGTTAACACTTTCTATATATGTGGATGGATGTGTATGTGTCGATGATGTATAACACTTTCTATATATGTGGATGGATGTGTATGTGTCGATGATGTATAACACTTTCTGGTGATGTTTGTGGTGGTGTTGGTGATGCCTTTTGATGCTGGACATAAGAACATAAGAAGAACATAAGAAAATAAGGAAGCTACAAGAGGCCGTAAGACCTACACGAGGTAGTTCCTGTTTTGGACGTGCTAGATGTATTGACATTACTCGTGGTGGTGATGATGGTGGTGAAGGCTCTGTTGGTGATGACTGTAGTGGTGACAGGAATGATAAAACTAGCAGATTTGTTTCGTTTACAGTCCAAATGGTGATGTTGGTGATGATGGTGATGGTGGTGATGATGGTCAGAAATTTGTCGTGTTTGCAAAGGTGTTAATGTTTTAACTGTGTATCTTGATGATGGTGATGATGTTAGTGTTGGCAGGGGTTGAGTATAGCGTCATTGGGGGGGGTGTTTGCAGTGGGTGTCAGCGGCGAGGTTGACGAGAGAGCAAAGACTCGCACGGCTTTGCAGGGAGCACTCAGGATGACGCGATTTGGTTCAATGGATTTTGGTGTTATTTTTTTCTCTTTTTAGTTGCAGGATTAGAGTGTTGGTGTGAAGGGAATTAGAGAAGGAGGTGAAAAGTGATGGAATGTAGGTGGTTAGGCAGGAATGTGTGTGTGTGTGTGTTGTGTGTGTTGTTGGTGTGTGTGTGTGTGGTGTGTGGGTGTGGTGATTATAAAGTTAAATTATGGTGTAATATATAGGTGTCTGTGGATGTTAGGATGTGTGGTATGTTGTTTGTGGATGATGCTGGTGTACTGTAGGTTTGTGATGTAGAGATGTTGTAGTGTGTGATTGGGTGGTGTATAAGGCGTGATTTGTGTGTGAAGTTTTGTCTGTGCTAATTTATTGAAGCAATTTTGAAGTAGTTTTGTCTGAATATTTTTAAAGCATTTTGAAGTAGTTTGTCTGTGCTAATTTTTTTTGACAATTTGAAGTAGTTTTGTCTGTGCTAATTTTTTTTAAAGCAATTTTCAAGTAGTTTTGTCTGTGCTCAATTTTTATTTGAAAGCAATTTGAAGTTTTTTTGTCTGTGCTAATTTTTTTAAAGCAATTTTCAAGTATTTTGGTCTGCAATTTTTTTTTTTGAAGCAATTTTGAAGTAGTTTTGTCTGTGCTAAAAAAAATTGAAGCAATTTTGAAGTAGTTTTTGTCTGTGCTATTTTTTTTAAAGCAATTTTCAAGTAGTTTTTGTCCGTGGAAATTTTTTTTGAAGCAATTTTGAAGTAGTTTTTGTCCGTGCAATTTTTTGAAGCAATTTTGAAGTAGTTTTTGTCTGTGCTCATTTTTTTTTAAAGCAATTTTATATAAGTTTTATCCGTTGTCATGAGAGAGAGAGTTTTTTCATCCTAAGTGGTGTTATTTGTCTTTATTATCAAAGGAAATGAAACTTGAATGTATTGACTTGCGTCTTATAGGTTTGGTCTATATTAGCTCCTCTAGGCATTATTTTTCTCTGTAAGGTATTTTTTTGGAATGTCAAAGTTTAACACGTACGTAGCACATGAGGCCGAGGTTATATTCATGTCCGTTCACGGCATGCAAATATTTGTACTCGTATCAGCGTGTTTGCTGTTTTGTAATTACGTTTGAATTGTATTTTTTATAGTTATATAAAATCATAATTGCTCATAATTCCACGCCATCAAGGGCTGCCAAATATTTCCATGACATTCATTGAACATTTGTATAATAATATATATTTTTTTACAATGGATATTATATTTCCTCAATATTTTTACTTCGTTTTATAATAATCTTCATATTCTATTCGATACTTTGCTTTAATCTTTGTCCTGAAATGCTCACTTAACATTAACCCCTTCACGCCCAGATCTTTCCTTGGCTATATAAAATCGTCTGGTGTTAGCCATTAAATAACGAGAAGTAACTAAATATACCAAATTCACTAGTGGACAAGGATTACTAAACAGCTCATAGCTATAAAACATTGTTTATATTCACTAAAAATCGTCTAATGGTAGTCATATTACAATGGAAATTACGTTCTGGGCCTCAAGGGGTTAAAAAGGGAGGCTGGAAGGGAAGAAGTCGAAGAAAACTCTGCTGTCATTGCCTGGGAACGCGGCAGTCGACGCTGAACTTCTTTAATACACAAATTTCCGTGGTGAGGACCCCCGGGAGCGTCCAGTGGCAGCCGGGTTTATCTTGCCGCCTGAAGAAAGCTGAGTTGCCAGTCGTAAACTTGTTCTGGTGGCGCTGAAGGCCTTCGCTCCCCTGAAAAAGTTGTCCAAATTTCATTTATTTGTGTCGTCAGCTTGTGAGGCGCGTCGCTGCCTGTTGGTTACTCTGTCTTTCTGTCTGTCAATTGTGGTCTTTCTTCTTTTTGTCGGATTGCTTGACGCGTTGCAGCTTTCTTTATGGCATTTATTTTTTTCCTGGTGTATATAAGTGTGTGTTGTGTGTGTGTGTGTGTGTGTGTGTGTGTGTGTGTGTGTGTGTGTGTGTGTGTGTGTGTGTGTGTGTGTGTGTGTGTGTGTTATCCTCAAATTGTATATAGTAGGGTATAAACAAGACGATGAGAGAGAAAACGTAGGGATACACTATTTAGGAGAGGAGAGATGTGAGGAGGAGAAGGCAGTAGGGAGGGAGGGGAAGGGAGAGGCAGGTAGGCAGAGAGGGGGAGAAGCAGGGAGGCAGGGAGGGAGGGAAAGGGAGAGGCAGGTAGGGAGGCAGGCAGGGAGAGAGGGAGAGAGGGAGTGCCACGTCGCTGTCACACAAGAAAATTCACTTTACGTTAGCGGTTTCCCAGAAACCTTGCCGGAGTCGTGTGGAATGTAAACAGCGGCGTCCTGGAGCTGGAGTCACATTCGTCCTAAAAACAGACAAACTCAACAAATCTTGACAATCACCTGTTTTTTCCCGCCAACACCGCGCTGTGTCCAGGAAAAATAGTGTTGCTTGCACGTCAGCACTTCTACCGACTTACTTACTTACTTACTTACTTACTTACTTACTTACTTACTTACTTACTTACTTACTTACTTACTTACTTACTTACTTACTTACTTACTTACTTACTTACTTACTTACTTACTTACTTACTTACTTGACTTATTACTTACTTATTACTTACTTACTTACTTACTTAACTTATTACTTACTTACTTACTTACTTACTTACTTACTTACTTACTTACTTACTTACTTACTTACTTACTTACTTACTACTTACTTTACTTACTTACTTACTTACTTACCTACCTTACCTACTTACTTACTTACTTACTTACTTACTTAAACGTTACTTACTTACTACTTAACTTACTTACTTACTTACTTACTTACTTACTTACTTACTTACTTACTTACTTACTTACTCTTACTTACTTACTTACTTACTTACTACTTACTTACTTACTTACTTACCTTACTTACTTACTTACTTACTTACTTACTTACTTACTTACTTACTTACTTACTTACTTACTTACTTACTTACTTACTTACTTACTTACTTACTTACTTACTTACTTTACCTTACCTTACGTTACCTACTTTTTGTTATATAATTGCGACGATGCAGTTTGATGTAGACATGAGCTTTGGAATACGTAAATGATTTATTACTTTGGTTCTCGTACTTGCGGCGTATCCTTTGATTAGTATTTTCTTAAGAGTAATATTTTAATTTGAGCTTTGACTGAATAGTCTGGAGTTGATAAATTTCATGTTGACAGTTTCACACAAGGTCTCTAGTTAGATAACGAATGTGCGGTGGATAGAAGAAAGCGGTTGAGGCGGAGCAAGGAGGATGGAAGGACAGTCCTCCTCCTCCTCCTCCTCCTCCTCCTCCTCCTCCTCCTCCTCCTCCTCCTCCTCCTCCTCCTCCTCCTCCTCCTCCGCGCCAACCCTTCGTCCCTTCCTTGGATATCTGAGTATCGGATATTGACTTGACTTCTTTGAAACTCGCGATATTATTATTTCAGGCGCGGCACAACTCTGTAAACTTTAAAAAGACTCGCCGGGATGGCTGGAAATTTTCTTTTTTTCCTACTTTTAGTGACGGACGGACGGCGTCATGGAGGGCTCAATATCCTGGCGACCGGGCCCGGCGTGCCCCACTTGCCTCCCGCACCTTCGGGAGGCATGGGCAGGATACGATCTTCATATTTTTGTCTATCAACATTATCTTTTCTTAAAGTTAGATTTTTCACTTTAATATTTTGTGAGAGAGAGAGAGGAGAGAGAGAGAGAGAGAGAGAGAGAGAGAGAGAGAGAGAGAGTCCACTACTACGAAAGATCATCTATAATAATATAAGCGAAAGTGTGTGTGTGTGTGTCTGTGTGTGTGTCCGCGATAGGTGCCGCCCCCAGTGCCCCAATCCCATCATATGGCACAGTTTTGGAACCGGGTCGACCAGGGGCACATTTTAAGCCCACGTATGGGATGATCCGATCACTTTTATTTATTTTTTATTTTTAGTAGCCTATTAGCGAGAATTGTGAAAAAAAGTGGGTTGCGAGAATTGAGGAAACCTTGATGTAGGGTGATGGGTAATGGGTGAGTGAATGGGTGGGGTGATGGGTAATGGGTATGGGGTGATGGGTGAGTGAATGGGTGGGGGGTGATGGGTGATGGGTGAGGGAATAGGTGGGGGGTGATGGGTAATGGGTGAGTGAATGGGTGTGTGATGATGGGTAATGGGTGAGTGAATGGGTGGGGGTGATGGGTAATGGGTGAGTGAATGGGTGGGGGGTGATGGGTAATGGGTGAATGAATGGGTTGGGGGTGATGTGAATGGGTTGGCGTTAATACATACATTTCTACATCCATGATTTTAGGAAAGTTAGAAGGGGCTATCTGGAGAGTCTATGTTTGGTGGGCCGAAGGCCCACCAATAGCCTTCCGCAGGAGCTAGCCAAAAAGTCCGCCCGGAGGGCGGACTTTGCGGCTAGTGATTAATATAAGTCATACCACTAAAGGGGTAGAAAAGATAAATGAAAAAAGTAAGAGAAATATATATATGTTGCAACTTGCTAGATAAATACATGTACAAGTATGCATGGCAATAGTATGTATGACAGGGATTTGAGAGTGACGGCAGTAGTGTGATGGCAGGGCAGTGTGATGGCAGGGCAGTGTGATGGCAGGGCAGTGTGATGGCAGGGCAGTGTGATGACAGGGCAGTGTGATGGCAGGGCAGTGTGATGGCAGGGCAGTGTGATGGCAGGGCAGTGTGATGGCAGGGCAGTGTGATGGCAGGGCAGTGTGATGCAGGCAGTGTGATGCAGGCAGTGTGATGGCAGGGCAGTGTGATGACAGGGCAGTGTGATGGCAGGGCAGTGTGATGGCAGGGCAGTGTGATGGCAGGGCAGTGTGATGGCAGGGCAGTGTGATGGCAGGCAGTGTGATGGCAGGGCAGTGTGATGGCAGGGCAGTGTGATGCAGGGCAGTGTGATGGCAGGGCAGTGTGATGGCAGGCAGTGTGATGCAGGGCAGTGTGATGGCAGGGCAGTGTGATGGCAGGGCAGTGTGATGACAGGGCAGTGTGATGGCAGGGCAGTGTGATGCAGGGCAGTGTGATGGCAGGGCAGTGTGATGGCAGGGCAGTGTGATGGCAGGGCAGTGTGATGGCAGCAGTGTGATGGCAGTAGTGATGGCAGGGAAGTGTGATGGCAGGGCAGTGTGATGGCAGGCAGTGTGATGGCAGGGCAGGGTGATGGCAGGGCAGTGATGTGATGGCAGCAGTGTGATGGCAGGGCAGTCTGATGGCAGGGCAGTGTTATGGCAGCAGTGTGATGGCAGGGCAGTGTGATGGCAGGACAGTGTGATGGCAGGGCAGTGTGATGACAGGGCAGTATGATGGCAGGGAAGGGGGATGGCAGGGCAGTGTGATGGCAGGCAGGGTGATGGCAGGGCAGTGTGATGGCAGCAGTGTGATAGCAGGGCAGGGTGATGGCAGCAGTGTGATGGCAGGGAAGTGTGATGGCAGGGCAGGGTGATGGCAGGGCAGTGTGATGGCAGGGCAGTGTGATGGCAGGGCAGTGTGATGGAAGGGCAGGGTGATGGCAGGGCAGGGTGATGGCAGCAGTGTGATGGCAGGGAAGTGTGATGGCAGGGCAGTGTGATGGCAGGGCAGTGTGATGGCAGGCAGTGTGATGGCAGGGCAGTGTGATGGCAGGCAGTGTGATGGCAGGGCAGGTGATGGCAGGGCAGTGTTGATGGCAGGGCAGTGTGATGGCAGGGCAGTGTGATGGCAGGGCAGTGTGATGGCAGGGCAGGGTGATGGCAGGGCAGTGTGATGGACAGGCAGTGTGATGACTGGCAGTGTGGCAGGCAGTGTGATTGCAGGCATGTAGAGGGCAGTGTGAGACAGGCAGTGTGATGGCAGGGCAGGTGATGCAGGGCATGTATGGCAGGGCAGGTGATGGCAGGGCAGTGTGATGGCAGGGCAGGGTGATGGCAGCAGTGTGATGCAGAGCAGGTGATGGCAGCAGTGTGATGGCAGTAGTGTGATGGCAGGGAAGTGTGATGGCAGGGCAGGGTGATGGCAGCAGTGTGATGGCAGGGCAGTGTTATGGCAGGGCAGTGTTATGGCAGCAGTGTGATGGCAGGGAAGTGTGATGGCAGGGCAGGGTGATGGCAGCAGTGTGATAGCAGGGCACGGTGATGGCAGGGCAGTGTGATGGCAGGGCAGTGTTATGGCAGCAGTGTGATGGCAGGAGTGTGATGGCAGGGCAGGGTGATGGCAGCAGTGTGATAGCAGGGCAGGGTGATGGCAGGGCAGGGTGATGGCAGCAGTGTGATGGCAGGAAATATTACTATAGCGACGTCATTGACTTTTTACTGATATAATTCAGGTGCAATCTAGGAGTTGAGTTAATTATGCATTCTTTCGTCAGATGGAATATTATCAATTAAAAGGAATATGATTATGGAGCCAATTGAAAACCAAATCTCCCCTCTGAGAGGCCGCGTCGTTATTAGGTGAATGTGGCGGCGTGTGTTATTTTTGAGCTGAGGGCGAAATGTGCCATCACTGGATATTGGATTATTTCACCGTCAGGCAATGGGAATGACGGTGAATTAGGAAGTAAGTCTGTTCTACCTCGTCATTCCTTGTCATTGTATTATCATTATCATTCCATTCCTTTGTGATAAATGTCATGTCATGGCGAGCTTGTGTGTGTGTGATGACCTAGCAAATCATCACAAACACACCCACACAACACGACACAAGACAACACACACACACACACACACACACACACACACACACAACACACACACACACACACACACACACACACACACACACACACACACACACACACACACACACACACATTAAAGCAAAAAACTAGATAAATGTTGGTAAGAAGACAGGAACACAAAAGTTTAGCTATGGTCTTGTATGCTACACATTAACAAATACACTAGGTAATCAAACACACAACACACACACACACACCACACACAACACCCACACACACACACACACCACACACACCACACCACACACACACACACACAACAACCACACACACACACACACACACACACACACACACACACAGCTCAATTTCAAGTGTCTCTGAGTAATGCCAGAATATTCTGGTTATTCCTTTTCGCGAGTAATTCACACGTTGAAACACACGTTTAAATCACTGCATACGCTGGAAAGTTAATATGTTGTTTCGTGAGGATGTACAGAGACGCCAGGGTAGTTGAGGTAGTATAATTGTGTAAATCTACAGTATCTACAAATAACGAAATGGGCTGGAGTCCCTGAACCAACCTCCGTTACCTCCCCTGGGAAAGGCTATCGCCGCTCTGTCCTTGTAGTCGCCGGCGGTGAGCCGCCGCTCGCCTGTCATGCAGGTGACAAACTACTCTGTTTATCTATCACACGTATACATCTGCTCCACTACTAAACATATAGTAAGAAGCAAGTAATGTTTCTACCATAGAATAACTTATAATATAATTACTCTACATAAATATATATTATGTTACCATCTATTTATAAGAGATGGAAATAACATCTCTACAAACCTGCCGGCTTCTCAACTTGCTGACCCAGCAGTAATGCAACTGGGGCCGGCACTACAATGTACCACGCCCATACCTATCACACCCATACATATGCCTCATCAAGAAGGCCTCACCGACTCTGTCATTGGCTCATCAGTAACCCAGTATACAGTAGAGCCTTTTTCTGATACATCGTGGAAGCGAATAAGTCAAAAGTTTCTGAAATCATCCGTGAGAAATGCCAGGCGACTACACGTTTTTTGCCCCTCATTTCACGCGTGGCTGCCGTGTGAGGGAGATGGATTCCCGGCAGGAGAGGAGCTGCCTTGGGATGATGCAGGAGGTAGCAGCAGCATCGCAACGCTCTCATTCACCGCTCAGGAAAAGACAAAAGTATTCATGTGTAGGATGTCATGCTATGCTGTGTTAAATGTGAAGGTATAAGTAATGCATCATGGAAATCATATGAATAATGTATTACCGGCATTAATAATTATTTGTGATTATTATATACGTATTACACGTTATAGATGACCATTATTTACCGTGAAGTTATTGATAGGTTGAATAATTATGACTTCTTTCTTGCGTATTAGAGCATGGAATATTTATATGCGGTTAATAAAACACTTTATTAGCATAAGAAGGTTGTAGTGTCTATCACATATGCATCACAATATGTTGCCATGTTGAAATTCATTAGATAAAAGAAAATAGGATGTTGTTGTGACGATGTGTGCTGAGTACGAGTGTGTCAGAACAAATATTTTCCTTCACAATGGACAACTGCAACAAGTACCTTCACCTCATCCTGGTAAGCCTTCCCGGCCCTCCCCTTCCTTCCTTCATTACTTCCACGCCATCCTCTGCCGCCTCACTCGTTTCCTCTCTCGGTTTCCTTCCAGCACCCGACCACTCTATGCTCTCTGCAATTCCCTTCCTCCATGGACCCAGCACCGCGGCGGCCCTTCACTCCCCTCCCCACGCTTCGCCTTGAAACCGCCGCAGGAGAACTAATCCAAGCGAAGCCCAACACTGACGAATCTCCTCACGCTCCGAGGCTCCGGTCTTCGGCTCCTCCCGGATACCCGCCGCTCAGACTAAAAGCGACATCTCCACCAGCTCTCTTTCCCTTTGTCTGCCTCGCCTCTTATCCAAAAGCTGACGATTGTGTGTCTACTTACAGATGGGGGGAGACTGATTGCTCTCACACGGAGTGGTTAGCGCGGCGCCATCTAGAATTACTTAAAGTGTGGGTAAATCCGGATTGTTGCGTAAATTGTTAGGGATTTGAACACATACGAAATCGAAGAAGGGAAAAGAAACATGTCCGTAAAACGTTCTGTATGTAGACCATCACCTCGACGCAGCCTGTCTATCTGCAGTCAGTAAGAGGCAACAGGGTATATACATTAATACATCAGTGAAATAGATGTATTTTAGACGGAGTTCCTTCCTCTCCCTCTGACTGGGACGCTCACATGTATTGGAGGGAATCTCATACATTTGATGCAGAAGTTATTTTTTTCGGGACAGACTCAGAAGCTCATTTTCACCCTGCAAGGTTCCACTGCCTGTATATTATCGTCGTGTGTATTGAGATGAAAGCGAGGTGTTGAGGGCGTGTGTTGAGCGCTTCACCCTCGGCGTGGAGGCGGGCGTTAATGTACTTTTCATGTCCATCCTTGCCTTGAACAATGGGCGAGGTAGCGCTGCAAGGCGAGGCGCAGAGAGGCCATTACACGGGGGGCGGCGGGCATCTCCCTCCTTTTCTTCCTTCTTCCTAACCTAGAATTCTCCCTTCCTTCCATCTCCCACCCTCCTTCTCTTCCTTCTTCCTAAGCTAGAATTCCTCCCTTCCTTCCATCTCCCACCCTCCTCCTCCTTCTCTTCCTTCTTCCTAACCTTGAATTCTCCCGTTCCATCTCCCACACTCCTTCTCTTCCTTCTTCCTAAGCTAGAATTCTCCCTTCCTTCCATCTCCCACCCTCCTCCTCCTTCTCTTCCTTCTTCCTAACCTAGAACTATCCCGTTCCATCTCTCACACTCCTTTTCTTCCTTCTTCCTAACCTAGAATCCTCCCTTCCTTCCATCTCCCACCCTCCTTCTCTTCCTTCTTCCTAAGCTAGAATCCTCCCTTCCTTCCATCTCCCACCCTCCTTCTCTTCCTTCTTCCTAAGCTAGAATCCTCCCTTCCTTCCATCTCCCACCCTCCTCCTCCCTGTCTTCCTTCTTCTTAACCTAGAACTTAGCCTAACTCCTGTTCCATCTCCCTCCCCCCCTCTCTTCCTCAGCTGGATCTAAATTTTCCGCCAAACGAGCAACCTCTAAAGAGCGGACGAGGGAGTAAGGTGGCGGCATTGTCGGGTCCGGTAGTGCAGCAGCAGCCAATAACACAGGCCGGGATATCTGTATAGGCCGGATGTGCGGAGCCGCCGGCCTCTTGTGTCCACGCCTGGGGGTCATGGCGAGTCTGGCGGCCGTCCTTCCTTCCCGCGAGGAGGGGCAGAAATAGTATTGTTCTGGGTCACCCGTTGGTTGGGCTCGCGGGATGGCTGGCCAGAGGGAGGCAGAGGGTGGTTGTGAGGTATTCCGCGTCCGTCCCTCGATCATGTTTGTTAGGTTTGCACTTCCATCTTACGTCTTTGATCCTTGAACCCCTTGAGACCCAGAGCGTAATTTCCATTGTAATAAGGGTACCATTAGACGATTTTTAGTGAATATAAGCAATATTTTATAGATATGACCTGTTTAGTATCCTTGTCCGCTAACTAATTTGGTGTACTTAGTTAGTTTTCGTAATTTTATGGCTCGACAATAGACAATTTTATATAGCAAAGGAAAGATCTGGGCGTGAAGGGGTTAGTGGGGTGTTGTAATGTAGAATTCTAATGACATAGACACGAAAAAAGTATACAGCGCAATAAGAGATTAGTATTAGAAGGTATACGTACGTTTTGTTTCATTATATTTAGGCTAATTCAGTATACATGTATTTCTTTTTTTGAGGCAATATTTCGGGCTGTTGAGATAATTTCCCCTAACAAGAAGGAGCGTTGGTAGTTGCCATATCAACAGCCCACGACAGCTCAAGACTTTCTGAATGCTGTCGTGATGCAGAAAAACACAAGATTTATCCAGCAGCTTCATAGATCTATAGGTTTTTTCCTTTCCTTTTGGCAAGCCCGTCTCTTCCCCTCCAAGACTTCCCATCACCACATGAGAGCTTTGTCTGTCACCTATTTCTTCTCCTGTTATTATTCCTACACATAAACCATCACGTTATTAATTTTTTAATATCAGCAATGTGAAATATAAAGTATTGAAAATAATAGTAATAAAGTCTTGGCAGAAATGATTGCGTTATAGTTGCCTCACAGCCTTTTATTGTACCAAGTAGCCGATTTATTGTACCAAGTAGCCGATTTATTGTACCAAGTAGCCGATTTATTGTACCAAGTAGCCGATTTATTGGTCTAGTTTTTTGGTCACGTATTGGAAAACTTTGAAAAACCCTCATGACATAAATCGTGGAGCACTTGTGGTGAAGAAATCAGTGGTGTGTAAGATGAAACTACTACTACACACACACACACAACACACACACACACACACACACACACACACACACACCACACACACACACACACACACACACACACACAACACACACCACCCACACCACCCACCCACACCACACACACCACACACCACACCACCCACACACACACACACCACACACCCCACACACACACAAAACCCAAACATATAACAAATAGACACATAACTAACCCACATCATCATCAAGAACAACTGATGCACATCGCGACACGACTGCGTGCGTGCCGCACACCGCACGGCGGGCCCCAACGAACGGGCGCGTACTTGACCTACGGACCAAGGCGATGCACAGGCGACGACACACACAACGACACAGTGCTGACACAAACAGCACAGTCGCTGCAGCACACAGACTCACGACCACCATGCATGACACAAGCACACGCACAGCACGAGCAACAACAGGCACACACAACGCAAGCGACACAACGCACAGGCACACTGCAGCACGCAAACGCAACACACAGAACACACGCAGCACACAGCAGCACGCACCACGGCACCGACACACACGCAATCACACACTCACACACTACACACACACGCACCATGCAGCACACCACGACACACACACTGCACACCCACACAGACACATACACACGAGCACACACACACACACACAACACACACAACACAACAACACACACACACACACCCACACAAAGCACAACACCACACACAACCACCACACACACACACACACACACACACCACACACACACACACACACACACACACACACACACACACCACACACCACACACAACACACACACACACAACACACACACCACACACACACACACACACACACACACACACACACACACACAACACACCACACCCCCACACCACACAAAAACCTGCATAATCAGTTATATAGTTATAATATTTGAGGTCATTAACTAACTCCGTGTATCTCAATGGTAATAGTACGTGATTGGCGTGCATTGTGTGCTGGCGTTTCGTGGCGTGGCGTGGCGTGGCGTGGCATGCTGGCCTGCCGTGGCTGGCGGGGCGGGCCGTAACGTGGCGTGACTGGTGGCTGGCGTGCTTGGCCTGCGGCCTGGCGTGGCGGGGCGGGGCGGGGCGTGGCGGGCCGTAGCGTGGCTGGCGTGGCGTGGCGTGGCGTGGCGGGCGTGCTGGCCTGGTGGCTGTGCTGGCGTGGCGGGGGTGGCGTGGCGTGGCGTGGCGTGCGTGCGGCCTGGCGTGGCGTGCTGGCCTGGCGTGGCGTGGCGTGGCGTGGCGTGGCATGGCGGGGCGGTGCGGGCCGTGGCGTGACGTGGCGTGGCGTGGCGTGGCGTGGCGTGGCGTGGCGTGCTGGCCTGGCGTGGCGTGCTGACCTGGCGTGGCGTGGCGTGGCGTGGCGTGGCGTGGCATGGCGGGGCGGTGCGGGCCGTGGCGTGACGTGGCGTGGCGTGGCGTGGCGTGCGTGGCGTGGTGGCGCGGCAAAGACTGGCGGAGGGATTTAACTATCGTTGAACTATTAAAAAAAGAGAGAGGCCAGGGTCCGGCGCGGCTAAACTGGGATAAGTCAGCCGCTGAAATACGAGGCCAGATTTTTTTTAAACAAACTTTTGGAAGTTCAGCAACCGAGATGGACGAGGCAAGTTGTGAGTCGCCACAACTAAGAGGAACCTCACCTGAATACCTGAATGTAATTAAAGAATAACTTTCCCCGAGTACTGAGTGGCGTGATCTTTTAACCCCTTCACGCCCATAACGTAATTTCCATTGTAATTTGGGTACCATTAGACGATTTTTTTGTGAATATAAGCAATATTCTAGAGATATGACCTGTTAAGTATTCTTGTCTTCTAGCTAATTTGGTATATTCAGTTCCTTTTTGTAATTTTATGGCGCCACAACAGACATTTTCTTTATAGCAAAGGAAAGATCTGCGGGCGTGATCTGTTGCAAGGCGGTGTTTTATATTTTGTGCAGGTTTTACTCACTACAGACTTACCTGGGATTTTGATTTTATATTGTTATTATTATTGATATTACTATAAATATCATTATTATTTTGACCACTATTATTATTATTATTGTTGTTGTTAGTATTGTTATCATTAATATTATTTATATCGTTATTAATAACACCAAAATATATAGTCGATTTATCTTGCATCACAACCACCACGACCATAATCATTTTACTGAGAATAAAACAAATTTTCACCCAGAAACTCATCCGCTGTTGAATACACAGATGTATCTTCAGACAAAATTACTCAGTAAACTGTAAAAAGGCACGTAGGAGTAAGATATAAGTGATTACTCTCATCTGCAGACCTTATTCCTTTGCTCTTTCTCTTTGTCTTAAAACCTAAACTTTGGGCTTCAGGAATATATGTTTGTATAGGACGGAGACAACACTTTAATCTGTATTTCCTTCCATTCTGGTGATGCGGACGGTAAAAAACAGGGGTCTCTGGGAAAAGTTTGGCAATTATTCATAAATTATGTAAATACCATATGTTTTAGGCCCAGAAGGGAACATGTGGGAGGGTAAGATGTGCGACAAGATGTGACTGTTGCTGGAAAAGTGTGTTTGTTTGTGTGGAGAGAGAGAGAGAGAGAGAGAGAGAGAGAGAGAGAGAGAGAGAGAGAGAGAGAGAGAGAGAGAGAGAGAGAGAGAGAGAGCAACATAATATAGAAGATGAGGTTCGGACAGAGAAGGGTTGGCGAGGGATGTATATTATGGCCCCAGATAATGGACTAATATCTCTGAATGGCTGCACAAATACGATAACAACCGCTGTCCATAATCGAGGTCGGTAGTTACTCGGTCGGTAGTAGTAATCGAAGTCTCAGGCAAGGGAAGTATTATTTTCCCCCAGATTTTCTTTCTTTTGGGAGTTTAATCCATCATCATTGGGGGTGCCAGGGGAGGAGAGGGGGGGCGGGGGATTCGAACTGGCCACCGGGATCTAATGAGAGGTTCGCTGCCCCCACACAAACCGCCACCGTCGCTTGGCTCTCGAGAGGAATCCGACCGCAGCATGTAATTACCGGGCGGAATTTCTCCCTGGCCCCGTTGGCTCTTCCTCCTCCCACGGCTTAACAGGTTCTCGCTCTCTCCGCGCTTCTCCCCCGCTGAGTAAATACCTGGGCGTAAAGATGAAGGAGGATGTTGCGTGCCCCTCTTTGTGTGCTTCCAGGCTTGTGTCTTGTCTTCTTCCTGCAAATGAATGCCGGAATTACCACCACTATCCAGGAATTTTGATTATTTTCGTTTCTTTGTTTTGCTTGAATTTTTTGGGTAAGGAGGAAATTGTGTGGGATTTTAGTGAGTTTTTGTGAGTTTAGAGGAATTTTTGTGGGATTTTAATAAATTTTTGTGAGTGAAGAGTTAATTTTGTGGGATTTTAATGAATTTTTGTGGTGAAGATGAAATTTTGTGGGATTTTAATGAATTTTTGTGAGTGAAGATGAAATATTGTGGGATTTATAGAATTTTGTGAGTGAAGAGGAAATTTTGTGGGATTTTATAGAATTTTTGTGATTGAAGAGGAAATTTTGTGGAATTTTAGTGAACTTTTGTGATTGAAGAGGAAATTTTGTGGGATTTTAGTGAATTTTTGTAGCTTTCTTGGTTTTCTTTTGCAAATTGATGCTAGGATTTTTTAACATGTTGATTTTTTTTTATATATGGATATTTTTTTCCCTTTTTCCGCACAGCTAACTAACTACTGTCACGGGACTTTGCTGATTCTTATAACTTTATTTTATCAGATCTTATTCATTTATTTTACTCCATTCATACATTTATACATTGGCTTTAATTTTTCTTCAAGGAGACTGGGTTTTTTTAATGAGTGTTCAAGTTTTTTCTAGCTTTTCTTATCTTGCTAACTGGTGCAGACTTATTTTTATTAATCGCAATGAAATACGTATATATATATTTTCCTAATTACTTTCCCCTTACAGGCTTACATGACCTACGTAATGACTGAATCATCTTAAACAGACGCGCCAAAACTAAGGAGCGATCGATTATTGCATTTCAATCATAATAAACTACAAATTCATAACCAGGACATAATTTTCTAGTGTAATAAGTAATCAGATTTATCACTTTAGGAAGGACGAACACGTGTAAGGGCTGACGGCTTCATATCGTAATTAGATCATTTAATAAGCATCTACTACGAGGGGGATTCAAGATGACGGACGCACACCTCGCTTGCTAATCACACAGAAAAAATGCATCGTTTACAGTATGCGACATTGACTTACGTAATAGGGCGAAGTAAGGTAGAGGGGTCGAGTGTTTAAAGTGTTCTACTACTACTACTACTACTACTACTACTACTACTACTACTACTACTACTACTGCTACTACTACTACTACTACTACTACTACTACTACTACTACTACTACTACTACTACTACTACTACTACTACTACTACTACTACTACTACTACTACACAGACCTTTGAAATAGGTGCGGAGGTGAAGAACTACAGTTGCGGAACCTCAAAATGCCAAAAGTTGCGGAGGTGCGGGGTGTGGAACCTGAAAAAAAAGGTGCGGTGCCCAGCTCTGCAATAGGGAGTTATAAAAGGAGACTAGACAGCTTTATGGATGGGGATGAAAGGTGAATGTAGGTAGGTTAAGTATCAGGAACTACCTCGTGTAGGTCTCGCGGCCTCTTGTAGCATCCTTATTTTCTTATGTTCTATGTTCTTATGTACTACTACTACTACTACTTCTACTACTTCTACTACTACTACTACTACTACTACTACTACTACTACTACTACTACTACTACTACTACTACTACTACTACTACAAGCTCAGGTTTGCGACGCCCCTATGGATAAAGACAGAGGATCAGTACTGGGTTCTTGATTTTGTTGTGTTTTCAGCATAAATGGTTTCAATACGTATGCAAGTTGTTCATTATTATTACTACTATTATTATTATTAACTATTATTATTATCATTGCTATTACCACCAGCACCACCATCATCACCATTACTTCACCAACCCAGGATACCTTTGTCAATAAAACCCTTCATAAAACAGACAATTGCGAAGGTTTCTCTACGACACCGAACATTGCGATGATAAAATACCAAGCAAACCATTAAGGACCACCCGTTAAGGAGTGCCTGAGACAGACAGGTGAGGAAGTAATAAGTAATAAAGGTGAATGGTATGGAGGGAGCGGAGGAGAGGGAGAGAGAGACAAGGGAAAGAAGGGAAGTGGTCGAGTGTGAAGAAGAAAGGGTGAAAGGAAGGAAAAATGATGGTGATTGAGAAAGAAGGGAGGAAGGTTTTCAGTGACGGAAGGACACACGGGAGGAAGGTAGAGGAGGAGGAGGAGGAGGAGGAGGGAGGAGGAGGGAGGAGGGAGGAGGAGGAGGAGGAGGAAGGAGGAGGAGGAGGAGGAGGAGGAGGAATACAAAGGAAACACAAACAGCAACAGACCGATAGGTCCTTACAAGACTGTTTGCTTTAACTACACTACACTAACTAGATAATAAGAGAGAAAGGATAGGAAGTAGAAGGCTCATCCCCACCCACCCATCCCTCCAGCCGAAGCTGGCCGGAAATTAAGTGATACCATGCAATATAGAAAAACTGCATGGAATTTGTGAGGAAAGTTGAAAGCTGTAATCTATGGCTAACTACTACTAGTTTGTGGGGGTAGGTTTAGTGCTTGATAGATAGGTCATGTTATGTGTGTTTTGTAATGGTGTGAACACAGTGTGGAGGTTCAAGGGTGGTGCGGCAGCCTTGCCTGGCGCTTTCTTGGGAGGCAGCAGTCAATCAGGCCCCAGCTCCGTTCAATCCACTGCGGATTGTGTACTTTCCATGTAGGACGCCGTACACTTCAATGCCTCCTGCAGCAGTGACCCCTGGTACCTTAAGGAGGAGGAGGAGGAGGAGGAGGAGGAGGAGGAGGAGGAGGAGTAATAATGATAATAATAATGGGTATAAAACAAGTCAACGGGAAGTGTAAGTCGCAATGGACGATGATAAAGTGTATTTACATAACTGAAATGAGGTCAACTGTTCCGATTCTTGACAATTAATACAAATACGTAAATTACGAGAGAAAAAACAAGAAAAAACCAGAGGAAAAGGGGAAGCATGAATTAGCGAAGGGAGGAAAATCAATAAAAAAAAGGAATTCTTACTGTCTCATAAATTGCTGATGAATCCAATAGAAAAACATGAAAAGAATGTATAAAGCATAAGTATTGATAGAGAAAACAAAGGAGAAAGGGGTGACTGCAGATACACAGAGGGAGAGATGAAGGGAAAGGCGGAGGAGTGTGTACGAAAGGTGGAAATGGAGGGAAAAGAATAAATCTTTCTTTTGAAAAGATTTTAGTCATAGGAAAGTGGAAAAATAGAACCAGAGGAAGAGAGTTCCAGAGTTTACCAGTGAAAGGGATGAAAGAGGAAAAGATACTGATTAAACCGGCATCAGGAAGATGGACAGAATAGGGATGAGAATGAGTAGAAAGTCTTGCAGCGGAGGCCGCGGGAGGGGGGGAGGCATGGCAGTTAGCAAGTTCAGAAGAGCAGTGAGGCATGAAATAACGGTAGAAGAGAGCAAGAGAAGCAACATTGCGGGGGGTGATTTAAAGATGGAGACAGCAGTCAGAGGAGGGAGTTGATGAGACGAAAAGCTTTTGACTCAACCATGTTTAGGAGAGCTGTATGAGTGGATTCTCCCCAAAACATGTGAGGACATACTCATACATGGGCGGAAATAAGGCCCCTGTAGAGAGCAAGCACTTGGGGAGGGAGAAAAAAAAAGACGCGGACGCCGCAGGACATCTAACTTCTTTAGAAGCTGTTTTAGCATGAGATGAGATGTGAGATTTCCAGTTCAGATTTAGGAAAAAGATAGTCCTAGAATGTCATGTAGAAGAAGGGAAGCAGTTGAGGTCTTGGAAGAAGAGGGATAGTTATCTGGTAGGTTTTGTCGAGCAGTAGATAGGTAAAGAAATAGGTTTTTGAGGATGAACAAACCAAGGTTTAGCTTGCCCCAATCAAGACAATTAAGAAAAGATCAGAAGTAGGTGCTCGGTGGCATCTCTCCGTGAATCACTTAGTTCCTGTTGAGTTGGACGTCGACGTTGAAAAATGCAGGGTAGAATCATCAGCGTAGGTTTGGTACATTTTAATTTAGGTACCATTAGACGATTTTTAGTGAATATAATTAATATTATATAGATATGATATGTTTAGTATCCTTGTCAACTAACTTATCTGGTATATTTAGTTGCTTTTCGTAATTTTATGGCTAACAACATAAAATTTTATATAGCAAAGGAAAGATCTGGGCGTGAAGGGGTTAAAGGATATATTTTTTCCTAGTTTATACCGGTTAAAGATCAGGAATATGGAAGTGGCAAGGCTGTATAGTAAAGGATGAGAGAGGACTGCCAACCTTCAGTGACTTCCTATGTTGAGAGGCGAAGCGGAAACTCGTAATTTTCTTTGCTCTTGCTTCATGGACACATGAAGGAAAACTTACTGCCCCGATGCACGCCGTTTCCGTGTCACTCACGGAGCCGACGCTGTGGATGGCAGGCAGGGACGCATCTCTCTCTGCCCTGACACGCGGGGCTTCAAAATAATAAAGTCCTTCTTCCATATAGAAAAGTATGAGTCCTAACAGAGGATAAAAAAAGAGTTAACTTTTGTATGTTTTGAGATTCTCTTCGCACTTTATAGCCGCCATTTAGCCCTTTACTCTCATAGGTAGAATACCTTGCCTATGAATATGTCTATGAATGAGGTCCTAGAAGAGTACTACAAAGGAATACAAAGGATGAACAGGTACCAACAGCCAAACAGGGCTAAACCGGGCTGCCTGTGTGACAACTTTCTACCACTATAGTTTTTACGTGTTAGAAACAAATGAATAGCAGATTTGAAGGCTCCTAGTTGAGAATACAAAGGAATACAAAGGATGGACATATACCAACAGTCAAACAGGGCTAAACGGGGCTGCCTCTGTGACTACTACCACTATCGTTTTTACGTGTTAGAGGGAAATTAATAGCAAAGTTAGAGGATACTAACTGAGGAAGAGGAGAAGGAGGGGTGGTGGGTCGCAAGGCAGGTATAATTGTGTCATTGTTCTGCAACTCAGGATATTAAGAGCCAGACAAAGGGCTTCCATGACTCACTATACTCCAAGAGCTGTCACCATCCACACCCCAGCAGCGACCCCTTCACCGTCACGGGGAGGCGGTAGCAGAGTGGTTAGCGTCTCCGAGTGGCGTTCTCGGTGACCCGAGTTCGATCCCCAATGAGAACCAAACTCCACCTAAAATCTTTCTGCACCGTCGAGTGGCCTAAGAACACCCACATGCTGCCCATAACTCTACCTTCGATTGCGAGTGCATCGGAGGACACAGGGGGGCGGCATGAGCCTCTAATCACAGCGTCCTCCTATATAAAAATCCTGCCTGCGTCCCCACGGGCGAGGCCCAACCATCACAGCCCTCAAGTGAGCCTCCAGGGCCTGCCATCCCACCCCTGGAAGTCACTACCTACAGGCGCTATAGGCATAAATGTTAAAAAAGAAAAAAACAAAAACATGTCTGAACTACTTAACCCGCCTGACACCATCACCGTTTTGACTGTAGGAGGCAAGAAAGTGGTGGAGGAACCGATGGAGAAAGACAGAAGAAAAGACAAATGTCAGAGAAAAGAGTAAGAGTATCGATGTATCTTATGAAGCGAAGCGTGATGAGTTGACGGTCACTGACATTGTATCTGTAAAGGAAAATGCTCGAGTCCAGAGGCTTCAGGGAGACATAGTAGCAAAGGGAAAGAGGATGGAAAGGAGTAGAAAGGGAGGGAGACAGAAGAAATAGATAAGAAAGTAAACTGAAAAAAATTAGAGGGATAGGAAATATATTTATAGATTAGCGTAAATGACAATACAAATAAAATAATATATACATTAACATAAATATTATAATGAAATACAAAGGCAGTGAAAAACTAAGCTGTTATACTGTAAGTTGATGGCCGCGGGGAACGGTGGTGGTGGTGTTGTGGTGGTGGTGTGGTGTGGTGTTGTTGTGGTGTTTTGGCTGTGGTGGTGGTAGTGGTGGTATTGTGATGGTGATGTGGTGGTGTTGTGGTGGTGTAGTGGTGTTGTGTTGTGATGGTGGTGTTGTGGTTGTGGTGTGGTGTTGTGATGGTGGTGTGGTGGTGTTGTGGTTGTGGTGGTGGTGGTGGTGGTGGTGGTGTGGTGGTGTGGTTGTGTTGTGGTGGTGTGTTTTGGTGTTGTGGTGGTTTGTGGTGGTGTGGTGGTGTTGTGGCGGTGTTGTGGTGTTGTGTTTTGGTGGTGGTGTTGTGATGTTGTGGTGGTGTTGTGGTGGTGTGGTTGTGTTGTGGCGGTGTTGTGGTGTTGTGTTTTGGTGGTGGTGTTGTGATGTTGTGGTGGTGTTTGTGGTGGTGGTGTGGTTGTGGTGTTGTGGAGGTGTTGTGGTGGTGGTGGTGTTTTGATGGTGTTGTGGTGTTGTGGTTGTGGTGTTGTGGTGTAGAACAAGTGAGTTTATCTTAGTTTCTCAGACATCCTTTGTTAAAAGAGGAAAACCGATGCATGTTTTATTAGGCACATTCGTTCAGGGAAATGTTGACATATGTTTGTTGAACGTTACTTGTGTGCAATACTAAAAAAGAAGAGCAAGAGAGACGGAGATTGAGAGAAGAGAGACGGGAGAACAGAGAAGAGGAGAGAGAGAGAGAGAAGCGATGAGAGAGGAGAGGACGAGATAGAGATGAGAGAGACGTGAGTCGGGGGGACAGAGACAGACAGACAGACACAGAGAGACAGACAACAGACAGCAGACGAGGTAGACATGACAGAGATATAGGATATAAATTGAGCGAGAGAGAGAGATGCGAGAGAGAGAGAGAAGAAGAGAGAGGAGAGAGAGAGAGATGACGAGAGAGAGAGAGAGAGAGAGAGAGGGATAGAGACAGAATGAGGAGAGGAGAAGAGAGAGAGAAGAGAGAGGAGAGAAGCCTACCAAGATGAATGCCGTCAATATACTATGTACCGTAAGAGAGAGAGAGAGAGAGGAGGCGACGGAGCGAGAGAGAGAGAGAGAGAGAGAGAGGCTGAGAGAAAGACGCAGGAGAGAAGGAGAAGAAAGAGAGGAGAGAGAGAAGTATGATGAGAGAGAGAGACGACGAGATGAGACGAGAGAAGAGGAGGAGAGGAGAGAAGTGGAGAGAGAGAGGAGAGAGAGAGAAGCCTACACCCGAACCTAGAGCATGCCGTCACAATATTACTTCCCTATACGTAAGTCCGCTTGGCAGGATTACAAAGACTACTTTTTACACGGACTCGACGGCTCATGACGCTTACTCGCACCGCTTTCTGCCTCGCGTTGACTCACCTGTGCGACAACCAAAGGGAGTAAAGGGGGCCATAGGGGGTCAGGCAGGGTGGGACGCGAGCCAGACAGTGGCCCGGAAACGTCAGTCTACATGAGGCAGACACGCCTACTTGCCCCCTTTCCCGCCTTGTCTACCCGCCACCGCCTGCTACTCCCCTCCAGCACCACACCATTTAGGCAGTGGGATGGACGGCCGCACATTCCTAAACTGAGTCGAGATGATTAAAGGGGATGTTGCAAGTCGTGTTGTGCTGAAAAAAGTATGTTGGAGGTTAGCTTGTTGTTGTCGTGTTGTATTGTGTTTGGCTGTATTGTGTTTGTGTGGAAAGGGGTTGTTTGTGGTTTCGTGTGTGTGGTGCACGAGCAGGTGGGTGTGTGTATTGTGTGTGTGTTTGTGTGTTTTTGTTGTGTGTATGTGTGTGTTTAGTGTTTCTGCATTCGTTCTTTATCTCTCAGTAACTTGACCTGTCGTCTGGTAATATCAGTCTGTCTGTTAGATCTGTTCGTCTGTCTGTCCCCCCCCCTCTCTCATCATCTTATCTTCTCTCTCTCGATCTCACTCTCATGCCTTCTCTCTCTCTCTACTCTCTCTCTCTCTCTCTCGCTCTCGCCTCTCTCTCTCTCTCTCTCTCTCTCTCTCTCTCTCTCTTCTCTCTCTCTTCGTCTCTCTCCTCTCGCTCTCTCTCAAACCTTCACTCCGTCATTCTCCCCATCCCGCATCACAGAACATTCCTAGTCGCAGTGTCTACTCACAATGACTAGCACTCTCCTCCCTTCTCTCACCTTCCCTTCGCAGATCCCCACAAAACTGCAGCTTCTCTATTTACTCGAACCTATTCCCCCCTCCCCCACCAAGCTTCATCTCCCCACCACCAAATGCTTCGCCTCTCCTCCCTCCCAACACAATGCTTCCCCCAACCTATGTCCTCCACACCTTCCACCTTGCTCCTCGCTCCCCACCCGATTACACCTTACCCACTACCTACCCAGCCTCTTCTTGCCTTAGGAAATTACCAGACTGGACTTAAAGACTAAAAAGGAAAAAGGAAGTTGATATGAAAGGTTATGTCGCAAGCAAACTTAAGTCACTACCTACTAGAGAGATACTACCTACTATACTACCTACTACATACCCAGCCCCTTTTTACCTTAGGACATTACCAGACTGGACTTTAAGATTAAAAGGAAGGTGATCTGAAAGGTTATGTCGCAAGCAAACTTAACCCACTACCTACTAGAGAGATACTACCTACTATACTACCTACTATACTACCTACTACCTACTACGTCATACCCAGCCTCTTTTTACCTCAGGACATTAGCAGACTGGACTTAAATACTAAAAAGAAAGGTGATCTGAAAGGTTCCGTCGCAAGCAAACTTAACCCTCTACCTACTAGAGAGATACTACCTACTACCTTGTATACTACCTACTATACTACCTACTACCTACTCAGCCTCTTTTTACCTTAGGACATTAGCAGCAGACTGGACTTAAAGACTAAAAAGGAAGGTAATCTGAAAGGTTACGTCGCAAGCAAACTTAAGGAGTCTCTAAGCAGCTCTCTTTTAAAACGTGTATTTATGGCTTTCGAGATTGATGTTCCGCTCCTGAAACTGCAAACGTCGTGGTCAATTTATTAGGCAATATGTTTGAAAGGAACTGCACTGCGGGACTCTTCCTCGTGTTCTTGTTTTTTTTAGCTTTCTATCAAGAGTTTTTTTTGTATTCACCCTTTAAGTGGGACGAGATGGGTGGGATAACAGGATGTGGATTTATGATGCTGGTTTTTTGTTGTGTCTCTCTCTCTCTCTCTCTCTCTCTCTCTCTCTCTCTCTCTCTCTCTCTCTCTCTCTCTCTCTCTCTCTCTCTCTCTCTCTCTCTCTCTCTCTCTCTCTCTCTCTCTCGAGTCTTCTGGTAAGGGGAGACAACACTCTTAGCTCCTTTCCCCTCTTTCTTCCCCTCTGTTATGTACGGTGTGTGTCTGTGCGTGTGTCTTGGGTTCTTTGTCTTTCCCTCTCTCTTTTCTCTCTCTCTCTCTCTTCTCTCTCTCTCTATCTCGCTCTCTCTCTCTCTCTCTCTACTCTCTCTCTCTTCTCTCTCCTCTCTCTCTCTCTCTCTCTCTCTCTCTCTCGCTCCTCTCTCTCCTCTCTCCTCTCTTACTACTCTCTCTCTCTCTCTCTCTCTCTCTAATACAAGGTCAGTCCCGAGTTTGTAATTCCGGTTTTATCTCGTGGCGTTCCTCGTCGCGTTTCTCAGCACATTCGTTTCAATCCACTTTGTTGAGTCTGTTATCCCAACGCTCTCCTCCTCCTCCTCCTCCTCCTCCTTCTCCTTCTCCTCCTCACGCCGTCCTCCCTCCTCGCTCCTCCTCCTCCTAGCCTCATCATCCTCCTCCTTTGGTGCAGTCCGCTCGTAAGGTCACTCAGAGATAAAACCGTCGAAGCCTGACTTAAATCATCAGACGTATTGTACCTTCATAATGGCTCAGGAGATGAACGTGGAATGGCATCCTCAAATTCGGGGATTTTTCGGGAGAATGAGACTTTTTTTTTTTTTCGGTGCTTTCGTCCTTTCAATTTAATTTCCTGTTCCTTTCCCTTTTCTCTTGACGCCTACCACTGAGCCGCAGCCGGAAGCTACTGGAGGAGAGGTTAGGCCTTAAAAAAACAAAGTCTGGAATTGCTCCGCCTTGGGTCGCGAAGAGCTGTTGGGAACCTCGCGAAATCTTTCTCCCAGATTAACACTGCGAGATCGCCGCGAGGACTACTGGAGCTCGGAGGGACGCACTGGGGACAAGACCAGACAGGCAATGGAGGGAGAATAGAATTTCCCGTAAGAATAACAAGAATCGAGACGCAGTGCAGATTTCCTCTGTCCGAGAGACGTCAAGTGCAGACAGGTGTTGAGAGGGAGGGCGGGAGGGAGGGAAAACAAGGGCGGAGGGGGAGGTAAGGGGGGGGGGGAGGAGACAGAGTGGGTCAGTCTTCGTGTTTCATGACCCTTGTCTCCTCCTCCTCAGAACTTCCCTCTTCCCCTAACACTCCTCCTCCATCCTCCTCCTCCTCCTCCTCTCCCTCTGCCATCTTCCTCTCACCGGCCATCTGTTGTGATACGCTTCTTATATAAAATAAAGTTTTAACTCCAAAGTCAATCT
>JACEEZ010000143.1:622500-635000 GCA_016584305.1 Chionoecetes opilio | reverse complement strand
GTGGAAGACAGGTGCTGAGTGGAAGACAGGTGCTGAGTGGAAGACAGGTGCTGAGTGGAAGACAGGTGCTGAGTGGAAGACAGGTGCTGAGTGGAAGACAGGTGGCTGTGAGTGGAAGACAGATGCTGAGTGGAAGACAGGTGCTGAGTGGAAGACAGGTGTGAGCGGGAAGACAGGTGCTGAGTGGAAGACAGGTGCTGAGTGGAAGACAGGTGTAAGTGGAAGACAGGTGCTGAGTGGAAGACAGGTGCTGAGTGGAAGACAGGTGCTGAGTGGAAGGACAGGTGCTGAGTGGAAGACAGGTGCTGAGTGGAAGACAGGTGCTGAGTGGAAGACAGGTGCTGAGTGGAAGACAGGTGCTGAGTGGAAGACAGGTGCTGAGTGGAAGACAGGTGCTGAGTGGAAGACAGGTGCTGAGTGGAAGACAGGTGCTGAGTGGAAGACAGCCAATCAATACTGTGCAGAAGGTGATGAGCTGGGAAAGAGGAAGGGAAGAGGAAAAAGGGGTGAGGTGAGAGAAATATTTATGGAATCAGTTTTGTTACAAGAATCTAGTGAATTACAGTGTAGTGGATGGTGCTATGAGAGTGCTGTGGAAGATTAGTGTGTGGAATACATGTGTTAGTCAAGTACAGTCTATGAGACATGTATGAAGGACAGAGTGCTGAGGAAGAAGGGCTGATGGAAGAGGGGAGTGGAAGAAGAGCAGTGGAGACAGTGTGAGTGGAAAACAGTGAGTGGAGAAGGGCTGAGGGAAGGACAGGTGAGAGGGAGACAGGGATAGGAAGACAAGGATAAGTGGAAGACAGGACTGAGTAGAGAGACAGGTGTGAAGCGGAAGACAGTGTAGTGGAAGACAGGTACGAGGAACGACAGGCAGGGAAGACAAGTGCATGAGTGAACAGACAGGCTGAGGGAAGACAGGGCGAAAAGACAGGTGTAGTGGAAAGACAGGAGACAGAGTGGAAGAGCAGGGAGTGGAGACAGGTGCGAGTGGAAGACAGGAGCGAGTGGAAGAGAAGTGCTGAGAGAAGACAGTAGACTGAGAGGAGAGAAGGCAGGAAGGAGAGTGGAGGAGAAGAAGGGATAATGGAAGACAGGATGTGAGAGAGAAGAAGGAGAGAAGGAAGAGAGGCGAGAGAGAAGAGAGGAGAAGGAAAGAAGGAGAGAGAGAGAGAGGAATATGGTTAGAAGGAAGAGTAAAGGACAGAGACAAGGAAGGGTGGAGAGAGTAGAGTAAAGGAACAATGTTCAGCAAAAAGATGCACGAACATGAGGTAATGAGGAGAGAGAGAGAGGAGGACAGCGACAGTGAGAGGAGAAGGAGAGAAAGAAAGGAGAGAAGAGAGGAAAGAAAGAGCAGAGCAGAAGGAGCAAGAGAGAGAGAGAAGATGAAGAGAGAGAAGAGGAGAAGGAGAAAGAGAAAAATGAATGAACGAAGAGGAAAAGTGAGAACACACACACACAAGAGCACACACTCAACACACACACACACAAAACACACAGACACAAACACACAACAGCAACACACACTAAAAGGATGGAAAGAAGGAAAGAAGATGTTGAGAGAAGAGAGAGAGATGAAGAGAGAAGAGAGAGAGGAGAGAGAGAGAGAGAGAGAGAGAGGTGATGGTAGAGGGAAGAGTAAGTGACGAGACAGGGGAGGAAGGGTGGAGAGAGTTAAGAGAAAGGAAGCAATACAGCAAGAAAAAGATGCACAGAACATGGGTAATGGGAGGGACTGGAGGGAGGACAGCGACAGTCTGGAGGAGAAGGAGAGAAAGAAAAGGTGAAGAGAGGAAAAGGCAAAGCAAAGCAAAGAAATGACAGAAAATATAAAATACTGTAATGTGCAAGAGAGAGAGAGAGAGAGAGAGAGAGAGAGAGAGAGAGAGAGAGAGAGAGAGAGAGAGAGAGAGAGAGAGAGAGAGAGAGAGAGAGAGAGAGAGAGAGAGAGAGAGAGAGTACCCCGCCCTCTAAGCATAAATATTACTTAACAAACATGTGTATCAGATTTACTCAAATATTTCACATTAATCCTCTTTTCCTCCTCAACGTTTCATCTTACTCTTGTCTTCCATGTATTTTATTGTCAATTTCTCTGTTTATTTTATTTTATTTCTGTGATTATATTCATCGTTTCTATCTAATCAGTTTTTTATGTGTTTTATTTAACCCCTTCACGCCCAGATCTTTCCTTTGCTATAAAAAAATTGTATGTTGTTAGCCATAGAATTACGAAAAGTAACTGAATATTCCAAATTAGTTAGTGGACAAGGATACTAAACAGGTCATATCTATAAAACATTGCTTATAGTCACTAAAGACTGTCTAATGGTAGCCAAATTACAATGGAAATTACGCTCTGGGTCTCAAGGAGTTAAGTCATCCTTCCTCTCTTCTCCCTTCAGCCCTGTATAAAGTATGTCGTTTCTCTTTGCTCTGTTGTGTGTCGTTGATGCACGAGGCGACGCTCACACCTGTTCTGTTTGTCCCCCACAGGTATGTTGTCATCGGGGCAGAGGCCACACAGGAGGGAGGACGCGGCTGTCACGCTGTCCCGATGGTGATGTACTGTAATGGCTTTCCCCACTCAGTGTTATTATTTATGTGTTACGTGTCTCTGATAATGATGATGATGATGGTGATGGTCTCTCGTCGTTATGTAGTGTTGATAACCTTCCTATCCTATCATTATACTTCATAACCAGTTAATTGTTATAATATTTTAACACATTTTTATCCTATTAACTACCTCGTGTAGGTCTTAAGTACCTCGTGTAGATCTCGCCGCCTCTTGTAGTTTCCTTATGTTCTTATGTTCTTATTTATCAACTTATTACTTCATCCAATGCAGGAGTGGAATCCGTCGCGGCCGTGTCATTAGTTGATTCTTTACGTTCATTGGCTGTCTATATATTCTCCTAAACGCTGATTGGTTTTCCAGCTGCAGCCTTGGATCTGATTTGCTGTTTGGCTTGATTAGATCTCCGGCGCCTCGACTCTTTGTTCTGATTGGCTGGGCCGCGCGGGGGACGCCAAAGTCGGGCTCTAGGCGCCCTTGATCTCTGACTGACGGTTTGCTCGCGTCTTTTCCTGCTGTCTCGGCTTGACTGGGGCAGGGCAGGGCGGCAAGGCGTAGTGGTTCTTATCCAACTTGCTTACGACTTGATTACAAACGTTGATTTCAATCGATAATATTTTCGTGACTGATTTTATTGGGATTAGAGTAAATTTTTATGCTCTGCTGTTCTTTATTTTGTAGGAGGATTTCGGGACGCATTAAGAAATTAGGATTGCAAGTTAAATGTGTGAAGGAATTGTGCGATGAAGTGAGCCGGGCGGGGGTGTGAGGGAGGAAGGAAAAGCAGGGGCGAGGAGGGAGGAAGGGAAGGCAGGGGCGAGGGGAAGGGAAGGCAGGGCGAGGAGGAAGGGAAGGCAGGGGCGAGGAGGAAGGGAAAGGCAGGGGCGAGGAGGAAGGGAAGGCAGGGGTGAGGAGGAAGGGAAGGCAGGGGCGAGGAGGAAGGGAAGGCAGGGGCGAGGAGGAAGGAAGGGGGGGTGAGGAGGAAGGGAAGGCAGGGGCGAGGAGGAAGGGAAGGCAGGGGTGAGGAGGAAGGGAAGGCAGGGGCGAGGGGGAAAGGGAAGGCAGGGGCGAGGAGGAAGGGAAGCAGGGGCGAGGAGGAAGGAAAGGCAGGGGGGAGGAGGAGGGAAGGCAGGGGCGAGGGGAAGGGAAGGCAAGGGGCGGAGGGGGAAGGAAGGCAAAGGGGGGAGGAGGAAGGGAAGCAGGGGCGAGGAGGAAGGGAAGGCAGGGGTGAGGAGGAAGGGAAGGCAGGGGCGAGGGGAAGGGAAGGCAGGGGTGAGGAGGAAGGAAGGCAGGGGTGAGGAGGAAGGGAAGGCAGGGCGAGGGGGAAGGGAAGGGGCGGGGGAGGGAGGAAGGGAACCAGGGAACGAGGAGGCGAGGAAGGAGAAGGCAGGGGCGAGGAGGAAGGGAAGGCAGGGGCGAGGAGGAAGGGAAGGCAGGGGCGAGGGGAAGGGAAGGCAGGGGCGAGGGGAAGGGAAGGCAGGGGCGAGGGGAAGGGAAGGCAGGGGCGAGGAGGAAGGGAAGGCAGGGGCGAGGAGGAAGGGAAGGCAGGGGCGAGGAGGGAAGGGAAAGGCAGGGGCGGAGGAGGAAGGGAAGGCAGGGGGAAGGAAGCAGGGGCGGGGAAGGGAAGCAGGGGCGAGGAGAGAAGGGAAGGCAGGGCGAGGAGGAAGGGAATGCAGGGGCGAGGAGGAAGGGAAGGCAGGGGCGAGGGGGAAGGGAAGGCAGGGGCGAGGAGGAAGGAAGGCAGGGGGCGAGGAAGGGGAGGGAAGCAGGGACGAGGGGGGAAGGGAAGGCAGGGGCGAGGAGGAAGGAGGCAGGGGACGAGGGGAGGGAAGGCAGGGCGAGGAGGAAGGGAAGGCAGGGGGAGGAGGAAGGAAGGCAGGGGCGAGGAGGAAGGTGAAGGACGAGGGAGCGGAGGAGGAAGGGAATGCAGGGACGAGGGGAAGGGAAGGCAGGGGCGAGGGGGAAGGGAAGATGCAAGGGCGAGGAGGAAGGGAAGGCAGGGGCGAGGGGAAGGAAGGAAGGCAGGGGCGAGGAGGGAAGGAAGCAGGGCGAGGGGGAAGGGAAGGCAGGGGACGAGGAGGGGAAGGGAAGGCAGGGCGAGGGGGAAGGGAAGTATGAGGGCGAGGGGGAAGGGAAGGCAGGGGCGAGGTGAGAAGGGAATCCAGGGCAGGAAGGGGAAGGAAGGCAGGGGCGAGGGGAAGGAATCGGGGCGAGGGGAAGGTGACCAGGGCGAGAGGAAGGTATGACAGGGACGAGGGGAAGGGATGCAGGGACAGGAGAAGGGAAGCAAAGTGGGCGAGGGGAAGGGAATGCAGGGCGGAGGAAGGGAATGCAGGGGCGAGGAGGAAGGGAAGGCAGGGCGAGGGGAAGGGAAGCAGGGGCGGGAGGAAGGGAAGGAGAGAGGAAGGTATGAAGGCGAGGGGAAGGGAACAGGGACGAGGGAAGGGAAGGCAGGGGCGAGGGGGAAGGCAGGAGGAGAGGGGCGAGAGGGGAAGGAGGGCAGGGTAGGGAGGAGGGACGGGGGAGGGGGTATGGGGACTGATGAAAGAAAATCCACTGTGAAGCGAAAGAAAATTCTGTGACAGGTAAATACTGGGGCGACAGGGGGGGGGGGGTTAGATAAGGAAATAGGACATAACCGTGGACCTCGCTGAATGAATTCCTCCCCCTCTTCCCCTTTTTTCCTCGCTCCATGTCGATCTTTCTCGTCGTCCTCGTTGTCGTCATCCTCCTCCCGTCTTCTTCCTCTTCCTCTCCCCCACCTTAAGAAATTACTGATCAGAACGTTGCCCCAGTGGTGGATGGGGATCAGAATTCACCAGGTTGTCGGAGCCTCGCCCGAGAAGTGTTGGTGGACGTGCAAACTATGGCTCCGTCTGGTGCCGCTTCCCTCACTCGCGACCCAGAATGTCATCACCACTCACAAGTACCCAGTAATGTATACGTCATCACCTGGCTGGCATGTCATCACCACTCACAAGTACCCAGTAATGTACACGTCATCAGCGTCACGTCACTGAAGTTAACCATGCGTTACTGAATCCAAAGTTGACGTTTTCTCCCCAAAAGTTGTATTAGCGTTGCAGTGACGAGTGCGAGTGCAGTGAAATAGTTGGTGACAGCGAAATGCGTTGGCGCTGTACATTTTTGTTCTCCTCTTGTTGAATAATTAGCTTGACGACAATGCATAACGTAATGACTTTCATCGCGAAATATATGTGCGCGTATATGAAGGCAGCGTCCTCATATGACTAAAATTGAAGGGCAAAGAAATTTCGGGCACAAGAATTTGCTTGAAAATAAATATGCATGTGGAAGGCAATCAGCTCACGTTTATTTATTTATTCTGGCGGATGACCAGCGAGAGAGAGAGAGAGAGAGAGAGAGAGGAGAGAGAGAGAGAGAGAGAGAGAGAGAGAGAGAGAGAGAGAGAGAGAGAGAGAGAGAGAGAGAGAGGAAAAATGTGTATTGTCGTTGTTCTCTCCCTTTTCTCTCTCCCTCCCTTCCATCCTTCCTCTCTCCGTAATCGCCGGACTTGCGTAGATCCAGTTTATTGGCAATTCAGACTATATTAGGCCGCTGGAGCTCAATCTGCTTTTTATCCCCTCGGTGTAATAAGGGAAAAAAATATGGAAAAAAGAAGAGCGGGCAAGGAAAAAATGTGCTGCACCGAACGAATTTACTGACGAGCCAGTGTTTAGAATTTATGAAATAGTAGATCGCGCAAAAAATCTCTGCAATCTATTATGGTCGGTATTTCTACTACTATACATTAATAAATAAACCCTCGTGTTCCTGCCTAGATACCAGGACTGAAGGAAGGGTCAGGAAAACTTGATTGTTGGATAGTAATTAATCTTAACCTTTAGCCAGAGGGAGGCAATTGCTGTGTGTGGCGAGACGTGGCAACTGTATGGCCTGCATCGAGGGACTAACTGGCAGCGGCGACACTTGATGAAATCTGGTTATGAAATTGAGTGAAGAATCTCGAGGGACACTGACTGGTAGAAAATGGTGTGCGGCAAAGTGACTGTGTGTGTGCGTGCGTGTGTGTGTGTGTGTGTGTGTGTGTGTGTGTGTGTGTGTGTGTGTATGTGTGTGTGCGTGTGTGTATGTGTGTGTGTGTCTCAGCTATTCTTAATTTGTATATTCGTGTTTCTTGACATGATAACGTGTTGGAGACATCACAATCGTCACGTCAACCCTATGCTAAATAATGAAAGACTAATGAATTATTCACCCGTTTACACACAACAACAAGAGAGAGAGAGAGAGAGAGAGAGCTCACACACATACATATTTACATTATTAAACAGTAACACTTCCCTTCCCATCACAAGCCTCCTCCACAACTGGTGTCAGGCGAAGAGAAGCGACGGGATCTACGCTTGACACTTCCCATTCCTCTCACGCCTGTTCGGTGATCCCTCAGTGCTTCCTTATCGCACCCGCCTACCTGCGATCGACGTGGGGAAGCAAGGCATAGCGGAGGGAAGGGATGGGAAAGGCGATTGGCTTGACGGTACAAAATCACGTTGAAACAAAGCCACGTTCACACACACACACACGCATAACTCCCCCTCCCCCCCAACACACACACCAACAACACCACACACACACACACACACACACACACACACACACACACACACACACACACACACACACACACACACACACACACACAGCCTCAGTAAAGAAATAGCCTCACAGAAACACGTTGCTCAAGATAAAATAGTAGTTGGAAAAAGCTATATACGAAGTGACAAGTGATTGAAGGAAGGTAAACTTTGCCTGAGAAGAGCGCAGAATACCGGGGCAGGGTTTGGGTGGAGCATTTCAGGGCGTGGAAAGAGGGAGACGAGGGATAGAAGTGCCTTAAGGAGGAGAGTGTAAAGAGAAGGAAGAGGAAGAGAAGGTAAGGAAGAGAAGACAAGGAAGAGGAAGAAAAAGCAAGGAAGAGGAAGAGAAGACAAGGAAGAGAAGACAAGGAAGAGGAAGAGAAGAAAGACAAGGAAGAGAAGACAAGGAAGAGGAAGAGAAGACAAGGAAGAGGAAGAAAGACAAGGAAGAGGAAGAGAAGACAAGGAAGAGAGAAGACAAGGAAGAGAAGACAAGGAAGAGGAAGAAAGACAAGGAAGAGGAAGATAAGACAAGGAAGAGAAGACAAGGAAGAGGAAGAGAAGACAAGGAAGAGAAGACAAGGAAGAGGAAGAGAAGACAAGGAAGAGGAAGAAAAGACAAGGAAGAGGAAGATAAGACAAGGAAGAGGAAGAGAAGACAAGGAAGAGGAAGAGAAGACAAGGAAGAGAAGACAAGGAAGAGGAAGAGAAGACAAGGAAGAGGAAGAGAAGACAAGGAAGAGGAAGAGAAGACAAGGAAGAGGAAGAGAAGACAAGGAAGAGGAAGAGAAAACAAGGAAGAGGAAGAGAAGACGAGGAAGAGAAGACAAGGAAGAGAAGACAAGGAAGAGGAAAAGAAGACAAGGAAGAGGAAGAGAAGACAAGGAAGAGGAAGAGAAGACAAGGAAGAGGAAGAGAAGACAAAGGAAGAGGAAGAGAAGGCAAGGATGAGGAAGATAAGACAAGGAAGAGGAAGAGAAGACAAGGAAGAGAAGACAAGGAAGAGGAAGAGAAGACACGGAAGAGGAAGAGGAAGATAGGAAGGAGGATACATTCATAGTAGTAACAGTGTAAGAAGACAAACGGAGATGGGGAAATGAAGGAGGAAAAGGCTCAAGAGAAGGAGGAAGAAGGTGGAAAATAAGGAAAATAGGGAGAGAAGTAATGATAATGCGAAAGATGAGTTTGAAAATATACAGAAGAGGATAAAGAAAGAAAAAGAGAAGAAGAAAAAAAGGTGAAGTGAGGAGACAATAAAATATAAAAGCCAAGAGGAAGAGGAAACTGAATAAAAATGATCATGAACATAATAATAACAATGATACTAATAATGGCCATAGTGAATGATAGAGAGATGAAGAAATAGAAAAGGAGAAGAAGGAGCAGAAAGAGGAGGATTGAAGAAAAAGATGAGGAAATAATAAGAAGAAATAGTAAAAAGGAGGAGAAGAAGGTGGAGGAGGAGGGTTGAAGAAGAAAATAAGGAAGAGTATAAGTGAATGTGACTGAAGAAAACCGAAGAGCGCTGTGGGAGGCTGTGGGTGTTCGGTGTTCGGTGTTCGGTGTTTGGTGTGGCCTGGCGGGAGCGAAACTCTAGCCCGGGACTGTGTAAGCTCTGGGTGGCTGCCGCGAGCGCCGCCCCGGGACGCATATTCCCGTTTTCTGGAGGAGTATGTGGCGTTTACTCTTGAACACGTCAAGTTAGATTACGTTAGGTGACGGATTGGGTAGGATAGGTTTTCTCGGTCTCTGCATGTCAACTTTGCGTGGGAATCACAATGACGGATTTTCGAGAACAATCCTATGGTTAATTTCGGAGCTATAGCCAAGCGTCTTCACTCAGGAAACCACATACTCGCTTAGAGACGGGAATGTGCCGCCGGGACCCCAGCTTGCCTCGCCGCCTCCACAACAATGAAGGTTACAAGGGAAGGGCCCGTCTTTTCCTGCAGGCGATTCAAACGTCGGGATAATCTGAATAAAAATCAATTAAGAAATCATAAATAACTCGGAAAGGACTAAATATTCAAGAAAAACACATGATGAACAAATTAAAGCACTCTAACATTTTTAATATATGGTTTAAATTCGAGCTTGATTAGTAAAGAAATAACCGAGTTACACACTTGCACTCCATACACCCCTTCAGTAAGTATGTAATGTTTATTGTCGATGTAGTATGTGTAAGATATTTTGTGGTTTTCTATCATGTTGTATTTCCTTGAGCTTGACACATATTGAAATACGGATTTTATGATATTGCATGTTTGATATTGATAGAATGGGCATTTCATTTACTATTTTCTATTTTTCTTTGTTCAACGGTCAATGTTTGTAGAATTTACCTTTTTTTCGATTTACATATCTAAATAGATTTGCATATATAAATATTTGTTTGTGTTGCTGCATGTAATTAATTCTTCCACAATGATAAGCGAGTCGCCTCCCACTTTTCACGGAGTCCATGGCAAGGCCCTGAAATATGAAAACAAAAACGTAATGAAATAATTTACATATCAACACTTATTAAAGTGGAAAAAAATAGAACAAGGAGGAGGAGGAGGAGGAGGAGGAGGAGGAGGAGGAGGAGGATTTTAATGAAGAACTACAAAGGATTATTTCAAACAACATATCTTTTGATCCTTTGTAGTATATACGATTGTGCTTTAAAGAGGAGGAAGAAGCAGAAGAAGAGGAGGAGAAGGAGGAGGAGGAGGAGGAGGAGGAGGAGGAGGAGGAGGAGGAGGGGAGGAGGAGGAGGAGAGGAGGAGGAGGAGGAGAGGAGGAGGAGGAGGAGTAGTGGTGAAGGATTTTAATGAAGAACTATAAAGGATTACCAAACAACATATCCTTTGATCCTCAGTAGTATATTCAATCGTACTTTAAGGAGGAGGAGGCGAAGGCAGGTGTACAAGACGCAGGAAACAGAGTGGGAGGGGCGGCATGTGATTAAGACACTTAATTATGCTGAATTATTTATAGTGTGCTGCACGCGAAAGGGGGGCCGGCCGCGCACGCTGGTACACTTGAGAGGGTTCTGACATGCAACCTTGGGATGTGGAGGGGCGGGGGGGGGGATGAGGAAGGGGGAAGAGGGGGGGGGGGGAGGGGGGGAAGGGGGGGAAGCGTGACTCCAGCCAACATGTAGTCAGTCCATTGCTGCTCCGAGTGATTCATAATTGATATAACTTGTTTTCCCTTATGGACTTACGCTCTTATGGACTTACTATCATATGGACTTACTATCTTATGGATTTACTATCTTATGGACTTAATGGACTTATGGACTTACTATCTTATGGACTTACGGACTTACTATCTTATGGATTTATGGACTTATGGACTTACTATCTTATGGATTTATGGACTTACTATCTTATGGACTTACTATCTTATAGTCTTACTATCTTATGGACTTACTATCTTATAGACTTACTATCTTATGGACTTACTATCTTATAGACTTACTATCTTATAGACTTACTATCTTATGGACTTACTATCTTATAGACTTACTATCTTATGGACTTACTATCTTATAGACTTACTATCTTATGGACTTACTATCTTATAGACTTACTATCTTATGGACTTACTATCTTATAGACTTACTATCTTATGGACCTACTATCTTATGGACGAAATACATTGGTGTTTATCATTCATTAAGTTAAGAATGTGCTCTTCATAATACACTGATTTCTCCTTGTTTTTAATGTAAATTGAATACATTTGTAGCTTTATAATCTTACACGATGTTTTTGTTGATTTATTTGTCATGAGTTTTTGTGTTTGTGTGTTGCGTTATGGTTGTGAGTCACGCACGAGAGTGATTTGTTCCTACGTCATGAGAAGTCAATAGGTCATCTGCCTGATTATGTCCCTGGAGTGTGTGTGTGTGTGTGTGTGTGTGTGTGTGTGTGTGTGTGTGTGTGTGTGTGTGTGTGTGTGTGTGTCAGTGTTGTAGTCAAGATCAGACCCTCCGAGACCAACACCAGCCGTCCGAGACCAAGACCAAGACCCTCCGAGACCAAGACTAAGACCAAGACCAAACCCTCCGAAACAGACCAAGACCAAGAACAGGCATATTAATATTTTTTTTATAAATATGACTATTATCTGAATGTTTTTGGTCTGTACTGCGTAAATACTAAATTGTATTGTCCTGTCCTGTTTGTAAGGAATGGGTTTTAATTTTTTTTCTCATAAATATACCTTTGAATATAACGGACCTAGTTAAATTGTCCATATAGTCTTAGGTGTTTCCGTGTTTCTTATCAAAAAACTTCTTGTGATCCTTTAACGCAAATTTGATAACTGCTGAAGATGCCGTCATGATTACTCATTCCAGTGTGCGAACGGAAACTAAGCGAGACTAGTCCAGTACACCTCACTGTCCGACGTCCTATGTCACTGCCAGACAGAGTTGCCAGGTCCTGCTAATTGTTGTATTTCTTGCCAGAAATTACTCAACAAATTTTGGAATTTGCCAGAAATATTCGTCAATTGAATTTCATTTTCTTATGATGAAAAATTGAAAATGCCAAAAAAGTAAAGTGAATGCCAAAAGTATATTTTGTGGTTTGTGCACCTGACAGCCCTGCTGCCAGATGTGCTCGATGTAACGACTAACGAGCTCTGGTAGAAGGGGGGTAAGGCTAACGTATAAGGGAGGAAATATATTTACAAAATTCAATATATGTGAACAACTGAACATCTAGGTCAAATATTTCTGCTTTCATTGCTTCGTTGACATGAAGAAACAAACATAGTAAAATAGCAATTTATGTGGTTACGTTTTACAAGCGAGCTAGCTAAACCTGTGGTGTATGTGTACGAAGGGTGCGGGGATTGCATAGGCCTACACATATATGAAGTACACAGAGGTGAACAGAGCTGCAAACATGCGTGCATGCTTGCAAACGGAGATTATCACTGCGAGAATGGCCACGTCATGCATGTTCTCTCGACTCGCACGCACTCTATCAGCGCTCGCAGGGCTCAGCTCATGCATCATCACCGTAGAGCTAGTCAGGCAGTTTCTATAGACAGTAGAACGCTGTATGGCGCGCCGTGAATCAAAACAGCCATGATTTTTCTCCGTGTATGATCATAAATTCCGACCTTCCCCACGCCGCGATGCACTTTTTAATCCTGGTCTCGACCTGGTCTCAAGCCAAACTCCGAGACCAGAAGCTTCGAGATCAAGATCAAGACCAAGACCACATCAAACGAGACCAAGACCAAGACCACATCAAACTGGTCTCGAGACCAAGACCAGTCTCGAGACCTAC
>JACEEZ010000143.1:610000-617500 GCA_016584305.1 Chionoecetes opilio | reverse complement strand
AATTGTCGTCGAGTGCGAGGATAATAGAAACAGGACGAGAAACAACACGACAACATGGACATACAGACTAAAGCCATGTATAGAAAATGTGTTGCTCTTAATATTGTTCGAAAATGGAGGAAAAACAATCTACTTATATAGAAATGAAACTCTGCAACATGATTACTATGAAATGAATAAATAATAATTATAATTAATGTAAGCCTCGCCGGTAAGATTGAAATGATAGGACACAAGAAACATTTTGACGATAGAAAATAAGGTAGTCAATTTCCCTAAGCTCAAAAAATGAAAGAAAAAATAAACGTAAATATCCTTAAGCTCAAGAAAATAGAAGAATTTTTTTTAGTAAATATCCTTCAGCTTAAGAAAATGGAAAAAAATAATAGTAAATATCCTTAAGCTCAAAAAAATGGGAAAAAAAAAATCCTTAAGCTCAAGAAATGGAAGAAAAAATTATAGTAAATATCCTTCAGCTCAAGAAAATGGAAGTTTGTCATAATTTTCGTGACAGAGAGTGAGGGAATGGCGAGGCGAGAGTGAGGCTGAGGTAGGAGTGTCTCAAGGGGGTAGGCGAAGGAGGGGAAGCAGGGGGAGGGATTTCTGTGACTGAGGTAGGAGTAGCATATCCAGGGTACGAAAAAAAAGGAGGTAAATTTAGCCGCCGCTTGGGTAGAAAGTTTGCCGAGTACGCCACGCTATGAACCCCGGAAAAAAACGTAAAAAGTAGTTTCTCAGATATTTACAGGATGAATATAAGGATTTGTAACGAAAAAAACGAAAAAATTGAGTTTCTCAGATATTTACGGCATGAATTTAAGGATTTGTAACAGGTTGGAAGTGGGAACGAGTAACCTAAAAGAGAGAGAGAGAGAGAGAGAGAGAGAGAGAGAGAGAGAGAGAGAGAGAGAGAGAGAGAGAGAGAGAAGAGAGAGAGAGAGAGAGGAGAGAGAGAGAGAGAGAGAGAGAGAGAGAGAGAGAGAGAGAGAGAGAGAAGGAAGAGAGAGAGAGAGAGAGAAGGAAGACAGACATACAGACAGACAGACAGACAGACAGACAGACAGACAGACAGACAGACAGACAGACAGACAGACAGACACAGACAGACAGACAGACAAGAAGGAGAGAAGAGATACGAGAGAGAGAGAGAGAGAGAGAGAGAGAGAGAGAGAGAGAGATATATGAACGCCACTGGACGCACCCATCATGTTGCTGCGAAAGAACAACACAAGAGAGCAAGCAATCGCCGCCACACGTATGGATGCCAATAAAGGTAAAGAAAGAGAATCCTCCACCTGTCACCCGGAGCCCCGTTACTGCATCCTTTGTGTCACCCGGAGCCCCGTTACTGCATCCTTTGTGTCACCCGGAGCCCCGTTACTGCATCCTTTGTGTCCACGCTCACTGCTGTCTCCTCCTCGTCATAACTACGGACTCAGCAATCATTAAGGAATATTTATTGCGTATTCCTGACATTTCCGAAGTCTCAGCGTGTGTGTGTGTGTGTGTGTGTGTGTGTGTGTGTGTGTGTGTGTGTGTGTGTGTGTGTGTGTGTGTGTGTCTATTCTCTCTCAATTTCTCTTTCTCACTGTCTCTCTCTCTCTCTCTCTCTCTCTCTCTCTCTCTCTCTCTCTCTCTCTCTCTCTCTCTCTCTCTCTCTCTCTCTCTCTCTCTCTCTCTCTCTCCTTCCTACTCACCTGATAAATTACCTGATGGACTACGTCGTATTTTCTATCTCAGAACACCTTGGCCAAACCCACACCTTCCTCCCTCTCTCTCCCTCTTCTGAATTTTGAAGGAGAAAAAATTATTCGTGTGTATTTACATGCTACGTATATAAGAAAGTTAAGTAGGCTGGAATTATGAAGAATTTTTGGAAAATGTACCAAGAGAAACAGATTACTTGAATACTGAAACTGTGAAGGAAGAAGACATAGATTATAAGATAAGTAGTGGAAGTATTTGTGTCGGGACCATACGAGTGCAGCTCAGGCCCTGTAAAACACAACTAGGTAAACACACACACACACACACACACACACACACACACACACACACACACACACACACACACACACACACACACACAACGCCTTATTACGTAAATACATCCCTTCAACGTTTCCTTAAAGAGTCACTCCCGTAAAAAATACCGTTTTATTTATCTTTCTGCGTGGATAGATTTCTTTAGTTGATACATTTATATATTTATTTACCCTCAGCACTCACTCCCACATGCTTAGCCTTTTTTTTTACGGTCGCTCGTTTACTTTTTCCGCTCCAGCAATGTCCTCCACTACCACCGCGTATAGGGTTAAAAAACTGCCGGGGCCTAACGCTGTAAAGACGCTATCCCCTCCACCACCAGCACCGCCACCACCGCCACGACTACCACCACTACCACCACCACCCCCCTCACCACCACCACCACCGCCACTCCGTATTCAGCTCGGCTTGTCTTTTTGTATCATAGGAGCTGAGATAGTGAGGGCGGCTCCTCCCTGTTTGTGGTCCCAACTCACACCTCCTAAGGCTCCTCAGGGATCGGGCCCCGTCTATAGGCTGCTTTGAGGCGCCCCAACGTCTCCGTCTTCGTCCTCTTCCCTAACCGCCCCCTCCTTCCCCCCAACCACAACGCCCACTTCTCTTATTTCCTCCCCCTCCTTCCCCCCAACACCAACGCCCCCTCCTTCCCCCCAACACCAACGCCCCCTGCTCTTCCTTCCTCCTTTCCCCCTACCTCCCCCAACCTCACGCCCCCTCGTCTTCCTTCCTCCTCGTCCTTACCTTCCCCCAACCTCAACGCCCCCTCGTCTTCCTTCCTCCTCCTCCTACCTCCCCCAACCTCAACGCCCCCTCCTCTTCCTTCCTTCTCCTCCTACCTCCCCTAACCCCAACGCCCCCTCCTCTTCCTTCCTCCTCCTCCTACCTCCCCCCAGCCTTAACGCTCCCCCTTCCTCGCGCCCCCCTATACCATGTGGTGCCGTTCTCCCCTCCATATAGTGAGTTAAGGAATCAGTTTATCTCCTTTTTTTTTCTCTCTCTCCTGCTCTCCTCTCTTCTCTCTCTCTCTCTTCTCTCATCTCTCTCTCTCCTCTCTCTCTCTCTCTCTCTCCCTCTCTCTCTCTCTCCTCTCTTCCTTCTCTCTCTCTCTCTCTCTCTCTCCTCTCTCACTTCTGGTTTGTTGTGACTATTTTCTTATGTGTTTCTAATCCCATCCTTCGTTCCTCTTTACGCGCCGTGTCCTGTTTTATGCGCCGTTTTCTCCCCTCGCAGTTTGTTTATTTTCTTTTTCAGTTTCCTCTTCGCGTTCCACTCCGCTACTCTTCCTTCCATTTCCTCTCCCCCAACACTTGCTTTTTCTCTTTCTTTCTTTAGGCCTCAATCTGTTGTCTCTCCTTTTTCCTGTGTTGCTTTACTCTTATATTTTCACTCGATTCTCACTGCTGTGTATTCCCTCTTTCACTTCCCTCTTTTTCCTTTTCGCTCATCACTTACACTTAATCTACCACTTTATTTCGACTCATATCTTTCCCTCTTACGCCTATCCCTATCCCTTGGGCCTCTCACGTCACCCCCTGCGGCCCCTTCTCCGTCCCCTCCTCTGTCCCTTAGTCCCTGCCTGCTATCTGCGTCAGGGGAAGAGGGGCCTAAAGGAGTTATTTCTCATGGGAGGCGGGCCGTGGATTCGTCCCTCCTTCAGACCTGCTTTGCTGCCTTACTCTCATCGGGGGAAGGAAGCCACGCGATCCACAGCCTGGGAGAAAACTCAATGTGGCTTATGGTCTAGATTTGGGCTGTTTTTCGAGGTCTTCAAAGTGGACAAGACTATATTTGGGCTGTTTTTTGAGGACTTGATAGTGAAAAGACTAGATTTGGGCTGTTTTTTTTAGGACTTCATAGTGAAAAAGACTAGATTTGGCTGTTTGTTGAGGACTGCATAGTGGAAAAGACTAGATTTGGGCTGTTTTTCGAGGACTTCATAGTGGAAAAGACTAGATTTGGCTGTTTTTTGAGGACTGCATAGTGGAAAAGACTAGATTTGGGCTGTTTTTCGAGGACTTCATAGTGGAAAAGACTAGATTTGACGTTTCTTGGATGCCTAAAAATGAAAAAAATACTTGATTTCGGTGTTTATTGAATGCTTAAAAGTGGAAAGGATTAGATTTGCGTTTCCTTAGATGCTTCAGCGTATAACAGGACTATAAATGTCTATTCCTCGTGTTCTTGAAAATGATCAAAGAATAGATTTGATTGTTCCTCAGAAACTTAAAAATGGAAAAGAGGTAGATTTTGTCGTTTCTTGGATGCTTAGAAATTGAAAACGTCTAGATTTAGCTGCTCCTCTTATGCCTCGAAGTAGCGAAGGACTAAATTTTAAGTTCCTAGGAAACTTCAGAGTGTAAAAAGCCACTTGATTTGATGTTCCTCAGATGCTTCAGAGTGTTAAAACCTACTTGATTTGATGTTACTCAGATGCTTCAGAGTGTAAAAACCCACTTGATTTGATGTTTTTAAGATGCTTCAAAGTGTAAAAATCGCGTGTTCACTCTCAAGACATGACCGTCAAGCACCATCGCAATCACCATCACCATCAGGCAATATTCCGCGACCGTCCCTACGTTGAGGTCTGAGGTCTGAGGTTTAATACGTTGAGGTCTGAGGTTTTATAAGTTGAGGTCTGAGGTCTGAGGTCTTATACGTTGAGGTCTGAGGTCTTTACGTTGAGGTCTGAGGTCTTATACGTTGTGGTCTAAGGCTGACGTATGTTGTGGACGAGACCCCTTGAAGGTCTCTGAAGCCGCAACCTCCCGGGATTGAGACTGTCTGAGTGACTTTGACTTTTGTCCCAAGGCTGAGTAACGACCTGCAACGCTACCACCTTGATTACCCACACTGAGGAATGAACCTGATCTGATTAGCCGCTCCAATCGTTGATGATAAGACCGGCTGTGGAGATTGGAAGCTGGTGTTACGGTCTGTCTTACATAAGGCTGAAGACGAAGGCACAGGAGGAAAAAGGACTAGAAGGAAAAGACTAAAAAAAGGGAGGAAAGCGTGATGGAGAGAGGTTGAGGGAGGGAAGAAGGTTATTGGATGGTTGCAAGGAGGAGGAGGGGAGGGAAGGCGTGTGTGTGTGTGTGTGTGTGTGTGTGTGAGGAAAGGAAGTGTTTTGGAGAAAGGGAGGGAAGGAGGCGAGGTGTTGTGGAGGAGAGAGATGTAATGGAGGGAAGGAAGGAAGGGAGAGGGAAGGAAGGAAGGGAGAGGGAGGGAGAAGGAGTGTTATGGAGGGAGACATGTGGTGGTGTGGAAGAGGACGAGGTAGCGTTGTGGGGAGGGAGGGAAGGGAACACTTTACTGCATGGAAAAAGGGAAAGGGAAGGACGTGAAAGCTCGAAAAGAAGAAAAATAAATCAGACGTGTGAGAAAATACCACAAAATAAAAATCACAACATGACTGAAACTCGAAAACTAAGAAATAGGAGTCAAAAATAACCACTCGCTAAAAGAAACAACATATGTGAAAGAAAGGAAGACACTTGCAGGGAAAGGAAAGAAAACTCCAACTATTGAACAAAGATTAATAAGAAAGGAAACAAACTTGAGCGGAAGAAAATGTGTGATTTGTGAGACGAGAAATGAAAGAAAGAAAACAAAAAAGAGTAAAGCAAGACTAAGATAGACGGGGAAGGAGGAGGAAAAAGGAAGTGTTTGGCAGGAGCCTCACACACACACACAGAAGAAGGAGGAGAGAGAGAGAGAGGGGGGGAGAGACAGAGAGAGAGAGAGAGAGAGAGAGAGAGAGAGAGAGAGAGAGAGAGAGAGAGAGAGAGAGAGAAGAGAGAGAGAGAGTTAGTAGAAGCAGCGCTGGGAATTATGAGGGGAGAGAAGGAAGTGCATGGAGGACGAAAGCATGGAGTGAAAGCATGAAGAAGAGATGGGACAGCAGGAAGGTACTAAAAGAATGACGAGGAGGAGGAGAAAGGGAAAGAGAAGGAGGAAATATATGATGATGATGACAATGTTAACAATAATGATGATGGTGAGGTGGAAAAGGAGGAGAAGAGGGAATGAGAAGAACAAGTTGAGGAAGAGGAGATGAAGGAGACAGTAGAACAAGGGGAAGATGTTATAGCGAATGCATGTTAAGGAAATATATGATGATTGGAAGAAGAAGAAGAAGAAAAGAACAAGAACAAGAACAAGAACAAGGAGAAGGGATTGGAAGATAATAGACATCGTGCTTCAACAAGGGCGCCTGTGAACCTCGGATAACGACGCGCTGATCAAAGTTTTGTGCATAGGAAATGACAAAAATAGTAGATTCATGAATACTCAACAAAAGCGGCTCACATAGACTCACACATCAAGACATGGACCAAAGATTACTGTATACTGGACTTGCTTCTCAGTTTGGGCTATTTCTAGTGGAAGCTGATCGGCAAGGTAAACAAGTGTTCCTTGAATACAGTAGACTGGTTTATCAGTATAAATGATATACTCTTATCTTCGTAAATGTTTGTTCTAGATTATTTTCAAATAAAAACAGTGAAACACACTAAAGAAATGCCATTATGAGACTCTGAAGGAATGTGCATGAACTTAATATTCACTTAAACTCTTCGCCATTTAATATTTTGCGAGACAACTTATAACATGGAGCATTTCAATAGAAGCAGAATTTGATTACCTTTCCATTGATATATTTAGTTTTCTAATAAATTAATTATCACCATGCGTAAATTAGCGTTAACTAAATAAATAACATCTGGCGTGGAGTAGCCGTGGAGAAGCTTTCCTTAGAGGGGCTGTCGTGCTGTCTGACATGAATCACCTCGAAGTGGGAGACCAATCAGCAGAGATAGCCTGATTTGCTGGACGTCATCGGGGGCCTCCAGGGCTGACGTAAAGGATCGGCTGACCTGTGTCCGTCGCTATCTTGAAAGACCACACACCACACCACACAAACCCAGCCACCGCACACACACACACACACACACACACACACACACACACACACACACACACACACACACACACACACACACACACACACACACACACACACACACACACACACACACACACACACACACACACACACACAACACACGAGAGAGAGAGAGAGAGAGAGAGAGAGAGAAGAGAGAAGAGGAGAGACGAGAGAGAGAGGAGAGAGAGGCGGTAATTAGATCAGTTTCGGATAGATAGCTATATAGTGAATTATATAAAGGTACATAACTAGATAGACATATAAATGAAGATAAAACAGATAAACACGTTATTGGATATAATAATATAAAGATGGAAGGATGACTAAACTGAAATATGAATCAAATTAAAGCTTACATTATATGAATTTTCTTTTTATATATTTCATGTTTACGCCAACACCTAATTTGCATGTAGCATTAGTTAGAGCCGCGCGTGTCACTCCCTCGGTGCCGTCAACACAATATTTGTAATGCAATCCAGCACAAAAATCCGGCGGGGAGGCGG
>JACEEZ010000143.1:592500-605000 GCA_016584305.1 Chionoecetes opilio | reverse complement strand
CACGTACTTTATCACCTCTTTTACTCTTCGACTAATTTTCCTTTTCTCTTATTCCAAGTTCTGACCTATTTTTGTCTGTCCTTTCCTTTTCATTCTCTCTCTCTCTCTCTCTCTCTCTCTCTCTCTCTCTCTCTCTCTCTCTCTCTCTCTCTCTCTCTCTCTCTCTCTCTCTCTCTCTCTCTCTCTCTCTCTCTCTCTGTCTCTTTCTCTCTCTGTGCGTACCTGGGATTTCTTATATATTGGGTTTTTATCTTACTATGGTCACGTTTTGCATATTCATGTCGCCTCATATTTTACTTTCGAGTTGGCGAGTCTTTCTGAATCTCTTCTCTCTATATACACTATTTATTTATTATTACTGTGCTGTCTTATGTCTCTTATCTTACGAGAGAGAGAGAGAGTAGCCGAGAGAGAGAGAGGATGATAGATGGGTAGAGAGAGAGAGATGAGATGAGGAGCTAGAGGAGAGTAGAGGAAGGAGAGAGACGAGACGAGAGATCGGAGAGAGAGAGAGGTTTACGGGTATGAATTAAATTGAACGCTCTACCTTGATATATTCATGGTTCTCAACATTTTAATTTACAGGTAACGACTAATATCGGGCTTAATTGCTGCCCGCGGTAACCATGGCGACGGCAGGAGTTTTGGCGTTTACGGGATACAAAGAACGAATTATAGTGTGTGTGTGTGGTTTGTGTGTTGTTGGTAGTGTGTGTGTGGTGTGTGTGTGTGTGTGTGTGTGTGGTGTGTGTGTGTTGTTGTGTGTTGTGGAAGAGAGAGAAGAGAGAGGGAGAGAGAGAGAGAGAGAGAGAGAGAGAGAGAGAGAGAGAGAGAGAGAGAGAGAGAGAGAGAGAGAGAGAGAGAGAGAGAGAGAGAGAGGAGAGAGAGAGAGAGAGAGAGAGAGAGAGAGAGAGTACATGTACTGTAGAGTCGTATTTATACTTGTTAAACACACACACACACACACACACACACACACACACACACACACACACACACACACACACACACACACACACACACATATCCAAGGAAAGACAGACACACCAAGACACAGACATACATCTAGACTGACAAACACATACCCAGACTAACAGACATAGGGACATACAGACAGACAGACAGACGGTGTGGAAGAAGAGTTGGGAAAGTAATTAAGTGGCAGTAATAATGTTGCAAGTAAAGTAGAGTAAAGGGACTTGGAGGAAAGAGGAAGAGTAGTAGAGTAGTGGAAGGAGCATAAGTGGAGGAAGAGAGAAATACAAAAAGTTGGAGAACATTAGAAGAAAAAAGAAAAAACAAACATAGTACTTTAATATGGGTACGAAAGAATAACAAATGATGGTGGTGGTAGTAGTAGTGGTGGTGGGTGGTGATGGTGGTGGTGGTGGTGATGGTGGTGGTGGTGATGGTGGCGGAGGCGGCGGCGCAGGGTGGGAGTGACTAGCGGAAAATTAAGACAGGAATTCATTCTTATCCTCGTTCACGTCTTCCTCCTCCTTCTCTTTGTCCTCCTTCACCTTCCTCCTCCTCCTCTCCTCCTCCTCCTCCTCCTCCTCCTCCTCCTCCTCCTCCTCCTCCTCCTCCTCCTCCTCCTCCTCCTCCTCCTCCTCCTCCTGCATGAAGATTGCCTTGAAAGTGAGACTGCATGACATCCATTTTCTTAATGTGACATTTTTAATCGTTCTCCATTACTAAGAGAGATGCAAAGTGTGTGCCGCCTCGGACCAGAGCAGCACCACAGGCCTGCACACTTGTACCAAGACTAGTGTGCTCACCTGCATGTAATCCAGCGAAACACCTTCACTAATTTATGAAAAGCGATAAAAGGATATTGAAATTATCGTAAAATATTGGCAATGTTGTGTTTAGGATTATTTGTTGGCATGGAGTAAAAGTTGATCGAATTTTGAGCGCGACAATTTACCTTAATTTTAATATTTGTAATCATGATCAAAATGGTGATTATAGTACATTTAGTACAACATTCCCAAGGTCAATGCGACAACCAGGAGATAAAACAAACTGTCGATTTGTAAAAAGACAACAACAAAAACCCGCCAAAATGAACTGCTTATTCCACTAGTCCTCGGTCCGCGCCGCCGGCAGGAGTGCCAGGGCGGGGCCGGGGAGAAGGATCGCGCCCCGGGGCGCATATTCCCGGTCTCTATTGAGTCTGTGGTTTCTGAGTGAAGACGCTTGGCTGTAGCTCCAAAACTAGCCATAGGATTGGGGTAGGGTATTTTCTCGAAAATTCCCTCATTGTGATTCCCACACAAAGCTCTCATATAAATTGCAGGAAAACCTGACCTACCCTATCCGTAACCTAACGTAACCTAACCTGACGTGTTCAAGAGTAAACGCTACATACTCATACTGAAAACGGGAATATGCTGCCCGGGGGACGCCGCCGGCAGGAGTGCGGGAGAAGCATCGCGCCCCGGGGGACGCCGCTGCTCAATAGCCGCGTCGGGCGAGAGTTACGGCGAGAGGAATAAATTTCGAGGCAAAACATTACGGAAATTGCGCAAGTGAATCACCTGTTTTTGCTTGTAATTATTTTATCGTTTCCTTTGTTTTCATGTTGTTGTTTTCCTTTAATCATAAATTCCACGCCAACCGCATTTCCCAGCCATTCTATCCCATCCTTCCTGTCTTAGTTTTTCATCCGCCTTTGATAGATCTCATTTCCCTTATTTTCTTGTCTTTATGCTGGATTTTTCTTTATATATCCTTCGCCTTTCTTCTTTTTTACGATCTTAAATCCCAGTCATCCTCGTTATCATTATATTCTTAATGTCATCTTTATGATAAACTTTTCTTGATCCATTACCTCCTTCGCGTTGCTAATGGTTGCTGAGGACATGCTGTTTGTTGTCATGGGATTTGCCTGAATAACTTTGTGGTGTTATTAGCATCAACAACAAATAATTGGATAATAATAATAACCATAATGATACAAGTCGTAGTATACCACTATAGTAGTCGTATACGTACTATATACGTATACGTATATTGAGGACATCTGTAATTTTAGGTTTTTATCATTACTACTATATTACGTAGTAGTAATGATAAAAACCTAAAAGTACAGATGTTCTCAACGCCCTCCAACACACATAAAGCAAGGCAGCATTCCGTGGCTCTCACCTGTTTGCCTGACGCGGCGCCCCGACCTGCCTCAAGGGTCGGGGTATTGGCACACGGGCGGCGGCTCACCTGATTAATTACCCTCCATGGCAGGCGGAATGGTATCGGCATGAGCGGGACTCCAGGAAGCGACGGGTATCCTGCGCGGCGCCACAACACGTGATCACAGGGAGCGGAGGTGCGATTTAGGCAATTCTCCATAATCGAGCTTGTGTGTGATTTAGGTCTAATAGCTGATCTCATCCGTGATCCACTCGAGCCAAACACGCGCTCGTTACCTAAAATAGGGGCGAGTTGGAGGCCTGATGGTGCCGGATAGACGTCCATCGTACCCCGTGAATGAGGCCAACAGGCATCTCTTATGGGCAATGGACTGAGGGATTGGAAACTGATTGACTCCGCCGGCAGGGATGGAGGTGACTGTTACCCTTGATAGTGTTTGGGCGTGGAGGGTCGCGCGTCGTACTGGCAACACTGCGGCTTTTCTACGGTGACGGGGTGACGTGGGTTTGTCATTGTGGAATGCAGTGATGTTTGTGGCCGTGGTAATGTGTAATCTCGTGTTCTTTTAGGGTTTTGTTGAGCGGTTGTTACAGTGTGTGTGTGGCTGCCTGGGCTGGTAATTAGGGTAGAGTAATTCAGGTCTTGTTCCTAGCTTATGTTTCGGATTTCATTTGTGTGGTGGACTCATTGTTGCTTTCAGTTTCTGTCCATTTATTACGATCTTTTTATTTCTTTGGTAATATTTCAGAAGGCATTTGTTTCTTTTCTTTATAATTGCTTTCATTCGTTGTTTTTACATTCCCTGGAAGGTTTCCATGTTCGCTTGTATTTTGTATAAAACAGATTTTCTTTTTTTCCTAGAGAGGCTTGAGACCGATTTAAACCTCAGAATAAAACGCCGTACAGTTTAACTCTTATAATATTTTGACATAAAAATAAGATATCACCACGAAGCCCTAATCAAGTAATTACCTCGGCGACCCACCCGGAACGACTCTTTGTGTTAAAATTGGGAAAACGGAGCCGCGTGGATCGGCGGCGGAAAGCGTCGTGAGTCGCCGAGCAGCGCTGGACCGAAGGGGATGTTAGGCGGGAGGGCGTTGTGTGTTGGGTCCTTTTTTCCCGGAGAGTCGCCGCCTGACTTACGGCCAGACTTGTTACTGGGAGGTCCCTTGAGGCTCGTGAGGCAGGTGCAACTGTCCTTTATTTTGATTACCCGCGACAATTACGGCCGCTAAGGAGAGCCAGGAATAAATTAGCCTCAATCACATGGCGCCTTCACAAGCCGCTCAACACTGCCTCCGCGGCGCATGGCTGACGCGCCGACACGTATCGCCTCCAGACATGCAGAGACCAGACGACTTTGTCCTTATGTGAACATGCTGATTGACTTATTTGTTTACTTGAAAGACACGAATACACCTTGTTATGTCTCCAGGAAGCCCCACAATGCAGCCTGAAGAAAGTGAGTGTGTTGTCACCTTCCATATTTTGTCTAGTTCTAGTAACAAAGGAACCTGTGAAATCGTATAGAAATATAAACGTTCTACCTGTACTCCGTAATCACAACAGCTTCATTGGTGTTCACAGAGGCGGTAATATTGTATGTGTAACTGATGATTGAAGTTACGGTGTGAGGAAGGTAGCAGCTTTACATAACTCATTGCAGAATACCCCAGAACAAATCCAGACATTCCGCCCATGCACTGAAGACAGAACACCCAAGTCTTAATCTGCCTTAACAGAACACTCCTTTCTCCTTCAGCAGAACATCCCGTCACCTGCCTTCCAAGCACACCTTTATATTATCCTACTGAATGAACAGCTGCTCTCTATCCCGCTAACAGAACAGTCCCATGGAATTAGAAGAGAGAGAGAGAGAGAGAGAGAGAGAGAGAGAGAGAGAGAGAGAGAGAGAGAGAGAGAGAGAGAGAGAGAGAGAGAGAGAGAGAGAGAGAGATTGTGTGTGTGTGTGTGTGTGTTTACCCTCCCCTATAGTTAAATTTCGCCTCTTTCTCCTTGAACCAAACATTAGTGTAGGACCTCCTTTGGTGTAAGTGCGGCGGAGCGTCTTAATGTTCCCTGCCGTGGCGGAGTGAGGAACAGCCAGGGATAAATACTACCCAGTAAGGGGGAGGGAGGGGAGGCCTGTATATAGAGGAGGAGTGAGGGCCGCGGGTATAATAGGTGGCCGGCAAACACTCATCCCCTCCAGCCGCTGCCGTAACCTGGTCCAGCACTACCAAAATACATCTGAGAGAGTCATTACGAGCGCTAATGTTGCAGTCTTGGCCCTGCTTGTGTTTACCCTTCGGCTCCCCTCTCTACGTAATGATGCCTTAAACACTAATCTTCCGCCTCTTTTTCGGCCTCCCTATTGTCTACGGCAGGATAAACGGTGCATTGTGATCACATTTTAGTTTCGTTGTACTGATACGAGCCTTTGTAGGGTAGCGGGTAGGTAGGTAGTCCTCGTCCTCTCTTCTTACAGGAAATACCACGTGTAGGTCTCGCGGCCTCTTCTAGCTTCCTTATTTTGTTATGTTCTTATGTCCTCTCCTTCGTCGGGGGACCTTCACGAGTACTACGACCCTCGAGACTTTAAGTTTTGCCGCTTGTTAGGTCGCGCACCGCCCCGGGACATCACGCTCCGGCAATTTACTCCTAAGGTACCGTCCTGATGCCGCCTTTGAATAAACACTTTATCCTAATAAGCCGTAGAGCGTCGCCTGAAAAAGGGCTTTATCCCCCTAGGTAATCCCGACAGCCCTTTATAGCATGCCTAAATCCCTCGTCCTTTGAAAGAGACCCGCCCGCTCTTGAGATAAGTGAGCGCCGCCATTAAAGCTGGGCAGGGACATTTTTGAAGGGTCCACCAAGTAGTAATTTTGGTTGGCGACCCTTGGCGGTGGGGCGTCGCATGGCCTGTCCCTCCTCCGTCACTCACGCTCAGGGGGGAATAGGGAAGTTTGTTTACATTGTATTTGCTGCAAGAATGAGTTTGTTGGGTTCCGGCGAGCTTTTTTTTTTTTTTTTTTTTTCATCATAAAGGATAGGCCAAGGGTAAAACACTAAATAGAAGCAACACAAAGTCCGCTAAGTTGCCAGTCCCTATCAAGAAGACAGTAAGAAAATTAAGAAAGGTGGGTGGGCCAAATTAGTTCGGGAGGTGTCTTGTCACTCCTCTCTTGAAGAACTTTAAGTCGTTCGTAGGAAGGTGGGAAAAAGTAAACAGGAAGAGAGTGCCAGAGTTTACCAGTTTGCTGCGAGAATGAGTTTGTTTGGTTTCGGCGAGCTTGATCACGAATACTTCTTTTAACTACTGTCATGTGTTTCTTTTTATGGTGTTAAAGATATTCCACATTATGAAGACAAATGTAAAGCGTAATGTTAACCCCTTCACACCCAGATCTTTCCTTTGTTATAAAAAAATGTATGTTGTCAAGCCATAAAATTACGAAAAGTAGCTGAATATACCAAATTAGTTAATCGACAAGGATACAAAACAGGTCATATCTAAAAAACATTGCTTATATTCACTAAAAATCGTCTAATGGTAGCTAAATTACAATGGAAATTACGTTGTGGGCCTCAAGGGGTTAATGGTGGATCACAGAATGGCGCGAAGGGCTGTACACGTGGTGGCGGGAACAAAGTGGTTAAGTGTAGGGAGACCTTGAGAGCCACTTATCACTTGCCAGGAGGACCCGCTTAGAGGAGCCACTTAATTAAGCCTCGTCAAGTGATTCAGCCGCTATCTGAAAAAAAGGGCAATTAAACGTTGCATCCAAGTACCAATTCAATGTTGTTTTGTTTGTCATGGAAAAAAAACATGATTGAAGTTGAATATTCTCTTTGTCGGGCTGATGGAGGCTTCGCTGGGTATTTTTTTTGTGTAGATTTTTTCCTAAGCATTGATTTATATGTGCATTTTTTTTCACTGTTGTATGTGTCGTATGCATGTACAGCGATGGAGGTGTGTATCACAAGGCAGAGTACAGTGCTTGACAAGGCAGAGTACAGTGCTTGACAAGGCAGAGTACAGTGCTTGACAAGGCAGAGTACAGTGCTTGACAAGGCAGAGTACAGTGCTTGACAAGGCAGAGTACAGTGTATCACAAGGCAGAGTACAGTGTATCACAAGGCAGAGTTCAGTGCTTGACAAGACAGAGTACAGTGTATCACAAGGCAGAGTACAGTGCTTGACAAGGCAGAGTACAGTGCTTGACAAGGCAGAGTACAGTGCTTGACAAGGCAGAGTACAGTGCTTGACAAGGCAGAGTACAGTGCTTGACAAGGCAGAGTACAGTGTATCACAAGGCAGAGTTCAGTGCTTGACAAGGCAGAGTACAGTGTATCACAAGGCAGAGTTCAGTGCTTGACAAGGCAGAGTACAGTGCTTGACAAGGCAGAGTACAGTGCTTGACAAGGCAGAGTACAGTGCTTGACAAGGCAGAGTACAGTGTATCACAAGGCAGAGTACAGTGCTTGACAAGGCAGAGTACAGTGCTTGACAAGGCAGAGTACAGTGTATCACAAGGCAGAGTACAGTGTATCACAAGGCAGAGTACAGTGCTTGACAAGGCAGAGTACAGTGTATCACAAGGCAGAGTACAGTGTATCACAAGGCAGAGTACAGTGCTTCACAAGGCAGAGTACAGTGCTTGACAAGGCAGAGTACAGTGTATCACAAGGCAGAGTACAGTGCTTGACAAGGCAGAGTACAGTGCTTGACAAGGCAGAGTACAGTGTATCACAAGGCAGAGTACAGTGCTTGACAAGGCAGAGTACAGTGCTTGACAAGGCAGAGTACAGTGCTTGACAAGGCAGAGTACAGTGCTTGACAAGGCAGAGTACAGTGCTTCACAAGGCAGAGTACAGTGCTTCACAAGGCAGAGTACAGTGCTTGACAAGGCAGAGTACAGTGTATCACAAGGCAGAGTACAGTGCTTGACAAGGCAGAGTACAGTGTATCACAAGGCAGAGTACAGTGTATGACAAGGCAGAGTACAGTGCTTGACAAGGCAGAGTACAGTGCTTGACAAGGCAGAGTACAGTGTATGACAAGGCAGAGTACAGTGCTTGACAAGGCAGAGTACAGTGCTTGACAAGGCAGAGTACAGTGTATCACAAGGCAGAGTACAGTGTATCACAAGGCAGAGTACAGTGCTTGACAAGGCAGGGTACAATGCTTGACAAGGCAGAGTACAGTGTATCACAAGGCAGAGTACAGTGTTCACAAGCAGGTACAAAGCTGACAAGGCAGAGTACAGTGCTTCAGAAGGCAGAGTACAGTGTATCACAAGGCAGAGTACAGTGCTTCACAAGGCAGAGTTCAGTGCTTCACAAGGCAGAGTACAGTGCTTCACAAGGCAGAGTACAGTGCTTCACAAGGCAGGGTACAGTGCTTCAGAAGGCAGAGTACAGTGCTTGACAAGGCAGAGTACAGTGTATCACAAGGCAGAGTACAGTGCTTGACAAGGCAGAGTACAATGCCTGACAAGGCAGGGTACAATGCTTGACAAGGCAGAGTACAGTGCTTGACAAGGCAGAGTACAGTGCTTGACAAGGCAGGGTACAATGCTTGACAAGGCAGAGTACAGTGCTTGACAAGGCAGAGTACAGTGCTTGACAAGGCAGGGTACAATGCTTGACAAGGCAGAGTACAGTGCTTGACAAAGCAGAGTACAGTGCTTGACAAGGCAGGGTACAATGCTTGACAAGGCAGAGTACAGTGCTGACAAAGCAGAGTACAGTGCTTGACAAGGCAGGGTACAATGCTTGACAAGGCAGGGTACAATGCTTGACAAGGCAGGGTACAATGCTTGACAAGGCAGGGTACAATGCTTGACAAGGCAGAGTACAGTGCTTCACAAGGCAGAGTACAGTGCTTCACAAGGCAGGGTACAATGCTTGACAAGGCAGAGTACAGTGCTTCAGAAGGCAGAGTACATTGTATCACAAGGCAGAGTACAGTGCTTCACAAGGCAGAGTACAGTGCTTCACAAGGCAGAGTACAGTGCTTCACAAGGCAGAGTTCAGTGCTTCACAAGGCAGAGTACAGTGCTTCACAAGGCAGAGTACAGTGCTTCACAAGGCAGGGTACAGTGCTTCAGAAGGCAGAGTACAGTGCTTGACAAGGCAGGGTACAATGCTTGACAAGGCAGAGTACAGTGCTTTACAAGGAAGAATACAGTGCTTGTGTTAGTGTATAGCTACTAGTGTAGATTTCCACCTGCCCTTCAACCTGTGTGTTTGGTTAGTGCTTGGTTTTAGCAGTGAGTACGTGGGTTTCTACCGTAAAAAAAAGTATACAAAAAAATATTTCGAGAAAATCATCTATGAGAATAAATATATCAGACATTTGTAGATGAGAGAATCATTACTGGCAGTGTAGGAAGGAGCTTAGGCAGGGAATGATAAACAAAAAGTAAGAAGTAAAGCAAAGTATCGACAGTAAGGTAACATAAAAACCTCACGTAACTCTATTTTTAGATCATACTTTTCTAGGTACTTCCCTCCAGATTTCCTTTTACTAGACAGACATTATCAGTCGTCAACAGAATAACCTCACGTGATTTTTTCTCCGTTGCTATTTTTCTGGTACACTTCTTCAGATTTCCTTAGACAGTCATTGTTAGCCGTCGTCTCATATCCGAAATATTACTTTTTTTTTTATAATTAAGCAAGCGTTCACTTGAAACTAAGCAAACTGAGACACATACGCAGGAAAAGTTCTTACGGCTAGTAATCAGGGTAGAACAAGAACTAACGGATTCAAACTGGTAAAACGCAAATAAAAAAAAGGAAATAGGGAGAAACAGTCACAAATATGGTGTTAAATTATTAGAATGGATTCAGTCGTCAGGTAGTTAGTGCGAAGTCAACAGGGAGCTTTAAAAGGAGGTTAGACAATTTCATGGATGGGGATGAAAGGTGGATGTAGGTAGTGTTAAGTAACAGGAACTACCACGGCCTCTTGTAGCTTCTTTTGTTCTTATGCTCTTATGTTCTTATATCATTGACATTATACCGTATCAGCTGCGCCGAGAAGCCTGAAAAACCCTGAACAACAAGCCATCCTGTGCGCCACGTGCTACAGATACAAATGTTTTGATTATAATTTGATCTAACCTCATTGAATCAGAAACTGTTCAAATTACAAGCTGATTACTACACTTAAGAGCTGATGTGTTCATTACGGCCGCCAAGACTTGTCATTCAGCTGTCCATTCCATCGCCTTATACATCTGTGCTCGATACCCATTACCCAGCCTGATTACGGAACTCTGCGCTCCATTATGTGCGGCGTCGGCCCTTGTTGTGAGCGGCATTTGTTACGTAATGACACAAACACACGCACACACACACACACACACGCACACACACGCCTCACGCACGTTCCGGTAGGTTGTTATTGTTGATGTTGTTGTTGTTTGTGATAATGTGAGTTTGTATAATAGTGTTAGTAGTGGGAAAAACGGATTCACAAATAGGGTGGTAAATGATTGGAATGGACTCAGTAGACAGGTAGTTAGTGCGGAGTCATTAGAGAGCTTTAAAAGGAGGCTAGATAAATTCATGGATGGGGATGAAAGGTGGATGTAGGTAGTGTTAAATAACAGGAACTATACCTCGTGTAGGTCTCATGGCCTCTTGTAGCTTCCTTATTTTCTTATGTTATGTTCTTATGTTCTGTCCCGGTTGGCTGTTGCTGAGTCACGAAACCTGTTGTTGTTGTCGTTGTTTGTGAGAGAAGGAATTCAGATCTCAAGTGAAATAGCCAAGGGAATAGTTGACAAAATTGTTAACTAAGGAGACGAAGTTGAAGAGGCCCTATGCAGCGTTACTAAGCGTCAAAGGTCACAAGAAGAAGATGATGTGAGATTATATATAGTTTGAGGTCTTGAAATGAGTGGCAGTAAATCTTCTCTTCTTACGATGCATGTTGACTTAGGGACGAGTTATGATATTAGATTATGTTATTAGAGAGATAGACACGCAGAGAGAGAGAGAGAGAGAAACTGAGGCAGGAAATAGCATCACATTGAACTCTCACGAAATTCTCTCAGTGAAGATTGCTTATTTTCGCATCGCAGAACGTTCCCTGTTTGCACTCCCCTTCGCTGTCACACACTTCTATTCCTCCCCGCGCTATCGCCACCCTCAGGAAACGGCAAGTCGAGCAGAGGGGACGCACAAGGACGACCGTGTGCATTGTGAATACCTCCAAAATGTCACTGCAGAGGAAAGGGAGGAAAAATAATAGGAATAGAAATGTAGACAGTGTAATTTGATTTGCTTGGACCCATTTGCCGTGTTAAATTTCCTTTCCATTGTCCAGTTTTTTCTGTATTTTCCAGTTTTTTCCGTATTTTCAAGTTTTTCCTGTCTTATTTTCCAATTTGTTCAGTGTTTCCTAATTTTTCTGTCTTTTCCAGTTTTTTCTGTATTTTCCTGTTTTTTCCGTATTTCCCAGATTTTTCTGTCTATTTTCCAGTTTCTCCAGTCTAGTTTCCTGTTTTTTTGGTCTATTTTCCAGTTGTTTCTGTATTTTCAAGTTTTTTCTGTATTTTCCTGTTTTTTCTGTCTAGTTTCCTGTTTTTTTCCTGTCCATTTTCCTGTTTTTTCTATCTATTTTCCCGTTTTTCCGTATTTTTCTGTTTTGTTTGTCTATTTTTTATTTTTCTGTCTATTTTCCAGTTTTTTCCGTATTTTCCTGTTATTCAGTATTTTCCTGTTTGCAGTATTTTCCTGTTTTTCCTGTAGTTTCTAATTTTTACTGTCTTTTTCCAGTTTGTTCTGTCTATTTTCCAGTTTTCCTGTCTATTTTCCTGTTTTTTCTCCATTTTCCTGTTTTTTCCTGTCCATTTTAGTTTTTCCTGTCTATTTTTCAGTTTTTCCTATCTATTTTCCAGTTTTTTCCGTATTTTCCTGTTTTGTCTCTCTTCCAGTTTTTCCTGTCTTAATTTCCTGTTTTTTCTGTGTTATACTGTTTTTTCTGTATTTTTCAGTTTTTTCCGTATTTTCCTGTTCGTTCTGTCTATTTTCCTGTTTTTCCTGTATTTTCCTGTTTTTTCCCTGTCTATTTTCCTGTTTTTCCTGTGTATTTTCCTGTTTCCTGTCTATTTTCCAGTTTTTCCAGTCCATTTTCCAGTTTTTTCTGTCTAGTCCTGGTTTTTTCTGTCTATTTTCCAGATTTTTCCAGATTTTCCTGTTTTTTCTGTAGCTATTAAATGTTCCTCTCATCATTATTTCATACAAAGACGCCTGATAACTCTGCTTTAATTATTACAGTCGCTTTTTTTTATCTCAGTCACTTAACTGTACGTATTTCATCCCGTCGC
>JACEEZ010000143.1:577500-590000 GCA_016584305.1 Chionoecetes opilio | reverse complement strand
TCAATGGATCAGTTAGCTCTAAAGACTGCACCTTAAATTAACTTTCTCGTATAGAGGCAATTGTCTTCTCATTATAAATCTCTCGAGTCTGTATTATATATTTGTAGACTAGCCAGGCTTCTTTTTATATATCATCTATATAATTAGACACTTAGAATGCAATGAGTGTTAATGTTATTTGTCCTTGTATATTTTCTTGTTAATATTAGTTTGTCTGTAATATTGTCGTTTATCATATTCCTAAATGTATCCAGGCTTTTTTTTTATCATCTGTCATCTATCTAACCCTTTGAGGCCCATAACATAATTCCCATTGTAATTTGAGTACCATTAGACGATTTTTAGGGAATATAAGCAATATTTTATAGATATGACCAGTTTAGTATCCTTGTCCACTATCTAATTTGGTATATTAAATCACTTAGTAATTTTATGGCTTGCAGCAGTACAAATCTGTATAGCAAAGGAAAGATCTGGGCATGAAGGGGTTAAATATGGTTGTATATTTCTTGTTTTTATCAGTGTGTCTGTCATAATGTCATTGTATTAAATTCTTATATTTTTCACCTCGTGCTCTGGTTTGGTCCTGCGCGGCGCATGCGGGTTCTCGGACTCTTTCTGGAGCAATGAGCAGATCAAACAAGGAGATAAAAGTATTGGCATGAAAAGTTTGAAAGGAAGGATTGCTATGGAAAAGTTTGTGTGCGTCGAACATTTCAGAGGTCGTTGCAGCATGGATGAGGGAAGCATGGGTGAGGGCGTGGGATAAGGGAGGCATGGGTGAGGGCGTGGGATAAGGGAGGCAGGGGTGAGGGCGTGGGATAAGGGAGGCATGGGTGAGGGCGTGGGATAAGGGAGGCATGGGTGAGGGCGTGGGATAATGGAGGCATGGGTGAGGGCGTGGGATAATGGAGGCATGGGTGAGGGCGTGGGATAAGGGAGGCATGGGTGAGGGCGTGGGATAATGGAGGCATGGGTGAGGGCGTGTGATAATGGAGGCATGGGTGAGGGCGTGGGATAATGGAGACATGGGTGAGGGCGTGGGATAATGGAGGCATGGGTGAGGGCGTGGGATAAGGGAGGCATGGGTGAGGGCGTGGGATAATGGAGGCATGGGTGAGGGCGTGGGATAAGGGAGGCAGGGGTGAGGGCGTGGGATAATGGAGGCATGGGTGAGGGCGTGTGATAATGGAGGCATGGGTGAGGGCGTGGGATAATGGAGACATGGGTGAGGGCGTGGGATAAGGGAGGCATGGGTGAGGACGTGGGATAATGGAGGCATGGGTTAGGGCGTGGGATAAGGGAGGCAGGGGTGAGGACGTGGGATAAGGGAGGCAGGGGTGAGGGTGTGGGATAATGAAGACATGGGTGAGGGCGTGGGATAAGGGAGGCAGGGGTGAGGGCGTGGGATAAGGGAGGCAGGGGTGAGGGCGTGGGATAAGGGAGGCATGGGTGAGGGCGTGGGATACAGCGGACGAGGAATACATAGGAAGAATTGATACCAGGAGACATTTTGGTTTATAGAGAGGGTATCTGCTGAACTACATACTGACTATCAAACTACAAGTAAGAGAACAGTTAAAAATTGATACCATGCCCCTAAAGAAGATAGGAATACGGGTAGGAGGACGGGAGGGTGAAGGGGTAGGCGAGGTGTTGCAGGGATGATAAGAGTGTGTGTCTTTGTGTGTGTTTAGCGTCAGTGTAAACGAAGCCACTTGTATACTGACGTGCTGATGGCTACAGGGAGGGAGGGAGGATATAATGCAATGACTGTGACACTGATACAGATGATTGATTTCGTCATGTAACACAGACACACGCACGCACACACACACACACACACACACACACACACACACACACACACACATACACACATACACACATACACACACTCACACACACGCACACACACACACACACACACACACTCATAAAGACCGATTTTTGGGTAATGTTGAGACCCCACACACCACATACACCCTACATACAAATACACCACATTACACCATACACCACACACCATATACATATTTAATTCACCCATGGACAAAAATGACATAGACAAAGATCTGTACTTATGTGTGTATGTGTGTGTGTGTGTGTGTGTGTGTGTATGTGTGTGTGTGTGTGTATGTGTGTGTGTGTGTGTGTGTTTAGATGTCACTCCCAACCATCGCCTGGTTTTCCCGGAACTGTGAGTCAGTAATGAGAAGGAAGGAGCACTGTGACGGGGCTTTAGACCATAACTCAGCCTTGCCCCGCGGTGGTAGGGAGGAAAGTGTGTCATTTTAAATCCATATAGAGACTCTCTAAGTAAAATGCTCACACATAGAATACCATTTTACCATTGATTTCACCGTACCCTTAACACCTTCACGCCCAGATCTTTCCTTTGCTGTAAAAAATTGTCTGTTGTTAGCCATAAAATTACGAAAAGTAGCTGTTTATACCAAATTAGCTAGTGGACAAGGCTACTAAACAGGTCATATCTCTAAAATATTACTTATATTAACTAAAAATCGTCTAATGGTACCCAAATTACAATGGAAATTACGTTCTGGGGCCTCGAGGGGTTAACCAAATCATGTGCAACTTAGATTAGATTTCTTATATGTTTAGAATTTCCGTTTTGAATTAATATTTTGTCACTTATACCCCAAATAATGACTCTTAATGTAAAAGGTCACCCCAAAAAACGCGTTTATTAACTATTAAATCACTATTACTACGTCTATTACTACTAAAAAACGTCCAAATAATAACTCTTAATGTAAATAGTCACCGCAAGAATACTTATTACCATATATTTCACATGTAACTAAAACCAAATCAAGTGTGTGTATCCTATTCAAATTTCTTATGCGTTTAGAATGTTTGTGTGTCTGTACAAGTATACTGATGGTTGGTAGATAATCCCGTAAAGACACCAAGAGACGGAGCCAAGGGGAGAAAATACCATCGTTCCCGCTTCCTTTTCTATTACTTTTTTCTTTCCTTGGTTATTGTGTCTCCCTTTACCGTTCTAATACCACGCGCCACAGCCTTTGCCGCGCCCCCAGCCCCACCTGGCGCCCCCAGCCCCACCTGACGCCCCCAGCCCCACCTGACGCCCCCAGCCCCACCTGACGCCCCCAGCCCCACCTGACGCCCCCAGCCCCACCTGACGCCCCCAGCCCCACCTGACGCCCCCAGCCCCACCTGACGCCCCAGCCCCACCTGGCATCCCCAGCCCCACCTGGCGCCCCCATCTCCAACTTTCCGAGAAGCCAAGAAGACAAGGAAGCCAAGAGGGTTTTGAAAGATTCCAAATAACACAACCACACACACACACACACACACAACACACACACACACACACACACACACACACACACACACACACACACACACACACACCACACACACACACACACACACACACACACACACACACACACAACAACACAACTAATACAATTAAACAGACGCATCATACATACACCACCCTGTAAACACACAACACTACACACAAACAAAACACACACACACACACACAAACACACACACAACCACACACACAACACACACACTTAACACCACACACAACACACACATAAGACAACACACACAGACACACACACACACACACACACACACACACACACACACACAACACACAACACACACACACACACACCACCACAACACACACTGGGGAACTCCGTAGTGTAAGGATTAGCACGCTCGGCTCACAACCGAGAAGTCCCGGGTTCGATCCCCGGGCGGAGCGAAGACAGACGGGCGGTCTTCTTAAAACCCGAGCCCCTGTCCACCCAGCAGTGAATGGGTACCGGGTGTTAGCCGGGGGTTTGTGAGCCGCCTCCCGGGGTGGTGTGGCTTCGGCCTAACACTAAGGATGAATGAGAAAAATAAATGCTGATATGGAGACGGGGCCATACGAGCGTTGTTCTGGCCCTGTAAAATACAAATAGATGAATACACACACGCATACATACACACATACACGACATATAAAGAAATAAGCCTTATCTTAAATGGTCTTCGTTTGACTTCAATAGCAAAATGAGACGGTTGCTTTGTTTAGTTGTAGATTGTAGATTGAGGATGATCACATATTGTATTGATTGAGTCTGTATGCAGCAATAGGCTGTAAATGATTGAGATTCTGTTAGTGCATGCATTCCTTTTAAGTGTGTAAGATCGTATAAGTTTAATATCATATTAGACAGTGTGATATTAGTAGTATAAATAGTAGTAGTAGTAGTAATAGTAGTAGTAGTAGTAGTAATAGTAGTAGTAGTAATAGTAGTAGTAGTAAAATAGTAGTAGTAGTAGTAGTAGTAGTAGTAGTAGTAGTAGTAGTAGTAGTAGTAGCCTAATTAAACTACGTACATATATGCCGTGTGGTGAAGGAGTAGTCAGTCAGTCAGACAGTCAGACAGTTAATAAGTTTATATAGTGTATAGATTGTTAAAGATTGTGTAAGTGTATAAGATTAGCTTCTGTGTAGATGCAAACTGCGATAGGGGGGCAGGATGGCGCGAGGTGAGGTGAGATCAGCTGCCAATCTCACCCACACTGCATCGATAGGGTCAGCAGGCAGCTTTACCTTGATGAAAACCCATCGTGTGTGTGTGTGTGTGTGTGTGTGTGTGTGTGTGTGTGTGTGTGTGTGTGTGTGTGTGTGTGTGTGTGTTCGCATGATTGGATGGACCTTTGTGTATATGCATGTTTCTGTTTGTTTGTTTGTGTGTGCATGTGTGTGTGTGTGTGTGTGTGTGTGTGTGTGTGTGTGTGTGTGTGTGTGTGTGTGTGTGTGTGTGTGTGTGTTGCCGGGCCATTCATCATCGTGAAGGCTTAATACTCCAGCAATTTTCAGTTCCTCGGCGTCCTTATGAGCCGCACACATGCAGGCGACCCTTCTGTATAGGGCAGGGGGCGTTGTGTGCTGTGCGGGCAGAGACTTGTGGGGCGGGGCAGCGGCTGGTGGGGGGCGGGGCTGTGGCTGAGGAAGGGGGGGAAGCGGGTGCAGGGAGGAAGAATAACGATACTTAACCTTTTGAGGCCCACAACGGAATTTCCATTGTAATTTGACTACCATAAGACGATTTTAGTGACTGTAAGCAATATTTGAATAGATATGACCTGTTTAGTATATTTTTCCACTAACTAGCTAATTTGGTATATTCAGTTAGTTTTCGTAATTTTATGGCTAACAACAGACGATTTTTGATAGCAAAGGGAAGATCTGGGCGTGAAAGGGTTAAACCATAACTTCACCATTACTACAATTAGCTTAAAAACCTGAACCTTATTTTTAGATGTTTTGAATGAAAATATTATGTTTGAGTAATGATTTAACGTTGGTCAAATACGTTTTTGCTATTTTTTTCGTGTTTGAGTCAAAATTCTTATGTATCTGATATTCGCGTTCTCGTAAATCATCGTATTTCTTTCATAAGCGCATGATAGAGGCACGTTTATTTTTTTTATCACTTTGGCAGTGCAGCTCTGTCGAAAAGGAAGATGAAATGTCCCCTAAGAAGTAGTCGCGTATCAAAAGCGGAAATGACAAATGGTGGTGAAACGGATTTGTGCGTCCAGAGCCATTAGCCTCACAGAATGACCCTCGCCTCCCGCCCCATTAACTACCCCGCGACCCTAAGAAATGGATGGATAAAAACTGATCATGATGAGCCTCCAACCCATTACTGATCAAGTCTGGCGCGGCGTCCCCCATTCATCTCCTCGCCACCGTCACCACCACCGCCGCCACCACCACCATCACCACCACCACCACCACCACCCGCCGCCACCATAACCACCACCGCCGCCACCACCACCACCACTACCACCACCTTCATCATCACCACCACCACCGCCACCCTTCTCCTGTAGATAATTGAATGCATCACGGTTGATTATCATTTACATAGTACAAAATCATAAAGGGTACATGCAGATTAACAAATACCAACACACACACACACACACACACACACACACACACACACACACACACACACACACACACACACACACACACACACACACACACACACACACACACACACACACACACACACACACACAAACACATCTCTTCCTCCTCCTCCTCCTCCTCTTCTTCCGATAAATGTAAAGTAATTTTTCCGATAAATGTAAAGTAAATTTTTCCGATAAATGTAAAGTAATACATATAGGCAACGATAACCTCAATTATATCTATCAAATGCAAAATAAATCGTTAACTTAAGTACAGCAGGAAAAGGATTTAAGTGTCATCATTAGTAATGATCTTAAAACCAGTACGAATTGCCTAGCTGCCGGTAAAAAGGCGAATATGATGTTGGGCTTCATCAAACGCAACTTTGAACATAAAACTCCGAAAGTAATGACAGGATTATACACGTCTTTCGTTAAGCCACACTTAGAATATGCCGTTCAATTCTGGTCGCCTTGTTTCGTAAAAGATCAAGCCAAATTGGAATCAGTTCAAAGAAGAGCAACCAAACTAATTCCATCTCTGCGAAATTCATCTTATGAAGAAAGACTGCAGAAACTTAATATGTTTTCCTTAAAGGATCGTAGAATCCGTGGGGACTTGATATAAACCTTTAAGATCCTTAAAGGATTTGATGTCATTAATCAAGAGAACCTATTCGAGCTTTCTCCTCACGTGACAACAAGAAACAACGGTCTAAAACTTGAATGGTCAACGTTGAGCACAGATCTCCGTAAAAATTATTTCAATGTTAGAGTTGTTGATCGATGGAACAAATTACCAGCAAATGCTGTCGAAGCCAGCACAATAACTTCATTTAAAAACAGACTTGACGCGCACTGTAAAGTAAATGGGTTTTGATATTGCCCTGCAAATTCATATTATAGTTCCCCGGATCGATTAGTGCTAGTGGTAGTTGTAGTACTTCATATACTTCATATCCTATACTTCATATCCTATCATTCTTCACTACGAACGTTCCATGTTCCTATCTTCTTTAGGGACATGGTATCTTTTTCCAACTGTTCCTCTTACTTGTAGTTGATAGTAGAATGTAGTTAAGCAGATACCCTAGTTATGTACCAATAGGTCTCCTGGTGTCTGTTATTCCTATGTAGTCCTATGTATTCCTCCTCCTCCTCCTCATAGTCTGCTCTCAGTGTATGTCATGCAGAATTTATCCCCTGGTGAGGACGGCCGTCGGAGGTCACGGCGTCGGGGCGTCTGGTGCGGCCCGTCAACGTCTCACTTAATCTCCTGAAGTGAGGCGTTTTGAGGGATCCTTATGACGCAGGGTGTGGCGGCGCCTTGCCTCCGCCCCGCCGCCCCTGACTCACCCTCACGTCATATAAACACTCATATCTGTAGTAAAATAACCAGTCATATTGTCATGTTTTGAGTCAGCGTTCTGTCAAAATATCGCTGTTTTTCATGTCGACTCCTTCCTTATCCGTGTTTTCTGTATCTATTTCTTCCTATCACTTCCTTTGTCTTCATGCCTTCTTTCACCGCTCTGTTTTATTTCTTTATTCTTTTCCTCTCTATTTGTTTTATACTATGATGACGTTCCTCCTCTCCGCCTCTACGTACATCGTTGTTGTTTTCATAAATATTGTAGTAGTTGTTGCAGTACAATAGTAGTATGGTAGTATTTGAATAAGCGTACAGAGACACTTATTCTCGGTAATACAATGTTTATTCCATTTCTTCGCATTGTAGAAGAAGGAGACAGTTGAGTGTCATTGTATCATATAGTATCATGATTATTTTCATGATTATTTCCATCTTGTCACATTTTTTTCCTCGTCATTCTTCTCGGTTTGCTATTCCTTTCCTCCTGGCCTCATCCGTTCATCATCATCATCATCATCAGCTCGGCCATCCATCCTGACGCCACTTTTTCACCGCCTTAATTGAGACTCATCCAAACCCAGTCCATCAATCTTACCGTTTTCAGAGCTCATTAATAAACGCACTCATCCATAATTCAGTGGACACCATTTAATTACCTTGTTAGGAGTTTATGATTCACGTGAAGGAAGGTTTGTAGGCTCAGTGTATGTTTCCCAAATAAACATTTCTATAGACATTGGATACTTTTGTTCATTACTGATTAGAATAAATTGCTGGTCCATGAGTGATTTGGTATATGATGTAATTTCTTTTTATGCATTTCTGTGGACAAGAAAATATCTATCTATCTATTTATCTATCTATCTATCTATCTATGGACGATCGTAAGTCTAACAACATGATTGAATATCCTTAGCAAAACCGAACCACAGAAGCGAGATACCAAATAGGCAACCGCGACCAAAGCTTTATCATTTTTGTGACCTGGCACTCTGGCACTCTTTGGCGACCTGGCACTCATTATCCTGGTGATGGATGAAGCAACGTGGTGATTATGTGATCATCCTGAGGGGGGGGGGGCAGGGTGTAGAGGCAGGGAGGCAGGGAGGCAGGGTATGAATGGGGTCCTGTAATATGAAGTAAGGGAGGGCGTAAGGAGATAGAGAGAGGGTTAATAGGGAAGGAAGGCTGTGGTATAAGAAGCAAGGGTTAAAGGGAGTCTGGGTAGGGTTCAAGGTGGTAGTAGTAGTAGTAGTTGTAGTAATAGAAGTAGGAGTGGTAGTAGTGATAGTAATAGTAGTGGTAGTTTTAGTAGAAGTAGGAGTAGGAGTGGTAGTGATAGTAGAAGTAGGAATGGTAGTAGTGATAGTAGTAGTAGTAGCAGTAGTAGTAGTAGTAGTAGTAGTAGTAGTAGTAGTAGTAGTAGTAGTAGTAGTAGTAGTAGTAGTAGCAGAGCAGTAGTAGTAGTAGTAGTTGTAGTAGTAGTAGCAGTAGTAGTGTAGTAGTAGTAGTAGTATAGTCACACAGGTACTCACACTGCACATGTGAATTTGACTGTGTTAAATTGCACGTTATGTTTTATATATATTACGTCCTCATAAATTATGTCTGTAATTCAGTCATGAAAATGCACTTTTAGATATGACAGCCCCGTGTGACATAAATTGTTAGGCAGTGATCTAATTTTGCTCCATAATATACTTACGTTGTAAATTATATATTTTTGAGCAGACAGATGTGTAGGAAGTGACTCTCAATGATGCATGCACGCGTAACAGTGGAAATATGATGTGTTACAAGATGCTGTGTCGCCCCATGGTATCCTTAACCATGATGCTTTTACTCTCTCTCTCTCTCTCTCTCTCTCTCTCTCTCTCTCTCTCTCTCTCTCTCTCTCTCTCTCTCTCTCTCTGTATCTCACTTTTTTCTCTATCTCTCTCTGTCTATCTCTGTCTTTCTCTCTCTCTGTCTCTGTCTATCTGTCTCTGTCTGTTTCTCTCTGCTTGTTTCGCTAATTTCTCTATTTCGCTAATCTCTCTCTCTCTCTCTCTCTCTCTCTCTCTCTCTCTCCTCTCTCTCTCTCTCTCTCCTCTCTCTCTCTCTCTCTCTCTCTCCTCTCTCTCTCTCTCTCTCTCTCTCTCTCTCTCTCTCTCTCTCTCTCTCTCTAACTCTCTCTCTCTCTCACTCTCTGGTTCCGTCAGTAAGTAATAGTCTTAGTCGTCTTCCCTGGACCCCACCATCGTTCAGTCTCAAGTCTAGATGTTTTTATCACCGCTGCGAGGAAGGTTAAGATGTCCTGTGCTCGGCGAGAGGAAAGACTTGATAGCAATAGGAAGGAGATAATGACAGGGACACAGAGAGGTGGGGCAAAACTCAACTCCTAAAAGGCTATACAGTAAACCCTCGCTAATTCGAACCCGTATAATTCGACCCAGGCCTCCCCCGTATTAGATCGAATTATAGAGAGTTTACTGTAGACATGAATGCTTAGCGTGTGTTGCCTCAAAATATAAATGCAAATTATATGAAAATACAACACTTTATGGCTCTGATATTCTCGGTAATGCAAGCAACACCCAAGGCAGACAATACTTAATACGACTTGATACATTCTTGCCGCAGTAGCACGTCTTCCTTTCTACAATTATCTCTTGCTTTTCCCCTTGCTCGGTAATACTATGCAGGCGTTTCTTCGTTGTTTATGCCTCGCTCGATCACACTACCGCAGTATTCAGTAAGCTTTCACCACTGTGCGAGTATTACCGAAGCAGCCGTTGTAAATCTAGGCGGTGACCGGGATTACTGGAATGCTGCAGCGGCGATTACATGAAATCAAGTCTTTTTTTTCTTCTTTCCTACTCCTATTAAACAACATCAGGTACATCATCCTCATCATCCTCATCATCATCATCATCATCATTATCATCATAATCATTCCATCTCTTCATCCTTCTCCGTAAGTTCTTTTTTCTTGTCTTTTCTCTCTCTCTCTCTCTCTCTCTCTTCTCTCTCTCTCTCTCTCTCTCTCTCTCTCTCTCTCTCTCTCTCTCTCTCTCTCTCTCTCTCTCTCTCTCTCTCTCTCTCTCTCTCTCTCTCTCTCTCTCTCTCTCTCTCTCTCTCTCTCTCTCTCTCTCTCTCTCTCTCTCTCTCTCTCTCTCTCTCTCTCTCTCTCTCCTCTCTCTCTCTCTCTCTCTCTCCTCTCTCCCCCACCCACCCACCCACCCACCCACCCACCCACCCACCCACCCACCACCCACCCACCACACCACCACCCACACACACACACACACACACACACACACACACACACACACCACACACACACACACACACACACACACACACACACACACCATCTTCGTCTGTTTATTTCTTTTACATTCTTCACTAAGTCGCAGTCCAGATCCCGCGAGGTCGCCGAGCGGTTGTTGAGGACGGCGAGGCGAGGCGAGCAGCGCGGCGTTGAGAGTCATGCTATAAAAAGACTCAATGCATTTACGTAAAGTTTAGCCTCCGAGGGTGACTGCCAAGAAAGAAACAGCCGCTTAAGGGAGATGCAATGATGATTTTATTTCTTTTCTTTTTTACATCACAAAGGACTGGCCAAGGGCAAAAACATGGTAGTATTAAAAAGCCCATTTAGTTGCCAGTCCCCATAAAGAAGACAATGTGAGAATATAAAAAAGGGGGTTGGGCTTATTTAGTTTGGGAGGTGTCATGTTGGGTACGATGACTTAGTGTGACTTACAGGATGTGACTTAAGTACCACAACTCGCTACTAGTGACTTACAGGATGTGAGTTAAGTACCACAACTCGCTACTAGTGACTTACAGGATGTGACTTCAGTACCATTACTCGCTACTAGTGACTTACAGGATGTGACTTAAGTACCATTACTCGCTACTAGTGACTTACAGGATGTGACTTAAGTACCATTACTCGCTACTAGTGACTTACAGGATGTGACTTAAGTACCATTACTCGCTACTAGTGACTTACAGGATGTGACTTAAGTACCATTACTCGCTACTAGTGACTTACAGGATGTGACTTAAGTACCATTACTCGCTACTAGTGACTTACAGGATATGACTTAAGTACCATTACTCGCTACTAGTGACTTACAGGATGTGACTTAAGTACCACTACTCGCTACTAGTGACTTACAGGATGTGACTTAAGTACCACTACTCGCTACTAGTGACTTACGGGGCTTAGCGGGTGTGAGTATACCAGTGCGAATTAGACTGAACGACTGCTGAAGGTGGAGTCACTGTGACTAAGAGATCAGCATTATGGCCCTTACTCAAAGATCATAGAAGGCTGAGATAGGGATTTAAAGACCATAGAAGGCTGAGATAGGAATTTAAAGACCATAGAAGGCTGAGATAGGGATTTAAAGACCATAGAAGGCTGAGGTAGGGATTTAAAGACCATAGAAGGCTGAGATAGGGATTTAAAGACCACAGAAGGCTGAGGTAGGGATTTAAAGACCATAGAAGGCTGAGGTAGGGATTTAAAGACCATAGAAGGCTGAGGTAGGGATTTAAAGACCATAGAAGGCTGAGGTAGGGATTTAAAGACCATAGAAGGCTGAGGTAGGGATTTAAAGACCGTAGAAGGCTGAGATAGGGATTTAAAGACCATAGAAGGCTGAGATAGGGATTTAAAGACCATAGAAGGCTGAGGTAGGGATTTAAAGACCACAGAAGGCAGAGGTAGGGATTTAAAGACCACAGAAGGCTGAGGTAGGGATTTAAAGACCACAGAAGGCTGAGGTAGGGATTTAAAGACCATAGAAGGCTGAGGTAGGGATTTAAAGACCATAGAAAGCTGAGATAGGAATTTAAAGACCATAGAAAGCTGAGGTAGGGATTTAAAGACCATAGAAGGCTGAGATAGGGATTTAAAGACCATAGAAGGCTGAGATAGGGATTTAAAGACCATAGAAGGCTGAGATAGGGATTTAAAGACCATAGAAGGCTGATGTAGGGATTTAAAGACCACAGAAGGCAGAGGTAGGGATTTAAAGACCATAGAAGGCTGAGATAGGGATTTAAAGACCATAGAAGGCTGAGGTAGGGATTTAAAGACCATAGAAGGCTGAGGTAGGGATTTAAAGACCATAGAAGGCTG
>JACEEZ010000143.1:520000-570000 GCA_016584305.1 Chionoecetes opilio | reverse complement strand
ATCTCCCCTCGCCTCTCTCACACCCCATTGCCCAGCACGCCTCCTGCTATCATCACAGGTATTCCAGCCTTTCTCTTTCACGACGACCTTGGGTTTTTTTCACGACGACCTTGGGTTTTTCACGTCGACCTTGGGTTTTTTTCACGACGATCTTGGGTTTTTTCACGACGACCTTGGGTTTTTCACGACGACCTTGGGTTTTTTTCACGGCGACCTTGGGTTTTTTCACGGCGACCTTGGGTTTTTTCACGACGACCTTGGATTTTTTCACGGCGACCTTGGGTTTTTCACGTCGAGCTTGGGTTTTTTCCGGCGATCTTGAGTTTTTTCACGACGACCTTGGGTTTTTTCACGGCGACCTTGGGTTTTTTCACGACGACCTTGGATTTTTTCACGGCGACCTTGGGTTTTTCACGTCGAGCTTGGGTTTTTTTACGACGATCTTGGGTTTTTTCACGACAACCTTGTTTACATAAGCAGTACATTTCATTAGAAGCTCATGTTCTTTATTACTTCATAGTTTTAATTTCCCTGCTCGAATCACGCTTGTATATATGCATCTTAAACATTTATCGGAGGTAGACTTGAAAATTTCTTGCCGCGAGGGGGACACCAAAGGCTCAGTTGTGCTTCGACTAACAAAAATTTTGCTACACTTCAACCATCTTATCCTTGACTAGCAATTCTCTCCCTCTCTCTCTCTCTCTCTCTCTCTCTCTCTCTCTCTCTCTCTCTCTCTCTCTCTCTCTCTCTCTCTCTCTCTCTCTCTCTCTCTCTCTCTTTTTATTCTCGACGCACTCCTCCTCTCGCTCTCCTTTTCTCCTCTCTCTCTCTCTCTCCTTTTATTCATCTCTCGCTCTACTCCTTACCTCTCCTCTCTCTCTCTCTCTCTCTCTCTTCTCCCCGCCTCCTCTCTGCCTCTCTCTCTCTCCTCCTCTCCTCTCTCTCATCCTCTCTCCTCTCTCTCTCTCTCTCTCTCTCTCTCTTTATGTACATCCGACGCACTCCTTGAACCTTGCTGCGCTCTCTCCTCTCTCTCTCTCTCTCTCTCTCTCTTCTCTCTCTCTCTCTCTCTCTCTCTCTCTCTCTCTCTCTCTCTCTCTCTCTCTCTCTCTCTCTCTCTCTCTCTCTCACTCCCACCCCTCATATGCTATTTTCTTCAGCACTTCTCACTGTGAGTAGTACATACAAGGGCGGCATCTCTCACTACTTGGATCCTAATCTTGAGGTGCAATATCCTCTCCGCTCCCTGCCTTCACGCAAGCCCTGCATACAGATCCCGGGCCATCACCTTCCCAACTCTTCTTTCTCCCTCGTCTTTACCATCCCTCCCGCGCTCTCCTGGTGGTGATGGGGGTTCACTGAGGTGCTTGGTTGGTTTCTTGCCCGCATGCTTCTCTCTTTCCCTCCTCCTCCTCCTCCTCCTCCTCCTCCTCCTCCTCCTCCTCCTCCTCCTCCTCCTCCTCTTCCTAATCTCTCCGTCCTTCCATTACCTCGCCGCCTGGCACTCAAGACGCGCGGCTCCCACAATCCTCTGCGATATTGCTCTCCCTCGGCCTCTCGTTCCTCACATCGCTGAATAGCTCGTCAAAATATTACTTTCGTATTTTCCTAGATCATTGTTGTCTGGAGTGCATGTTTGTATTGCCTCTGGCCTCTTATTGTGTCCCTCCATAGTGTTTTCCTTCGTAGTTTCCGGTTTTTTCTTGCGCTGGAGTGACACAAATGAATCGCAGGTTTTTTTGTTACTGTATTGGTCGCCTTTTGTCCCCTTGTAGTGCTGAGGTTTTGCCGTAGGAGCCTGCAGAGTGACTGGGTTCTGAGGATGAGTTATCGGGTCCATACACTGGGAGGAACCATTGCTTGTGTGACGCGGGCTTTCTAAAAGGAAAATGAAATGTAACTGAACAACTTTTAATTAACAGAAATATAACATTACCTGATTAAAAAAAAAATCATAAAAGGTGTAACACGTTCTCTGACCAAAAAAATAAATAAAATAATAATAAATAAATAAATCCTGAATAGGACTAAAACGTAATCTGACTCAACATTTTCTTATACTTATTGGAATAAAACTTTGTTCGACTTAGATAAATTTTCGTTCATATGAGTATAACGTCCTCTAACATGACTTTTTTTGGGGGCAATGAAAATAGAATATTCTGGGACTATAATTATATGAATCTTTAAGAATATAAAGAAAACGTTCCTTAACTCTGGATCTTGATGAAATAAATAAGGTTCCCCGACTCTATAAAACTACTTGGGAAAAAAATGTTCTTGTTCTCTGACTCAAAAAAAAAAAAAAACGTTCAGAAACTCGACTAATTGATATACAGTAAAGAGAAAAAAAAACCTCAGCATGAACGATCATCACGCCACATCTATGAGGCCCATGATAACAGGCATATATATAACCCTTGAGGCCCAGAGCGTAATGTTCATTGTATTATGACTAGCATTAGGCGATTTTTAGTGAATATAAGCAATATTTTATAGATATGACCTGTTTAGTATCCTCTTCTACTAACTAATTTGGTATATTCAGTGACTTTTCGTAATTTTATGGCTACCAACAGACGGTTTTATATAGCAAAGGAAAGATCTGGGCGTTAAGGGGTGAATTTTTGTGTGTGTGATGGTGTTGGCGGCGTCCCATTAGGCCCTTGTCTCACGGTGCCATCCCAGGTAAAGGTTAGGTGGCCCCGCAGCCTCGCATTAAAGGCGTCAGTGCCACGTATGTCATATTAACGTCTCTCTATTCTTTTATCTCTATTCTACTCTATTCTCTCTATTCTACTCTATTCTCTCTATTATATTCTCTATTCTCTCTATTCTCTATTATATTCTCTATTCTCTCTATTCTCTCTATTCTCTCTATTATATTCTCTATTCTCTCTATTCTCTATTATATTCTCTATTCTCTCTATTATATTCTCTATTCTCTCTATTCTATTCTCTATTCTTTCTATTTTCTCTATTCTCTCTATTCTCTCTATTCTATTCTCTATTCTCTCTATTCTCTCTATTCTATTCTCTATTCTTTCTATTCTCTCTATTCTATTCTCTATTCTCTATTCTCTCTATTCTACTCTATTCTCTCTATTCTACTCTATTCTCTCTATTCTATTCTCTATTCTTTCTATTCTCTCTATTCTATTCTCTATTCTCTCTATTCTCTCTATTCTACTCTATTCTCTCTATTCTCTCTATTCTACTCTATTCGCTCTATTATATTCTCTATTCTCTCTATTCTCTCTATTCTCTCTATTCTACTCTATTCTCTCTATTCTACTCTATTCTCTCTATTCTACTCTATTCTCTCTATTATATTCTCTCTTCTCAATTCTCTCTATTCTCTCTATTCTATTCTCTGTTCTCTCTATTCTTATTCTCTCTATTCTCTCTATTCTACTCTATTCTCTCTATTCTCTCTATTCTCTATTCTCTCTATTCTATTCTCTATTCTCTCTATTCTATTCTCTATTCTCTCTATTCTATTCTCTATTCTCTCTATTCTCTTCTATATTCTCTATTCTACTCTATTCTATTCTCTATTCTCTCTATTCTACTCTATTCTCTCTATTCTCTATTCTGCTCTATTCTCTCTATTCTACTATATTCTCTCTATTCTATTCTCTATTCTTTCTATTCAATCTATTCTCTATTCTACTCTATTCTATTCTCTATTCTACTCTATTCTATTCTCTCTATTCTTTCTATTCTACTCTATTCTCGCTATTCTATTTTCTATTCTCTCTATTCTCTCTATTCTGTTCTCTATTCTACTCTATTATCTCTATTCTACTCTATTCTTTCTATTCTACTCTATTCTCGCTATTCTATTCACTATTCTCTCTATTCTCTATTCTACTCTATTCTCTCTATTCTATTCTCTAATCGTATATCATATTCACCTCCTCTCGCTGCTCTGTTAGTTTTGCATTGAAGACAAATTTACGATGCTTTAGCTCGTCTCATTGATTTAAAAGTGTTGATTTATTTCATTAGTCTCGCGGCAAAGATCAGATTCACTTTGAATTTGTCGTTTGTGTGTGTGTGTCTGTGTGTGTGTGTGTGTGTGTGTGTGTGTGTGTGTGTGTGTGTGTGTGTGTGTGTGTGTGTGTGTGTGTGTGTGTGTGTGTGTGTGTGTGTGTGTGATGATAGTTTTCTGGATCACAAGGGTTGGAGTTTTGCATCGCCACAAACGGTTTGCACAGGCGATGTCTGAATCAATTTTCCGATCCCCTTTTTGCTTCTATTTTCTTCCCCTCTTCTCCCTCCGCCTTGTTTAATCTTTAGTCTCTCTTCCCTCCCCGTCTCCTCCCTTCATTATCAGTCCTACGTCAGTCCCCCTCTCTCCTTATCCCTCTTTATTACCTTCCGCCCCTCTCTCTCCCCCCTTTTTACTGTGTCCTCCCCTTTGAATCTTTCTCTAATTTTTACCCTTTTAATAGTGCCTCGCTGTCTAATCCTGCTGCCCCTCAGTCGCCCGTCAGCGCCGCTCCTCGCCGCGCCCTCGCCTACAAAGATATGGCTTCATTCCCCACTAATCCTCTTACAAAAACAATGACGTCTAAATCAACATTTCAATTACACGCACGCGCTTGTATATTATACTATATATATATATATATATATATATATATATATATATATATATATATATATATATATATATATATATATATATATATATATATATGTCTGTATATCTACCTACATATATGTATATATATGTCTGTATATCTACCTACCTATATGTATCTATCTGTCTATATTAACAAATATCTATGAATATAGACAAATAAGCAGACACAAACGTTGTCATATGTTGCAATGCAATCATATTTGTTGCAGGATAAGGAGAAGCAGAATGGATTAAAATATTGATCATTATCATAATCGATTCTATAATTTCGCAAAATGCTCATTTTTCAGCTCATCAGTTTTTCCAGCCGCCTTTCTGCCTCGCGGCGGCCGCCTGGGCCCCGCACTGCCTGGGTCCTCCGCCTCCTCTTTATCTTCTTGTCTTTGTCCTCGTCCACCAGGACACAATCAGACGTGTGTGTGTGTGTGTGTGTGTGTGTGTGTGTGTGTGTGTGTGTGTGTGTGTGTGTGTGTGTGTAAACAGACAGTCAGATACGTATGAATTAAGGTTATTATAGTTACTACAGTTTTACACATCAGATTAATTTATCTTATCTGGAGAGGCGTCAACAAGGAGGGTTTCTCGTTGGTGTTGATGACCTGCCTACCTGCTGTTCCCTGCTGCCTACCTGCTGTTCCCTGCTGCCTACCCTCCCATTACCTGCCCCCCCTCCCCTCTCCTACCCCCTCCTAGCCGCAGCACACACAGGTGATGACCGCCACCCACTCCCCTCCCCTTGCTCTCCCCTCCCCCTGCTCCCCCTGCTCCCCCTCCCCCCTCCCGCCCTATCGCCGCGCCAGCTTTATCGTTTTCACGTTTATATGCAAATTAATACGATGAAGAAGAAAAAAGTAAATCGTCGGAACGAGCTCACAATGAAGGAGTTTAGACATCGTTTCCCTAGTGAAGCAGCGGTGTGAGGGAGGCTGTAGGGCGGCCAAGGTGGTGTTGGTGCCGCAAGGATGACATGGTTGGGAGGTCGTAAGGAAGAGAATATAAGCAAAAGCGCAAAGGTAAAACAATAACAAGTTCATATTTGTATGTAAAAAGTGTTATTCTGTAAGTGGATAGTATATGGCTGTGCTAGAATTTGTTGAAAGGAAAGTAATCTTTGGTGACAAGAAAATAATGAAGATTTTGTGCATGTTTCTATAATATATGTGTCTGTCTGTCTGTCTGTCTGTCGGTGTATGTCTGTCTGTCTGTCGGTGTATGTCTGTCTGTATGTCTGTCTGTCTATCTGTCTGTCTATCTGTCTGTCTGTCGGTGTCTGTCTGTCTGTATGTCTGTCTGTCTGTCGGTGTATGTCTGTCTGTCTGTCGGTGTATGTCTGTCTGTATGTCTGTCTGTCTATATGTCTGTCTATCTGTCAGTTGTCTGTCTGTCTGTCAGTTTGCCTGTCTGTCTATCTGTGTCTGTCTGTCTTTCTCCCTGTATATGTTTGTCTGTCTGTCTGTCTTTCTCTCTGTATATGTCTGTCTGTCTGTCTGTATTTCTCTCTGTATATGTCTGTCTGTCTATCTCTCTGTATAGGTCCGTCTGTCTGTCTGTCTGTCTGTCTATCTGTCGTGTATGTCTGCCTGTCCGTCTGTCTGGCCCCGATCTCTTTTCTCCACCCATCCCTTCCTCCCATTCCTGCCAGCGGGCCTCGCCACACGTCCTGCAGTAATGTATTCGGGCCGCTCGCCTCGCATTCCTTTGAAGTGCTCGCTAACTAATGGCAGTTACACGAACATGAAAGCTCCGCGCCTCCAACTCTCAAATGACGGAGTTGTGGGACCCGCCGCAGAGCCCTCCCGTCTCTCTTCACAAACTCAGCGATTGTCATTGCCTGTGTGTAAAGTCCCAATGGATCCTCCTTCAACTTTAATGGATCCTGCGAACACTCATTTGATCCTGATCTGACGGCGGCCTTTCCCAATGTATGTTAAGAGTTTGTTCAGGTCCTTGGAAGAATGTTATTGTGCGTTGATGCCGCCGCCGAGGCCGTCAAGGAAGCAAGACTCTTAAGCCTTGTGAAGTATTTCTCGTCCACACAATAAGTAACTGTGACGTTAATAAATATATTCTTCCATTTCTTTTTGTCTTTTTCCTCTCTTAGATTTCAATTAGGGCGTCACCTCGCGCTTCGGCGTGTGGACTCCCTGCGGGGCGCGGCGGGGAGGATTCACCTGCCTCACGCCTCAGGACACGCGCCCACACTATTTCCCTCACAAGGTCTTCATATTTTTCCTGGGTTGAAGAAGACGGCGCGGCGGAGAGCGGCGGTGCATGTGTAAGGCCGCGACCTGCACACGCCCGCACGCCCGCGCCTCTCCTGGTCTCGTGAATTTATCAGCAGGAAGATGCGGGAATTTAGGTGGCGAGTTGGTGGTGGTGTCGCCGAAGCGTCCGTCGTGGGCGATGTATCAGGCAAGGTCCCGGAGTGACCTGGGGGACGCCGCGCCGCCTGCCTGCCCGCCATGCACTGAGGCGCTGCTTGCTGCCCGCGCTGCTGGCTCAAGGATGTGCCGCCGTGTGATTACTGTTAGTGTTGTCATGTATTTTCTTTACGATCGTGTGTGTGTGTGTGTGTGTGTGTGTGTGTGTGTGTGTGTGTGTGTGTGTGTGTGTGTGTGTGTGTGTGCTGTATTTACCTAGTTGTATTTACCTAGTTGTGTTTCACAGGGCTGAGCTACACTCGTGTGGTCCCGTCCCCTTATTTACATTTATCCAGTCTTTTCTTTCGTGTGTGTGTGTGTGTGTGTGTGTGTGTGTGTGTGTGTGTGTGTGTGTGTGTGTGTGTGTGTGTGTGTGTGTGTGTGTGTGTGTGTGTGTGTGACTTCTCTCCTCTCTGTGGCAAGAATGACTCCGCTCATACCAGCTAGCCAGTAAGTGAAAAGACTCCTCCGAGTGTATATATTTATGGAATGACATAAATATACTATAGGAAATAACGCAAGCTAGCGAGACACTGGCAACGATGTAAACAAAGGCATGTCCTGGGCTGCGGCATTTTCCGAGTATTTTGTTAGGGAAATACATGCTTAGCCATAATACTTTTAGTGTTCCCATGAGGGGCCAACCCGCGCATGTAACTTACAATGAAGGGGACAGAGGATAAAAGTCACCAGACATGTTCCATTTCTTTGATTTCCCTTGACTGGCCGCCTTGTTACTCGCCTCCCTCTCAGTCCGCCGCACTTATTCTCCTCTTCCTCCTTTATTTTTTTCCTCCTCCTCCTCCTCCTCCTCCTCCTCCTCCTCCTCCTCTCCTCCTCCTCCTCCTCCTCCTCCTCCTCCTCCTCCTCCTACTCTATTCACCACTAACTCTGAGAAACTAGAGCGCCAGAAAACAGTTACACAGCCAGTACCCGTTTGGCCCAGCAGGACTTTTGCTGTCTGTTCTTCCTTTGTATTCCTTTATGTTCCTCCTCTGTGTGGGTGGCTCAGTGGTATACCGACTTGGATTCGCGTGCAGCGTCCTTACGTTCGAGCCCCGTCTGCTGCCTGAGTTCACTGTGGTGTGGTGGTAATGTGTATCGTATTATCGTGTTGTATTGTAGCCTCGCTGTTGGTACTTGTGAATTGATTATATAGGTTTATGAGTATTTTATTTTAACCTCCTCCTCCTCCTCCTCCTCCTCCTCCTCCTCCTCCTCCTCCTCTTCCTCTTCCTCTTCCTCTCCTCCTCCTCCTCCCCTCCTCCTCTTCCTCTTCCTCTTCCTCTTCCTCTTCCTCCTCTCCTCCTCCTCCTCCTCCTCCCTCCTCTCCTCCTCCTCTCCTCCTCCTCCTCCTCCTCCTCCTCCTCCTCCTCCTCCTCCTCCTCCTCCTCCTCCTCCTCCTCCTCCTCCTCCTCCTACATGGAAAGTACACAATCCGCAGTGGATTGAACGGAGCTGGGGCCTGATTGACTGCTGCCTCCCAAGAAAGCGCCAGGCAAGGCTGCCGCACCACCCTTGAACCTCCACACTGTGTTCACACCATTACAAAACACACATAACATGACCTATCTATCAAGCACTAAACCTACCCCCACAAACTAGTAGTAGTTAGCCATAGATTACAGCTTTCAACTTTCCTCACAAATTCCATGCAGTTTTTCTATATTGCATGGTATCACTTCTTTTCCGGCCGGCTTCGGCTGGAGGGATGGGTGGGTGGGGAGGAGCCTTCTACTTCCTATCCTTTCTCTCTTATTATCTAGTTAGTGTAGTGTAGTTAAGGCAAACAGTCTTGTAAGGACCTATCGGTCTGTTGCTGTTTGTGTTTCCTTTGTATTCCTTTGTATTCCTCCTCCTCCTCTTCCTCTAGCCTCAAAGCGATCGTGACCGTGTACTCAGGTATGATGCTGTTTGCTTATTCCTGTATGTTCCTTTGTCTTCCTCCTGGTTCATGTCCCGTCTCCTTCAATCCCTCCTCCCCTACACGCCAGCCCTCCCTCCCCTACACCACACTTGCGTCCACTCGCCTTGCTTCTTCCTTCCCTCCCGTCCATATCATAACTTTCCCTTATCTTCTCGTACATTTCTTTCCCTCGCTCAATCCCCTCCTCTGCTTTTCTTCATCTATGTCCTTAAGTTACTTTAATTCCTTCCTATCTCCTTCCCCGTGTCCTGTATAACCGACGTCTTTCTTAACCCACACAGTGTATAGCCTTCTTCCATTTCTATATTTTGCTTTTCTTACCGCTATACCTTGCCTTTCAACCCCACTCTCCGTTGCCGCGCGTTTCCTTGCCTTCCGCCCTCCTCTTTTCTTACCTCTCTCCCTTTCTCCCTCCCTCCCTCCTCTCCCCTCTCCTCTCCTCTCCTCTCCCTCCCTCCCCCCTCCCTATCGCTCCTGGGTGCAGTGGTTTCCCCAGCGTGGTATACAACCGGGGCTCTAAAAGGCGGCCTGCCCATGCATTACCCTTCCCTCGTCATTTCTTGCCGGTCAGGACGCCGCCACCCGCGCCAAAACGCCCTTGTCCCTGCACTATGGAACACGACCCGCCCACACTAGGAACGGTCACGCCCACGCATATAACGTACGCCCATATCGTGTCTGTCTGTGTGTGTGTAGGGGGGGGGAGTAATAAATCTTCAGCTTTGAATTGCATGTGTCATCGTAACGTTCACCAATCCTTTTTTTTTTTTTTTTCCAGTGCAGTATGTTTTTTTTGTTCGATCGTAAAATTTATGGATTAATGTTTTTATATATTTTTATTTGTGTGTGTATGGGTGGATGGATGAATGTGTGTGTATTTGTGTGGTGTGTGTGTGTGTGTGTGTGTGTGTGTGTGTGTGTGTGTGTGTGTGTGTGTGTGTGTGTGTGTGTGTGTGTGTGTGTGTATAAATGTTTGTAGATTTATATGTATTCCTTTCATCAGTCTACATATCTAACAGTATCTATCTATGTATCCATCTATCTATCTATCTATCTATTAGCTATCTATCTATCTATCTATCTATCCTATCTATCTATCTATCTATTTGTACGTATATATTTTTATCTATTTATCTTTATCTAGATATCGACGTAAAATCTATTAAAACGAAAGGAATTGGAAATATGATCATAAAAACACAAGTCTTCAAACAATGAACAAAAAAATAATGCAGTCTGTGAAAAAGCTTAGCTATAACAACACTTACCTTGATGAAGCCATAGCTCTCACTAATTCACGGTGAAGCTCTTGATCAAACACAATTATCTGGAAGAAATCACCCACATCACATCTGTTATGAAGCTACAAACACCCTGTCTTGGTATCGCAAAGAAGCCTCAGCCACACCATATTCAGCCTTATTGAGGCTTCGAACAGAGCGTCACGTTTGCGATGAAGCATAAAATTCACCCCTTCACCCTCTCTTGGTATTGCAACGAAGCTTCAACCACACCATCTCACCCTTATTGAAGCTAAGATTACGACACCATGTTAGCGATGAAGCTTTAATCCCTTGAGGCACAGTACGTAATTTCCATTGTTATTTGGGTGTACCATAAGACGATTTTTGTGAATATAAGCAATATTTTATCAGATATGACCTGTTTACTATCCTTGCCCACTAGCGAATTTTGTATGTTAAGTAACTTTTCGTAATTTTGTGGCTAACAACAGACGATTTTATATATTAATGGAAAGATCTGGGCGTGAAGGGGTAAAATTCACCCCTTCATTCTCATTGAAGCTTTGACCTCAGCGCCACCTATCAGCCACTCTTCGCCGCTCTGTTTTGGACATTTGACTTTTCTTGGCCTTTTCTTGTCAGCCAAGGAGTATCTCGCGCGACTTGCTACTAATCTTTTGAATTAATTACAAGTGTGAAGGCTAACATGTGTATCAGGAGGGATTCATTACACTTCCCGGGGTGTTGAATAAAGAAATCTCCGCCTTTTGGTGATGTGGTGGGTCGTGTTTATGCCTGGCTGGACTTTTTCCTATCTTTTTTTCCTTTTTTCATGTCTATAGAAAAAAAATCAGTAACTTCAGGTGGTCATTTTGTCTTTGCCTTTTTCTCTATTTACTCATTTTTTCTTCTTCTCCTAATCCTTCTTCTTTTAATTCTTCTTTTTCTTTCTATTTTATATTCTCTTTTCTTTATTCTATTTTTCTTTTCCTCCTCGTCCTCCTTGTCCTCCTCCTCCTCCCATCCTTTTCCCTTTCCTTCTCTTCACCTTTGTCTCCTCCTACTCTCCCATATTTTAGTCCTCCTTTTTCCATCTCCTCCCCCCCCTCCTCCTCCTCCTCTCTCCTCCTCCTCCTCCTCCTCCTCCTCCTCCCTCCTCCTCCTCCTCCTCCTCCTCCTCCTCCTCCTCCTCCTCCTCCTCCTCCTCCTCCTCCTCCTCCTCCTCCTCCTTCTTCTTCGCCTCCTCACGTACTTCCCCTCTCCCTCTGCCGCCCTTCACTCTTCTCCCGTGGTCAGAAGGGCTGGAAGGCGTCCAAAGGGCCTCAGAGGGTGGAAAGCGACCGTCGGGTGACATAACCTTCGAGTATTGGGCGTAGTATATGTATTGGCAATAGTGGTAGTGGTGGTAGGTAGTTGTGATGGTAGTAGAAGTAGTAGTAGTAGTAGTAGTAGTAGTGTAGTAGTAGTAGTAGTAGTAGTAGTTTAGTAGTAGTAGTAGTAGTAGTAATAGTTTTTTTGTCATTTGCCATTCCTTCTTGATGTTAACAAAAAGTAGTAGTAGCTGTAGTAGTAGTAGTAGTTTTAGTAGTATTAGTAGTTGTAGTAGTAGTAGTAGTAGTAGTAGTAGTAGTAGTAGTTAGTGTTGTTGTTGTTGTTGTATTGTGTGGTAGTAGTAGTAGTAGTAGTAGTAGTAGTAGTAGTAGTAGTAGTAGTAGTAATAGTAGTGTTATTGTGATCCTCCTAATTTTTGCACCTTTTTACTCTTTGTTTAGGCTGGTGAAGGTGATGCAAGGGTGAGTGAGTACCCGGAGTGAGGGAAGGAGGCAGGCCAAGCTGTCAGAGTAACCTTTATGTGTGGCTTTTGTGTGTGGTGACCTAGCTTAGTTTGCTTTGTTATAGGTCATTTACTTACAGTCACTTACATTCTTCTGTTATTAGGTCATTCTTAAACTCTCTACTTCTGTCACTACTTACTCTGTTGTCTTCGCCCCTTTCTTCCTTCATCTTCTTGTTTTCCTCCTTGTCTTCCGGTCGTTTTCCTTATCATAATCATAATAATTTCTTCCTCTTCCTCCTCTTATTTCTTCATTAAATGTTGCTTTCTTCTTATTCTTCTTGTTCAGTTATTATTGTCTTTGTTTTCCCTCTTCTCTGTTTTCATTCTTCAATGTCTTCTTCTCCTTCTTCTTCATATTATTTTTCTTCGTCCTCCACTTCCTCTCTTTCTTTGTCATGTTTTTCCTCCCACTCACTAACGCCTGGTGTTCCCCAAGGCAGCAGCGCAGAGACGGTCACCGAGAGACAACCCAAACATGTGTATTTACCTGCATTCACAGCGCCAGTGGGTGTTAGGGCCAGCGGACAAGGACCCTCGTAATGTATACCCTTCGTCCAGCATCCCAAAACACCCTATTAATTACATCCAACCAGTGTATAACATTCTCTCTCTCTCGTTCTGAACATTGTGTATGTATCAGCAGCTATATTATTACCAGGGTGGAAGGTGGTTATGGTTCTCGCTCGCCTCGCCGTAACACACTGAAAAAGAATAATGTTGTGTTCCTCATTAATAATATCCGAGTCTAAAACTGTCACGTTTTCCCCGCGGCGTGTAAACTGGCGCAACGCTCTATACGAGATAATTAACGTCAAGCATAGATAAACACGCGCTATTTTATTACATATTAAAATGCCCGCCTTCCAATACATACTTTACACGTCTTATTTAGTGCTTTTAATTTGGCGCGCGAGAGCTCCGGCGAGGCCTGACTTAATAGCAACGCGCCCGTTATAAACAGGAAGATACATTAAGCGGAGAGTTACGAGGGCGAGACAGGGCGGGAGGGAGTCTTGGGAGGTACGGGAGATAGTCTTGGGAGGCGCGGGAGGCAGTCTTGGGAGGAGCAGGGTGGGAGGGAGTCTTGGGAGGCGCGTGGCGGGAGGGAGTTTTGTTAAGAGCGGGGCGGGAGGGAGTCCTGGGAGGCGCGGGGTGGGAGGGAGTCTTGGGAGGCGCGTGGCGGGAGGGAGTCTTGGGAGGAGCGGGGCGGGAGGGAGTCTGGGAGGCGCGGGGCGGGAGGGAGTCCTGGGAGGAGGGGCGGGAGGGAGTCCTGGGAGGCGCGGGGCGGGAGGGAGTCCTGGGAGGCGCGGGGCGGGAGGGAGTCCTGGGAGGGCGGGGCGGGAGGGAGTCCTGGGAGGCGCGGGGCGGGAGGGAGTCTGGGAGGCGCGGGGCGGGAGGGAGTCCTGGGAGGCGCGGGCGGGAGGGAGTCTTGGGAGGAGCGGGGCGGGAGGGAGTACTGGGAGGCGCGGGGCGGGAGGGAGTCCTGGGAGGGCGGAGCGGGAGGGAGTCCTGGAGAGCGCGGGGCGGGAGAGGGAGTCCTGGGAGGCCGGGGGCGGAGAGGGTCTTGGGAGGCGCGGGCGGGAGGGAGTCCTGGGAGGCGCGGGGCGGGAGGGAGTCTTGGGAGGCGCGGTGGCGGGAGGGAGTCCTGGGAGGCGCGGGGGGGAGGGAGTCCTGGGAGGCGCGGGGCGGGAGGGAGTCTTGGGAGGAACGGGGCGGGAGGAGTCTTGGGAGTCGTTTGGGGGAGGGAAGTCTGGGAGGCGGGAGGGAGGAGTCCTGGGAGGACGCGGGGCAGGGAGGGAGTCCTTGGGAGGGCAGCGGGGGCGGGAGGGAGTCTGGGAGGCGCGGGGCGGGAGGGAGTCTTGGGAGGCAGCGGGGAGGAGGGAGTCTTGGGAGGCGCGGGGCGGGAGGGAGTCCTGGAGGAGCGGGGGTGGGAGGGAGTCTGGGAGGCGCGGGGCGGAGGGAGTCTGGGAGGCGCGGGCAGGAAGGGAGTCCTGGGAGGCGCGGGGCGGGAGGGAGTCTTGGGAGGACGCGGGGTGGGAGGGAGTCTTGGGAGGCGCGGGGGGAGGGAGTCTTGGGAGGCGCGGCGGGCGGGGAGGGAGTCTTGGGAGGCGCGGGGGGGGAGGGAGTCCTGGGAGGAGCTCGGACAGGGCGGTAGGAGTCTTGGAGGCGGGGAGGCAGTCTTGGGAGGCGCGGGGGGGAGGGAGTCTTGGGAGGCGCGGGAGGGGGAGGGAGTCTTGGGAGGCGCGGGCGGGAGGGAGTCTTGGGAGGCGCGGCGGGTGGGGCGGGAGGGAGTCTTGGGAGGCGGGGCGGGAGGGAGTCTTGGGAGGCGCGGGGCGGGAGGGAGTCTTGGGAGGCAGGGGCGGGAGGGAGTCTTGGGAGGCGCGGGGCGGGAGGGAGTCTTGGGAGGCGCGGGGCGGGAGGGAGTCTTGGGAGGCCGGGGGAGAGGGAGTCTTGGGAGGCGGCGGGAGGGAGTCTTGGGAGGCGCGGGGGGAGGGAGTCTTGGGAGGCGCGGGGCGGGAGGGAGTCTTGGGAGGCGCGGGGCGGGAGGGAGTCTTGGGAGGCGCGAAAGGGAGTCTTGGTAGGCGCGGGGCAGGGCGGGAGGAGGTCTTGGGAGGCGCGGGGCGGAAGGGAGTCTTGGGAGGCGCGGGGCGGGACGGGAAGGACGCACCATCAAGTGGAATATTCAAGGAACACTGATTTGTAGCCTTGGAATATGTTACTTCTTATCTCAATACCATAGCGAGTATATAGTGTTATCTTGTTTATACGGAACTATTTATCTCTCTTATAGTGTTTTGTCTCTCCTTAATAACTATGTCGTATTGATATTATCGCCTCTTAAGCGTTTTTAGTATTCAAGTCCAGTCCCTCGTTTATTGTAGTCGTGTGTAAATAAGAACATCTATTTTAACACACTCCTGCATTTATTCTCTTAGATATTTGGTTTCCTTTGAGTTTACAAGTACGTATTTTGATCGGCTCCTGAAGAAGTAAATCGGCTTGTCACGTCCTTACCCTGCTTGATCCTCCTTGGCCCACTTGTCCTTGGTAAGCCCTCAAGTTCGCCTCCCTTTCATGCCCCGCCGGCCCTCCCTCCCTCCCCTCCTCTGCCTTGACTTGTAAGTTGTAGGACACAGTAGGAGTAGGAGGGTAGGTAGAGGAGGAAAAGCAGCATGATATGGAGGAGGAAATGGAAAGAATGAAAATGGCACGAAAGAATAGATAAAAAGAAGAAAATAACAAGAATCACAAGAACAAGAAAAATTAAAAGGAAATAGGAAGAAGCAAAAACAGATGAAAATGAAAACTGTATACAGACAATAGACTATATAACAATAAATCATAAGGAAATACACCATACACCATACACTCAGCAAAACATTGGCTCACACCGGCTGCCTGGCCCCCTATAGAGTGTTAATGGCATACCGTGTTGCTGAGTGTATGGTGTATGCTGTATTTCCTAATGATTTGTTATCGTTATATAGTCTATTATCTTTATGTAGTTTTCATTTCCATCAGTTTTTGCTTCTTCCAGTTTTTTGTTCCTGTGATTTTTGATATTTTCTTCTTTTAATTTGTTCTTTCGTGCCTATTTCATCCTTTCCAGTTCCTCCTTCATAATATCATGCTTCTCTTCCTCCTCTACCACCTCCTCTTACTCCTACTATGTCCTCCTCATCCTTATCCTACTACAATTACTCCTACAGTCTTTTTTCTTCCTCCTCTTTGCGCCTTCTTGCTGCTCCTCTGCCTCCCGCTCCTTCGGAAGTGGTGTGGCTTAATCAGCATTTCCTCTCCAGGGCGGGTGTCTCCTTGTTTCTGTGAGGTGGCTCGGGAATGCAAATGGACCTCCCTTAGCCGCGTCCTGTCCCCGATGTCTTATTTGCATGTTGGACTTTCTACTCTTCGCTCGAGTCGATTCCGCGTCTGGACGAACACGAGGACGACGAAATGCAATTAGTTGTATTTGTGTTTGTTCTGAAAAATAGATAAACGTCCTGCTTAGTGTGTTTGTTTTCTATTTGCTGCGTGGAGGGTTTCAAGAACAGTGAAATAATGATAGAAAACACGTTCATCTTCTATATGGAAAGTGATTGTTTATATTTTGATGCCATTTACGTGCACTCTCTCTAGTTTTGATAAGATACAGGACAATAATCTCAATAGACTTGCTTTATTTTTGCAACACAGTCTCGTTCGTCATGTCTCTCATTATGTCTCTGTTAACTTTGTGTCTCTTTTGTGTCTCCTTATTTTTTCATGTTATGTTCTACACATCTCGCTTTGCCAAACCACCTTTGTCTCCGCCTCTTAATGAGAAGGAAAGACAGTGATCCAGAACGCATCCTTTGAAGGCGGGGAGGGAGGATCTGGGTCGCCGAGAATAGCAGACCAGCAAGAGGCTCCTTCGGGACCCGTCGTTTGCAGCAATTTGACCCCCGCCTGTCCCATTCGTCAGCATTATCGCCGCGAGGCTGAAGTTACTCGGGGAACACACTTAGCCCTGCGTCACCTGTTAGGGCCGCAAGGGTGGGTTAGCAGAGCCGCGTCCGCCATCTACTTAGGCGTCCCAATGATATCAGGGGTCGCCTCTTTGTCCTTTTTGGGTTCGTGGTTGTATGCTTGGTTTCGTGCTTGTATTTTTGGTTCTTTTATTCCTGGTTGTATTCTTGGTCGTATTCATGTATTCTTGGTTGTATTCTTGGTTGTATTTTTGTATTCTTGGCTGTATTTTTGTATTCTTGGTTGTATTTTTGTATTCTTGGTTGTATTTTTGTATTCTTGGTTGTATTTTTGTATTCTTGGTTGTATTTTTGTATTCTTGGTTGTATTTTTGTATTCTTGGTTGTATTTTTGTATTCTTGGTTGTATTTTTGTATTCTTGGTTGTATTTTTGTATTCTTGGTTGTATTTTTGTATTCTTGGTTGTATTTTGTATTTTTGTATTCTTGTATTTTTTGTATTCTTGGTTGTTGTTATTTTTGTATTCATGGTTTTGTATTTTTTTTTTGTATTCTTGGTTGTATTTTTGTATTCTTGGTTGTATTTTTGTACTCATGGTTGTATTTTTGTATTCTTGGTTGTATTTTTGTATTCTTGGTTGTATTTTTGTATTCTTGGTTGTATTTTTGTGCTGTGTGTTCCCTCTCCCGTTTTTATGTTTTATTTGTTTTTATACATTCGGCTATTTTCTGTTGTTTGTGTTTACGTGTGAATGTATGTTACTGTCTGTTGTTGATACGTTTTTTTTAGTTCGTTTTTTTGTCCAGTGTTATGTGGTTGTGGGTCGGCGTGTGTCCATTAGTGGTGTTGATAGTTGATGATGAATTTCCTGTTTACGTGACAGTTAGCGGTGACATGTCTGGGTACACACACTACCGCAAAGAGAGAGAGAGAGAGAGAGAGAGAGAGAGAGAGAGAGAGAGAGAGAGAGAGAGAGAGAGAGAGAGAGAGAGAGAGAGAGAGAGAGAGAGAGAGAGAGAGAGAGAGAGAAGAAAAATAGACTATGGAGGCGAAAACCAAAAAACTACAACAAGAAATTATGGTTTATGGTCTTAAATACGGCCTTACTAACACTATTAAGACCGTGAATGCCTCCTCCCAGCACTACAGACTCCTTACACCTATAGAAGGAACCTATATACATACAGCAGCCCGTCACTCTTACAGACATACAGACAGGTCTCTCATCCCGCAGAATCAATATCCATCTACCGAATATCGCCTCTCGCAGGGTAAGAACACGCCATCGGGAAGGAAATGGGAATGTGCACCGTGAGACGAAGTAATTAAACGTTCCAGCGAACAATTATGAAATTAATTAACAAATGTCAGCCTCACTGTGTTCACAACTGTCGTTTGTTTGATGAGTGTCAGTCGCCGTCGCGCCACCCTACTGACGCGACACGCTTGCCTCGGCGTCATGTCTGTCTGCGAACTGGATTAACCCCTTCACGCCCAGGTCTTTCCTTTGCTATAAAAAATCGTATGTTGTCGTGCCCTAAAATTACGAAAAGTAGCTGAATATACCAAATTAGTTAGTCGGCAAGGATGCTAAACAGGTCATATCTATAAAAACATTGCTTATATTCATTAAAAATCATCTAATGGTGGTCAAATTACAATGGAAATTATGTTCTGGGCCTCAAGGGATTAAACAGTCGTCCACGTGTGTATTTCTTCATTGTGTTCAGGCACGAGAGAGAGAGGACAGGGGTGGACAGAGGCATTGCAAGATTAAAAGTTGGTCTGACTAATGCTTAAAGAGTATTCACATGTTATTCGCCATATAGCTTTAGTGTTAGGTTATCGCTCATATTAGCCACCACTACAAAACAGGGTTAATATTGTTTGTTGTTGTTGTTGTTGTTGTTGTTGTTGTTGTTGTTGACTGTTGGTGCTGATGAACCTGCATTTAGAATACTGTTTATAACGTGCTACTGCCTACTACTACTATTACTATTACTACTACTACTATTAATACTACTACTACCTACTACTACTACTACTACTACTACTACTACTACTACTACTACTAGTAGTACTATACTACTACTACTACTAGTACGTCTACTACTATACTACTACTACTACTACGTCTACTACTATACTACTACTACTACTACTACTACTTCTACTACTACTTCTACTACTACTACTACTACTACTACTACTACTACTACTACTACTACTACTACCACTACCACTACTACTACTACTACTACGTCTACTACTATACTACTACTACTATGTCTACTACTATACTACTACTATACTACTACTACAACTACCACTACCACTACTACTACTACTACTACTACTACTACTACTACTACTACTACTACTAACTACTACTACTACTACTACTACTACCACTACTACTACTACCACTACTACTACCACTACTACTACTACTACTACCACTACTACGTCTACTACTATACTACTACTACTATGTCTCCTACTATACTACTACTACTACTACTACTACTACTACTACTACTACTACTACTACTACTACTACTACTACTACTACTACCACTACCACTACCATTACTACTACTACTACCACTACTACGTCTACTACTACTATGTCTACTACTATACTACTACTACTACTACTACTACTACTACTACTACTACTACTACTACTACTACTACTACTATACTACTACTACTACCACTTCTACTACCATTACAACTATACGGGGGTGATAATCGATGGTGCAGACAATGGGGACAATGAGTGGTGTTGGGCGCGTGATGAGTAGATGATGGGTGATGATAAAGGAGATGGGTGATGATACGAGGGATGGGTGGTTGATGGGCATGGAAATAGGTGTGATGACGGGGAGATGAGGTGACGGGTGTTGGTGGATAAAGATGAGGTGATGAGTTGTGTGTCAGAAGGTAACAGTGTTTTATAGGGTAACTTGAAGTGATGATGTTTGAAAGTAATACTGATGATGATGGATGATGGGCTCTTTAACTGTCAGGAACTAAATTAAAAGGAAAAAAAATATTTGCTCGCTCGTTCGCCGTCAGTGAGTATCAAAGTGATATTTTATCTTTTGGAGTATATGGAATAAGGGATGTTTGTCGCATTAACATTGGTACAATCAGATCATGAAGGCCTTACGGGGAAACAAAAAGGCTCGAACAGGCAGACAGACATACAGACAGACAGACAGGAACATAATTAGACGGTTTTTTATTTATTATGCTATCGTTGATATTATAGTTGTTATTTTTATTGTTATCATTATTCCTGTTGTTATTATTAATGTTATTGTTATCATATTACTATTTCTACTTACGTCTGTGTATATGTCTGTCTCTTGTTTACTAGTCCTTGCTTCCCCTTTCTCTCTCTCTCCTCTCTTTCTTTACTCCTTGCTTCCCCTTTCTCTCTCTCTCTCTCTGTTTATTAGTCTGCTTCCCCTTTCTCTCTCTCTCTCTCCTCTCTCTCTCTTCTCCTCTTCTCCTCTCTCTCTCTCTCTCTCCTCTCCTCTCTCTCTCTCCTCTCTCTCTTCTCTCTCTCTCTCTCTCTCTCTCTTCTCTCTCTCTCTCTCTCTCTCTCTCTCTCTCTCTCTCTCCTCTCTCTCCTCCTCTCTCCTCTCTCTCTCTCTCTCTCTCTCTCTCTCTCGGTGATGGGTCGAGCTTAGACATTTCGCAGGATTTATAATGAGGTTAATTTCTCGACGGCCACACATCCAGTTAAACCTTAGTTGCTTGTACCGTTTGTTGGTAATTAGGTTGGTAATTACCTGCAAGTTGTGCTCAATGGGACGCGCCTTTCTCTCTCTCCCTGCTTCCCATGTTATTGTGTTTGTTTCCCGGTTAAGCCAAGTCGGTCGAGAGAACAGACAAAACACAGACAGACACACAGACAGACACACAGACAGACACACAGACAGACACACAGACAGACACACAGACACCAGACGAACATTCCCTCCATTCATATGTCTTATAATGTCTTATGTTTTATAATTTTGTATTTGCGTCTATGTCTAATGTGTGTCTCTTAGGTAAGGTAAGGACGGCTTTTCTAGACGTGTTAAAGAGGTGACTAATAGGTTATGTTAGTATGGACGCCTTTAACTTTGAGTAATCGGACCAGATGAACATTACCTCCGTTAACTATGTCCTATGTGTGTCTCGTATAGATAAGAGGCTTTTATTGAGGTGTTAAGAGAGGTGACTGAGAGGTTATGTTAGTATGGACGTCTTTAACATTAACCCCTTGAGACACAGAACGTAATTTCCATTTCAATTTGGCTACCATTAGACGATATTTAGTAAACACAAGCAATATTTAATAGATATGACCTGTTTAGTATCCTCGTTCACTAACTAATTTGGTATATTCAGTTACTTTTATGTAATTTTATGGCTCGAAAACATACAATTTTTTATAGCAAAGGAAAGATCTGAGTGTGAAGGGGTTAGTTAAGCAATCATATATAGTAAAGTGTTTGATGTGTTTAAGTGATATTCATTTCTCCGTTAACTAAAACTTGTGTGTGTCTCTTAGGTAAGTTAAGGACGGGTTTTCTAGACGTGTTAAAGAGGTGAATGATAGCTGATGTTAGGATTGACGTCCTTAACTATTAATCAATCGGATTTAGTAACGTGTTTGGTGTGTTTGAGTCATATTAAAACCTACACTTTGGTGAGGGTGTAATCGAATGAGATTAGTGAGAGAGGATGAGAAATGAAGACCATGAGAGGAGGTGGTCGTGTGAGGAGAGTGAGGTGAGTGAAGTAAGGGGAGAGTGAGGTGAGTGGAGAGTGAGATGAGGGGAGAGTGAGATGAGGGGAGAGTGAGGTGAGTGGAGAGTGAGGGGAGTGGAGAGTGAGGTGAGTGGAGAAGTGAGGTGAGCGGAGAGTGAGATGAGTGGAGAATGAGGTGAGCGGAGAGTGAGGTGAGTGGAGAATGAGGGGAGTGGAGAGTGAGGTGAGGGGAGAGTGAGGTGAGTGGAGAGTGAGGTGAGTGGAGAGTGAGGTGAGTGGAGAGTGAGGTGAGTGGAGAGTGAGGTGAGTGGAGAGTGAGGTGAGTGGAGAGTGAGGTGAGTGGAGAGTGAGGTGAGTGGAGAGTGAGGTGAGTGGAGAGTGAGAGTGGAGAGTGAGGTGAGGTGGAGAGTGAGGTGAGGGAGAGTGAGGTGAGTGGAGGTGAGGAGTGGAGAGTGAGTGGGGAGAGTGAGGTGAGGGTAGAGTGAGGTGAGTGGAGAGTGAGGTGAGTGAAGAGTGAGGTGAGGGTAGAGTGAGGTGAGTGGAGAGTGAGGTGAGTGGAGAGTGAGGTGAGTGGAGAGTGAGGTGAGCGGAGAGTGAGGTGAGTGGAGAGTGAGGTGAGCGGAGAGTGAGGTGAGTGGAGAGTGAGGTGAGTGGAGAGTGAGGTGAGCGGAGAGTGAGGTGAGTGGAGAGTGAGGTGAGTGGAGAGTGAGGTGAGTGGAGAGTGAGGTGAGCGTATAATTCCCGGGGTTTGAGAAGGAGAGGTGCAGCACACAGAGAGAGGTTAAGGCAGCGTAGCATGTAAGAGGTGTGCCAGGGAGAGGGCGTCTGGATAATGGCTGGGATAAAGGAAAGTGAACACACACAAAGGCAGTATTCTTTTTTCCTTCTCACTGGACGAGCTTGAACAGTGCAAGGATATTTATGATACTATTCAGCTGATTAATACTCGTCTTGTCAGTGTAATGTATCATCTCTTAAGACAGCAGAGGGAGGTAAGAAAGGAGCACTCATCATGGCCAGAGTAATATTTCAACTCGAGTGAACAGAAAAATTTATGATAGAAACACCTCACTAGGAAGTGTTGTCTGATTTCTTTAAAGCCAAAATGTCATTCGGCAGATCCTCGGATGACTTATACCAGATTTTTTTTTTACCGGGCAAAAAATCCTGACCCCTTGTTGTTTACTGACTGATGCCAGAAGAAGGGAATACTACGCTTCTTCTTAATTTCAGCTGTATTTGATCATAGTTAACCATATTATCAGTTAAAGATAGGCATAATTTCAAGCATGTGATCTTAACATAGAATGGAATTTTCGCTTTGTTAAAAAAATAGACTATAGTATCTTTCATAGTTAAGACATCGTCACTGCGAGCCATTAAGATCATCACAGGGGAATAACAGTGTCAAAGGCTGCCTGGGAACACCGCCACCCAGATGGAAGTGCGAGTGAGGACGAAGAAACACTGTGCCACATATATAGCTTTATCACCCTTACAAAGAGAGACTTAGTGTTATTTTTATGAGGGCAGCGATGGCGTCAGGGAAGAGAGGCATTCAGACTCTCTCTCTCTCTCTCTCTCTCTCTCTCTCTCTCTCTCTCTCTCTCTCTCTCTCTCTCTCTCTCTCTCTCTCTCTCTCTCTCTCTCTCTCTCTCTTTTCCTATCCCGCTCCGGCCTTTCCTGCTTGTTCCTGCGTGGGGCGGCGGCGAGACTGATCCAACCCTTGTCTTAGCTTCCTGTGTTTTGTTGTGTTGCATTGCCTCTCCATTGTTGTCTGCGGGGATCCTGCGAGGCGGCTTGAATTTTCATGAGCTGCTGCGCCACCAAGCTTCCTGCCCCTCCCTTGAAACACGAGGCGCCCTGCTACGTAATTGAATAGATAATACGTTGCTCCCCGATGCAACTCTGTTTACATGTGTTTGTGAATATCTAGTGTGGATATTCAATGGTAATGTCTTTTTTGTACATCGTAAGGGACTGGCCAAGGGAGAGGATAAAGTAACATAAACCCTGCTAGCTGCCAGGCCCAATAAAACAGACAGTAAGAGACAGAGGAAAAAGGAAATCTTGGTCTTGATGTTGCCCTAAGCTCCATAAGGTAAATATTATGCATTATATGTTAATTCCAATATAGTAGTAATATAATGTTCGGTTTCATTATCATGTTAATGGTGATTTATCTTTTTGCTTCCTTGCATTGTCGTAGCATCTTTTATCACTAGAACTTTCGCCTTGTAAGTTGAGAGTGTTTTGGGCCTAACGATAGATTGCAGGGGTTTTGATCATCTTTTATTTTGACAGAGGGAAAGTGAAAATTGATGTTCTATACACAAGCACACACGCAGTCACCTCCCCTGCCATCATTCCATTTGATTAAACCCTTCAGGCCCAGATCATTCCATTGCAGTAAAAAATCGTCTGTTGTTAGCCATAAAATAAAAAAAAAAGACAATATACCAAATTAGCTAGTGGACAAGGGTATTACACAGGTCATATCTATAAGAAATTGCTTACATTCATAAAAATAGTCTCATAGTAGCCAAAATACAAAGGAAATTACGTTCTGGGCCTCAAGGGTTAAATAATACATACACAGGAATCCCTCACAAAACGAGGGTTATAAAAGGACACAGAATACAATAACAAACAAATAGCAAAACCCGAAGCTTGTGACACTTTTTAACACACAAGAAAAATTCCTTCCTTCGAAAAGTAACAAAGACTTTAATTAAGAGGACAAGACTATTTTTGTTCTTTCCCTATCTATGACACAATACATTAGGACCTCAAACGGTGATGACAATGTTTACTATTGGTTGATGACATTGCCGGCAACATGGGAAAGAAGACATACGGGAGGCAACCGAACGTGTGTGTGTGTGTGTGTGTGTGTGTGTGTGTGTGTGTGTGTGTGTGTGTGTGTGTGTGTGTGTGTGTGTGTGTGTGTGTGTGTGTGTGTGTGTTGAATGACTCTCCATGTGTTTGTTGGTTGAAAATGGAATCGTGTGAGAGGATCAAAGGTGTTTGGGATAAATTTGTGGGCGAATTATGCAAGGGATAATCCGTGTTGAGTGAGTTTTGATGGCGTGCGTGGCTGAGGTCAGGCCAGGTCAATAAGCAGGCGAGGCGAGGTCATTTTTATCATGGCAGGAAGAGACTTTGTGTGTTTGTGTCATTCGCTACTGAAGGAAAAGGAAGGATTGTGGGTATTCAGTGGTTTTTCGTGTGTGTGTGTTGTGTGTGTGTGTGTGTGTGTGTGTGTGTGTACCCAGACCAAAACGAAACTACATAGGATTATAATACTAGCTTTATTATGAGTCATTATATTTCTTTTTATGTGTGTGGTCTATGGTCTCTCTACTCTTTTTTTGATAATTCTGTTAATATCCTTTTTTTCTAATTGACAACCGTTCTTACGCCGATAAGGATTAATAGTATTTTTCCCAATGCCACAATCTTGCAGTAGAATCACTTTGTAGGTGTGTATGTGACTTTCCCATTCACGAGAGCGCTGGGAAGGCTGCAGATGCTTGTTTACTATATATAATGTTACAACGCGTGATGAAATATGAGGCTATTTAGTCATTTTTTCTTCTGCCTCTTGCTGGCCTTTTTAATGTTTGTCCTTCATGCAAATTGTACCAAAAATGAGGTGCATCTTTGTAGTAATAGTTATGATGTTGAAAAATTAAAGATTTATTATAAATATATATATATATTTTATCTGTATTTCCCACCCCGTTAACCTGTGCTACGATCTGACACTTTTTAGTTTTTACCCTGGAACGTCCACTACTAATGATCGCAATGTTTAGAGGCGGACACGACCCCCCCCCTCTCTCTCTCTCTCTTTCTCTCTCTCTCTCTCTCTCTCTCTCTCTCTCTCTCTCTCTCTCTCTCTTCTCTCTCTCTCTTCTCTCTCCTCTCTCTCTCTCTCTCTCTCTCTCTCTCTCTCTCTCTCTCTCTCTCTCTCTCTCTCTCTCTCTCTCTCTCTCTCTCTCTCTCTCTCTCTCTCTCTCTCTCTCTCTCTCTCTCTCTCTCTCTCTCTCTTCCTTTCCTTTTGCTAGTTTGAACAATAATGATCTCCTTACTTTATTTAATGATAATGTACAACACAATTTCCCTTTACACATTATTGATAATATGATTTACAATCCCTTTGAACATGCTGACAATGATAATGCAGCCAACAACTTTCCTGTTAATTGCAGCATGTATAAACCAACCTGTAATTACTTCTTTTGTGATGACTCTAATAGAATGATCAATGAATCCCCTTCAGGTTTAAAGTTACTAGCTTTTAATATTAGTAGTTTACCTCTTCATATAGATAGTTGTGTTGAGCAATGTATTTATGCAACTAGTATGAAATTTGATGTCCTAGGTTTTTGTGAAACTCGCCTCAGTGATGCCATCTGTCAACTTTTTCCCATCGAAGGTTATGATAATTACTTCAATAATAAGAATACACAAGGTGGAGGTATTGCCATCTATCTTCACAAAATGTTTCAGGCCAATACTATTAGAGAAGTTTCTTTGCAATTTGCTCACATTGAATCATTATTCCTTGAAATTACCCAACCACACAATTTTATTATTGGCATGATATATAGACCCCCTAATTCTAATATTGATGATTTTATTGCATCTATTAACTATATCATTACCACTTTATCAACCTCTAGGACACCTATTTATATTATGGGAGACTTTAATATTAATATTTTAAATCATAATGAAAAAAATGCTCAAATTTTGATAAATATGTTCCATAGTTACTACTTCTTTTCCACAATCAATAAACCAACACGTGTAACTAGAAATTCGGCCACAATCATTGATCATATCTGGACTAATAATTTTGATAATTATTTAACAAGTGGGATAATATTTAACTCAATTAGTGATCATTTCCCTATTTATAGCTATTTTTCAGTAGTCAATGATAGTTATACTTCCAACACAGTGACTTTCACAAAAAGAAAACTAGACATTGAAAAAATATATGATTTCAAAGATGACTTAGCAAAATTTAACTGGAATACAAATGCATTGGATTGTGATGTAAATGATCTTTTTGATAAATATATGAATAGGTTTTTAGAATTGTACAATAAGCACTTCACATTGAAAACAACAAAAATCAAAGAAAAGCATCAAGGCAAACCATACATTACACCACCTATTAAAAAGTTGATCAAACAACGGAATAAACTACAAAAGCTATATGCAAAATGGCCTTTAACATATAAAAATACTTTTAAATCTTTTAGAAATAAATTGACGGCAACAATAAGAACAGCAAAAGAAAATTATTATAAAACTAGATTTACAGATCATGCTGGGGATCCTAAAAAAATATGGGACATAATCAACAACCTACTGGGTAAAAATAAAACTAGGATATCACCTTCTTTTCTTGTCAATGGCGATACAATCACTGATAATCAAAATGTGGCTAGGTCATTTAATAATCATTTCAGCAGTATAGGTAGCACACTTGCTAATAACATTCAAGATACACAAGAGCCATTTAACATATATCTTCCAGAACCACTCCCTTTTTCTTTTTATTTAAGACCTACAACACCAGCTGAAATAAAAACAGTAATTGCAAATATGAAAGTTACATCTCCTGGCCATGATGAAATAAATATGAAAATAATAAAAGAATGCTCTGAAATAATTTCACCATTTCTAGTATTCATTATAAATAAATCATTTCAAGAGGGTACCTTTCCAGATCGAATGAAAATTGCTCGAATTGTCCCTTTTTTCAAGAAAGGTGACAATTCTTTAATGCAAAATTATAGACCAATTTCAATATTGCCAAGCTTTAGTAAAGTTTTTGAAAAAGTAATGGTAATGAGATTAATGGGTTACCTCTCAAAACACTCAATTTTAACTCCAACTCAACATGGATTCCGTCCCCAGTTTTCCACTGAATTAGCAGTCTACCATATCTGTCAGAACATTTACAATGCACTGGACAATAAAATGCTGCAAATAACAGTTTTTTGTGACCTCACAAAAGCATTTGACACAATTTCTCACACAATCTTATTACACAAATTATCTATCTATGGAATACGTGGTAGTGCTCACAACTGGTTCAAAAGTTATTTAAGTCATAGAAAGCAATATACATCATATAATAATACATATCTCCTTATAATGACATCACATGTGGAGTACCCCAGGGTTCAATTCTTGGTCCTGTGCTTTTTTTTAATATACATAAATGACATCATTCGTAGCAGTAATAAACTTGAATTCATACTTTTCGCTGATGATACACAATCTTTATTCAAGGCCACAATCTTGAAAATATTACAATTACATTGAATGAAGAATTAAATAAAGTTTCAAATTGGATTAAGAGCAACAAATTAACTTTAAATATTAATAAACTTGCTTTATGGTCTCCAGTCCCCTTATGACTCAGCCAGTACACACACAAATAAAGATAAATAATCTATCATTACATGAGGTTTTCGAATTTAAATTTCTAGGGATATATATAGATAGTAAGTTGAAATGGAAAGAACATATTGATATGGTGAAATCTAGGATATCGTTATACACAGGCATACTTTACAGACTAAGGCACTATTTGAATGTAAAATGTTTACTAGAAGTTTATTTTACCCTAATATATCCACATCTTTTATATTGTTCATCTTTATGCACCTTCATTGACAGCCTCTTTATTAGTCAGAAAAAGTTGTTACGTGTTATGTTCTGTAAAAATCGTTATGACCATACCATCAGTATTTTCCGAGACTTCAAGTTATTAAAGCTTCCAGATATCATACTCCTTCAAACCAATCTTTTTGTACATAAATCCATACACTCTTTACTTTAGACCTTGGCTTTAGAGCAATACCCTACAATGTAACCCGAAGACCACATGATTTACGTATACCATTGTGCAGGACATCACATGCACAACAGAGTATCTTGTCAAGAGGAACTAAAAGCTGGAACAACTTACCAGAACATTTTATTACTGATGAAAACTTAAAATCTTTCAAACGTAACTTGATGAAAAGCATGCTTGACAAATACAATGAAAATTTATAAACTCTTTACAACCATAAATGTCATATTGTTTTTTTTTTTTTATGGTTATTAAGATTTTTTTTTTTTTTATGCATTTAGAATGATTGGTTTACTATTGTTAACTTCCATATTATCATCCATAAAATGTTATATTTTCAAAATGGCCTGACCAGTCCCTTGCTATGTTATTATGTATTATAGCTTTCAGGTCCTATAAAAGCTTCGGCTTATTGGACCTGGCTTTATCACTATATGTAATATGTTCATATGTACAAAACTACATGGCCAAATAAATATATCAATATCATTATCTCTCTCTCTCTCTCTCTCTCTCTCTCTCTCCTCTCTCTCTCTCTCTCTCTCTCTCTCTCTCTCTCTCTCTCTCTCTCTCTCTCTCTCTCTCTCTCTCTCTCTCTCTCTCTCTCTCTCTCTCTTCTTTCTTTCTCTTCTCTCTCTCTCTCTCTCTCTCTCTCTCTCTCTCTCTCTCTCTCTCTCTCTCTCTCTCTCTCTCTCTCTCTCTCTCTCTCTCTCTCTCTCTCTCTCTCTCTCTCTCTCTCTCTCTCTCTCTCTCTCTCTCTCTCTCTCTCTCTCTCTCTCTCTCTCTCTCTCTTGTTGCCTTTTCTTTTCACTTTTTCTTTCTCCCATTACATAATCGTCTAGTATTTTAGACTCAAAGGGATTAAATTCATACCTTTCTGTGTAAGTGAAATACGCCAGACCTCCCTCACCTTACCTCTTTGGGTAGAATTTTCTTCTGCAGGGAAGCAACACCAGGAAATCTTTTGTCATCGTCACCACATTCCTGTTTCAAGTTTTTTCGTCTCTCACGGGCTCAGGTTTGCTCACGCTTTACACTACCACTGCCACTCCACTACCACCACCGCCACCTACTACCACCCCTACTACCACCACCATCACTACCATCACCACCCCCACCACCACCACCGCCACAGCCACCATTCTCGCCTCCAAAATGCCTAAAACAACCGCCACAGCCAGCATTTTCCCCTCCAAATTGCCTAAAACAACCACCACCATCACCTTTCAACTGCCTCAACAAAACAAAGTATATTTACAAAAACATCTGAGCTGGAATAGATAATTTAGCTTGTTTGGTGTAGTTTTCAGAATTAGTAAATAAAAATTGTGCCCGGTGTGCTTTATTAACTGGTCACCGAAATGGACGAGTGAGTCATAATTTTTTACAGGTAAAGAACGACGAATGACTGCCAGCCTTCAGCTCTTATTTACATTACGCGTTCAATTAAAAGTTCAGCTGTGGTCTGAGTCCTCATGGAAGCAGTAGCAGCAGCGTCAGCAGTGAAACGGCACCGCAAGGCAGCAGTGAAGGGCCTTGGTGTGGCCTTATAAAATGGCACAGCAGGGCAGCAGTGAAGGGCCTTGGTGTGCCCTTATAAAATGGCACAGCAGGGCAGCAGCGAAGGGCCTTGTGTGCCCTTATAAAATGGCACAGCTAGGTAGCAGTGAAGGGCCTTCCTTGGTGTGCCCTCATAAAATGGCACAGCAAGGCAATTAAGGGCCTTGGCGTGGCCTTATAAAATGGCACAGTAGGGCAATAGTTAAGGGCCTTGCTGTGCCCACAAACACCCGCCGCTGCCTCTGTACTCCATCCATTGGCCACAGCAGTGTTGTGGAGGAAGGGAAGGGCGGCTGTGGTGGGGCTGTGTGGCGGCCATCACAGCGGTGGCGCGTCGCTGCCGAGAGCACGACTGGACGAAAATTGTGACGGGCAATTTATTGTTTATTGGATCCGCGGGCGGGGACCAATTACTGGCACCGGTGTGTAAAGTCAAAAGTTTTGTTCGATAGTCCGGCTGACGTAAAGAGAAGGGGGGGAGTCGAGGGAGGCTGGGTCTTTGCGGCCACATGGCGGGGGTGTAGCCTGACAGTGGAGGGAAGGTGCCGCGCCAACAGTCTATAACTAGGAAAAGGAAACTTATGTTCACGTGTAATAGATACGCCTTCATCATGCAATGGTTGGGACGCTGTGTGGTTATTTATCCATCAACACACCGGGACGAACCAGGGTGAGACATTACTGAGAATATATTGTGGGCTTGACACACAAAGACAGTTTTGAGAGGTCCATCTTATCACGATATAATGAATCTTGTATACAGTATTTCATAACAGTATGCAAACTATGCCCTTCCTCCCACCCATTCAGTAGCCTTTTTTTTTTTTTTTTTTTTTTTTTTTTTTTTGGCCAAATGGAAGTTAAAGTGTGTCATTATTTTATTTTATTTTATTATAATATTTTTTGTTTTTTTGGGTCTCGTGGAAGTTAAAGTCTGTCATTATAATAGTAATATATGCCAACAGAACCTACGATTTTTACTTATCTTATAATATCCCACCTTTCCGACTTGAAAACATAATTATATATGTAAGTAATGAATTATAAGTAAGTAAGTTATATAAGTAAGTAATTCTTATAAGTCATGTTGTACAAAGGCACTATAATATAACGTTACCTTTTCCTCCACAGGTTAGTGTGATCCAGGGTGGGCCGCCGCCGCCTCCACCATCAACATGAAAGGTCACGGTAATTCCAATCTTACCTTCTGCGCTGTACACATTGTTATGGGTGAAAATTGTTGTGGTGATAACATGATACTTGACCCCAAAGTATTAAATGTCTGCTTCACTAAATAGCATGTACTGTTTGTAGCAATATGTCGAAAAATCTTAGGGTGCCATTATATACCTCAGAAAAAATGAGTCATGCTTAAAGTAGAGAGGACGGTTAATATATTGATAATTCAGCCATAGAAGGATAAGTGTCATGTAATCGTAATAGTCGTGAAAAAGCAAATGTCGTTTATGTTATAGTGTTACCTGTATGTATATTGTCTTGTACAATATACATACAGGTAACAAGAGACTTATTACAAGAGACTTATACAAGACACATACAAGAGGCTTATTACTGAATGACAGGATATAGAATAATAGTGTATCATATGTAATATTTCAAAGGGTCACCATAGCTTTTGCTGCCGTAAAATAGTCTTTTTGTAAGGGAAGAAAAAAATCTCATCCGTAAATTGCGCATCATTCCATCACAGGTTGCTAGTTTAATCGTTACCCAGTGTTACGATACGATTCATTGTAACATTATTTACTAGGAGATAACTAACTAACTGGGGAGGGGACCATAAATATCCCCAGGTCGGACCGACTCAAAGGTGACAACTTGAGGTGTCTTGATACTTCTTCTAGCCTTCTCTTCTTAAACTTCTGCAACTTTCGCGGTCTTAGATCTAACTTTCTCTCTGTTGAACATCATCTCTCCTCTTCTAAACCTCATCTTCTTTTCCTCACCGAAACTCAGTTGTCTGTGAGCACTGACAGCAGACCTTTTTCTATCTCCTCTTACTGTCTCTATTCTCATTTTCAATCCAAAGCTGGCTGTTGCGTATATGTGCGCAATGACATCACTTGCTCTCGTGCCCACGGCCTTGAATCTTCCGAATTTTCTATCATCTGGCTTCGACTTCAATGTCACTCTCTTACTAAATTTATCTGTGCTGTATATCTCTCACCTAACTCCTCTGACTATGTAAAATTCTTCGACTATTTAACAAAAAGTGGAGCACATCTCATCTCATTTTTCTTTAGCAGAAATTTCCATTCTTGGGGACTTCAATGTTCACCACGAGCTTTAGCTATCATCTTCTTTCACTGACCAACCTGGTGAACAAGTCTACAACTTTTCTATCCTCCAAGACCTAGAGCAGCTGGTGCAGCACCCTACCCGTATTCCTGACCGCCTTGGAGACACGCCCAACATTCTTGATCTTTTCCTAACTACTAACCCCTCTGCTTACTCTGTGAAACTATTCTCTCCGTTGGGTTCCTCCGATCACAATCTTATTTCTGTAACCTGTCCTATCGCTCCGGTGCCGCCTCGGGACCCACCTAAGCGGAGGTGCTTCTGGCACTTCAACTCAGCTGAGTGGGAAGACCTAAGGCAGTACTACTCTGATTTTCCATGGAATGATTACTGCTTCCATGTCAAAGACCCATCTCTTTGTGCAGAGCGCATAACTGAGGTCATAGTCTCTGGCATGGAGGCGTACATTCCACACACTTTCTCTAATCCTAAAGCCCGTCAACCTTGGTTTAACTCTGCTTGTTCTCATGCTGTCCGAGATAGAGAGGTGGCTCACAAACGGTACCGTAAGCATCCATCTCCTGAAACTCATGCCCTTTATATTTCTGCCCGTAATCATGCCAAATCTTTACTTCAACTTACCAAAAACTCTTTCATTCATAGAAAATGTCAAAATCTTTCTGATTCAAATTCCTCTCGTGACTTCTGGCATCTAGCAAATAACATCTCTAGCAATTTTTCTTCTTCATCTTTCCCTCCTATGCTTCACCCAGATGGCTTCACAGCTGTCTCATCTACTTCTAAAGCTGAACTCTTCGCTCAAACCTTTGCTAAAAATTCCACTCTGGTTGATGAAGGGCTTGTTCCTCCTTCTCCTCCACCCTCTGACTATATTATGCCTGTCATTAAGATCCTTCGTAATGATGTTTTCTTTGCCCTTTCTGACCTAGATCCTCGGAAGGCTTACGGTCCTGACGGAGTCCCTCCTATTGTTCTCAAAAACTGTGCTTCTGTGCTTGCACCCTGCCTGGTCAAACTTTTCCGTCTTTGTCTATCTACTTCCACCTTTCCTTCTTGCTGGAAGTTTGCTCACATCCAACCTGTTCCTAAGAAGGGTGACCGTTCTAATCCTTCAAACTACCGTCCTATAGCTTTGACTTCCTGCCTTTCTAAAGTTTTTGAATATATACCTAATAAGAAGATTCTTAAGCATCTATCTGCTCACAATCTTCTATCTGATCGTCAGTACGGTTTCCGTAAAGGGCGATCTACTGGCGATCTTCTAGCTTTCCTAACTGAATCTTGGTCATCCTCCTTTAAGGTTTTAGGTGAAACTTTTGCTGTTGCCCTTGACATACCAAAAGGTTTTGATAGAGTCTGGCACAAATCTTTAATTTCCAAACTACCCTTATTCGGTTTCTATCCTTCTCTCTGTACCTTCATCATACGTTTCTTTTCAAACCGTTCTATTGCAGCTACTGTAGACGGACATTGTTCTTCTCCTAAATCTATCAATAGTGGTGTTCCCCAGGGTTCTGTTCTATCACCCACTCTCTTTCTATTATTTATTAATGATCTTCTAAGTCTAACTCAAAGCCCTATCCACTCCTACGCTGATGATTCTACCCTGCATTTTTCAACGTCGTTTATTAGATGTCCAACTCAACAGGAACTAAGTGATTCACGGAGAGATGCCACCGAGCGCCTTACTTCTGATCTTTCTATAATTTCTGATTGGGGCAAAGCAAACCTTGTTTTGTTCAATGCCTCAAAAACCCAATTTCTTCACCTATCTACTTGACAAAATCTACCAGATAACTATCCTCTCTTCTTTAATGACACTGAACTGTTTCCTTCTTCTACAATGAACATTTTAGAACTATCCTTTACTAAAAATCGGAACTGGAAATCTCACATCTCATATCTTGCTAAAACAGCTTCTAAGAAGTTAGGTGTCCTGTGGCGTCTGCGTCCTTTTTTTTCTCCCTCTCAATTGCTTCCTCTCTACAGGGGCCTTATCCGCCCATGTGTGGAGTATGTCTCACATGTTTGGGGAGGATCCACTCATACAGCTCTCCTAAACAGGGTTGAGTCAAAAGCTTTTCGTCGCATCAACTCCCCTCCTCTGACTGACTGTCTTCAATCTTTAAATCACCGCCGCAATGTTGCTTCTCTTGTTCTCTTCTACCGTTATTTTCATGCTCACTGCTCTTCTGAACTTGCTAACTGCATGCCTCCCCCTCTCCCGCTGCCTTGCTGCACAAGACTTTCTACTCATTCTCATCCCTATTCTGTCCATCTTCCTAATGCAGGAGTTAATCAGTATCTTTCCTCTTTCATCCCTTTCACTGGTAAACTCTGGAACTCTCTTCCTGTTTCTATTTTTCCACTTTCCTATGACTTAAATCTTTTCAAAAGAAGAGTAACAAGACACCTCCCGAACTAAATTGGCTCACCCCTCTTTTTTATTTTATTCTCTTACTGTCTTCTTTATAGGGACTGGCAACTAAGCGATCTTTGTGTTACCCATTTTTGTTGTGCCCTTGGCCAGTCCTTTGTGATGTAAAAAAAAAAAAAAAAAAACTAATAGTTATATAATTAATTAATAGGAATATTAATGTGATGGGTTTAAAAACAGTGAAAATCAAAGGTTATATCAATAGCAGCAACAAATATAAAAGATATTGTGACTCCATGGCTGGTTAGCTAAAAAAATGGAACAAATAGTACATGTAATGCTTCTGAAGAAAACTGGACTATCTGTAAAATATATTGTTATGTAATTGTAATGGGAATTCTAACACATAAACGCAAAGGTAATATCAGTAGTAATAACGATAACGCTTGTATAAATGCCTCTATTATAATACCTTGGGACTACAATGAGCAGTAGAGACAGTGGGCTCGAAAGAAAATGGGATGTCTTTTAATTATGGTGCTTATGTTGGTGGTAATTATCCTTTTGTTTTGATGTGACTGTTAATGCGTTAGTTATAGTTACGTTATTATAAATAGTTATAATGCGTGTTAGTGCGTTAGTTAGTTAGTTAGTTAGAGGCGATACAAGGACACGGTGGGTTGTTATTGTGGGTTATCGTTGTGTGTGTGTGTGTGTATGTGTGGGTGTGTGTGTGTGTGTGTATGTGTGTATGTGTATGTGTGTGTGTGTGTGTTGTGTGTTGTGTGTGTGTGTGTGTGTGTGTGTGTTGTGTGTATGTGTCTGTGTCTGTGTGTGTGTGTGTGTATGTGTGTATGTGTGTGTGTGTGTGTGTGTGTGTGTGTATGTGTGTGAAAGGGGATAGTGTACATGGCTTGTTGTCTAGGTGAATTCAATAATGTTTTTTTTTTTTTACTTTAAACAAAATATCAAGTGTCAAATTCAGTCGGATATTTTTTCCTTTTTTCTCTATCTAACCGAAGGCATCAAATCCTTTTATTTTTGAGCTCGTTGTCATTGTTCAGAATTTTCATATAACTTTTATTCCATGTTTTAGATTTTTTCTCGACGTTTTGAGTTGAAAGCTGGACTTGGCCTCTTTGTGGACGAAAATAGATTTAAAGTATTTGTACAGTCAGTTCATTTCTTGTTGCTTAAATTAGCGGATAAATACGTGTTAGAAACCATGGGAATTAGTGTTGCTTTTGATCGTATTAACCCCTTCACGCCCAGATCTTTCCTTTGCTATAAAAAAATGTATGTTGTTAGCCATAAAATTACGAAAAGTAACTGAATATACCAAAGTAGTTAGTGGACAAGGATACTAAACAGGGCAAATCTATAAAATATTGCTTATATACACTAAAAATGGTCTAATGGAACCCAAATTACAATGGAAATTACGTTCTGGGTCTCGAGGGGTTAAATAGGTGTGTGCAGTATTTAGAAAAGGGAATTAGTATCGCTTGCTTTAGAGTTTTGTAATGGTCATCTATTAAAGGTCATTGCGAGGAGGTAGGACTGGGCTTAGAAGGCATCGTTTTGCTGTATATTTCCACCTTGGTCTTTGTGTGTATTTTACGTTATTGTAGCATAGAGGCTCTAAGCTATACTCGTGTGGTGCTGTTTTTGTATATATATTTAGCAAGTGTGTGTGTGTGTGTGTGTGTGTGTGTGTGTGTGTGTGTGTGTGTGTGGTGTGTGTGTGTGTGTGTGTGTGTGTGTGTGTGTGTGTGATTTGCGGTAATTTCGGTTCATATCACAGAAAGAAGGCAATCAACGTTGGGCAGCTGATTCATTATATACATCTTTGTGAGAAAGCAACCAAAAAAGAGGCGTACGTACTATGGAAGGGAAAACTATGCTACCAAAAAAGAGGCGTACGTACTATGGAAGGGAAAACTATGCTACCAAAAAGAGGCGTACGTACTATGGAGGAACATTGCTACAAAAAAGAGCGTACGACTATGGAAGGGAAAACTAGTACAAAATGAGCGTACGTACTATGGAGGAAATATGGAACAAAAAAAGTGAAGCAGAAAGATTAGATAGATCATTGATTCAAAACAGATAGAGTAAATTAAGTTAACCGTCGGAAGCGTTTAGGGCATTAGGGATAGAGTAAGAATTAGATAAAATTTTCGTAGGGTAGTTTGTGAGCGTTAGGCGGTGGAATCAGGCTAAATTAGAGCAGGTATCTCTGAGCTTGTGAGGGGGAGTGGAGTAAGCAGGCAAATGTGTATTGCATGTTCACTGAGCACTACGAAGGCGGAGTAAATATGTGTTATTGAAAGATGAGCAATGTTAGCGGTGTATGGGTATTGTGGGGTGGGGTGGGAGTGTGTTGTGTGGGGGGGTGTAGGGTGTTGGGGGGGTTGGGTGGTTGGGGTTGGTGTGGTAAGAGTGGTGTGTGTGTGAGGCGTGAGATATGTGTTGGGCAGGGGGGGTTGGGATGGTAGGGGTGTTGGTGTGTGTGTGTGAGGTGTGGGGTTGTGGGGTGGGGGTGTGGGGTGTGAGGTATGTGTTGGGGGGGGATGGTAGGGGTTGTGTGTGTGTGTGTGTGTGTGTGTGAGGTGTGGGGGTGGGGGGGGTGAGGTATGTGTTGGGGGGGTGTTGGGGGTGGTGGGGTGTGGGCGTGTGAGGTGTGGGGTGTGAAGCGTAGGGTGTGTGTTGGGGGGTGTTGGGTGTTGGGGTGTTGGGTGTTGGGTGGGTGTTGGGTGTTGGGGTGTACCTTGCTAGGGTGGACGTTGTTGGGGACAGTGTTGTGATGGCAGCCAGCACGTGACTAGGGTCCATTGCCTACCAACCACCACCACCACCACCACCACCACCACCACCACTTCTATTAGCTTTCAGCCACCACCACACCACCACCACCACCACCACAAACTTTCCGTCACCACCACCACCACCACCACCACCACCACCACCACCAGGTTTCACCCATCACATACTACCACCATAAGCTTTCTACCACCACCACCACCACCACAACCACCACCACCACCATCATCAAGGTTTTTCCCGCCAGTAACTCTTCTCCCGGACAGTTTAACGATCGCCGCTGTGATTGGCTGGTGATGTGTGGTTCCATTACTTTTCAATGTAATGGCACATGATACAGGTATAGCGTGCAGTGTTGATGGAGCTTCCTTACTGTGTGGACGCTACGCACGTGGGTACAGGTGGAGGGTGGTGCTGTTATCCTTATCCTGAAGGGGAGTGATGTCTGCCCGCCCTGGCCAGTGCCGTTTCTAGCCTTTTGGGGCACTATGCGAAAAGCTGTTTGGGGGCCCTATTTTGTAAAACTATGGTGGGGGGGATTCCAAGCCCTCTAAGGTGCTCTGGGGTCACGTCTTTAATGTTTAAATGCATCAATCTGGTGTAATTTAATAGGAAAAGAGACATGATTAAAAAAAGAAGCAAATAATGGCAGTTTAGGGGCCTCTTAGTGGCTTCGAGGGCCCTGTGCAACCACGTAGTTCGCATATAGCAAGAAACGACCCTGCCCTGCCCTGTCAGTCAGTCACTCAGTCGGTCTCTTTCTTGTTGTTCCTACAGGAGAAAATAAGTTTAGTAGATCAGCTATGGTGGTCGACGCTGCATTTGAGATATTGCTGTTCAGTTTCGTTGAGTTTCTTGTATTTTCATCTTTTATCTGTAGTATGTTTCACGTTCATGTTTATGTGCTATACAAATTTAGTTGTTCCCCATGCAATGAAGGTAGGGAAGAAGGTACCAAGGTATCTGAAGTAAGGTAACACAATAACCTAATCTAGCTTAACCTAACTTTTTTTTTTTTTTTTTTTTTTTTTTTTTTTTTTTTTTTTTTTACATCAAAAAAAGGACTGGCCAAGGACACAACAAAAATGGGTAACACAAAGCCCGCTTAGTTGCCAGTCCCTATAAAGAAGACAGTAAGAGAATAAAATAAAAAAGAGGGGTGAGCCAATTTAGTTCGGGAGCTGTCTTGTTACTCTTCTTTTGAAAAGATTTAAGTCATAGGAAAGTGGAAAAATAAAAACAGGAAGAGAGTTCCAGAGTTTACCAGTGAAAGGGATGAAAGAGTAAGGATACTGATTAACTCCTGCATTAGGAAGATGGACAGAATAGGGATGAGAATGAGTAGAAAGTCTTGTGCAGCGAGGCCGCGGGAGGGGGGTAGGCATGCAGTTAGTAAGTTCAGAAGAGCAGTGAGCATGAAAATAACGGTAGAAAAGAGCAAGAGAAGCAACATTGCGGCGGTGATTTAAAGATTGAAGACAGTCAGTCAGAGGAGGGGAGTTGATGCGACGAAAAGCTTTTGACTCAATCCTGTTTAGGAGAGCTGTATGAGTGGATCCTCCCCAAACATGTGAGACATACTCCACACATGGGCGGATAAGGCCCCTGTAGAGAGGAAGCAATTGAGAGGGAGAAAAAAAAGGACGCAGACGCCACAGGACACCTAACTTCTTAGGAGCTGTTTTAGCAAGAGATGAGATGTGAGATTTCTAGTTCAGATTTTTAGTAAAGGATAGTCCTAGAATGTTCATTTTAGAAGAAGGAGACAGTTGAGTGTCTTTGAAGAGGAGGGGATAGTTATCTGGTAGGTTTTGTCGAGTAGATAGGTGAAGAAATTGGGTTTTTGAGGCATTGAACAAAACAAGGTTTGCTTTGCCCCAATCAGAAATTATAGAAAGATCAGAAGTTAGGCGCTCGGTGGCATCTTTCCGTGAATCACTTAGTTCCTGTTGAGTTGGACATCTAATAAACGACGTTGAAAAATGCAGGGTAGAATCATCAGCGTAGGAGTGGATAGGGCTTTGAGTTAGACTTAGAAGATCATTAATGAATAATAGAAAGAGAGTGGGTGATAGAACAGAACCCTGGGGAACACCACTATTGATAGATTTAGGAGAAGAACAATGTCCGTCTACAGTAGCTGCAATAGAACGGTTTGAAAAGAAACTTAAGATGAAGGTGCAGAGAGAAGAATAGAAACCGAATGAGGGTAGTTTGGAAATTAAAGATTTGTGCCAGACTCTATCAAAAGCTTTTGATATGTCAAGGGCAACAGCAAAAGGTTCACCGAAACCCCTAAAGAGGATGACCAAGATTCAGTTATGAAAGCTAGAAGATCGCCAGTAGATCGCCCTTTACGGAAACCGTACTGACGATCAGATAGAAGATTGTGAGCAGATAGATGCTTAAGAATCTTCTTATTAAGTATATATTCATAAACTTTAGAAAGGCAGGAAGTCAAAGCTATAGGACGGTAGTTTGAAGGATTAGAACGGTCACCCTTCTTAGGAACAGGTTGGATGTGAGCAAACTTCCAGCAAGAAGGAAAGGTGGAAGTAGATAGACAAAGACGGAAAAGTTTGACCAGGCAGGGTGCAAGCACAGAAGCACAGTTTTTGAGAACAATAGGAGGGACTCCGTCAGGACCGTAAGCCTTCCGAGGATCTAGGCCAGAAAGGGCAAAGAAAACATTACGAAGGATCTTAATGACAGGCATAATATAGTCAGAGGGTGGAGGAGAAGGAGGAACAAGCCCTTCATCAACCAGAGTGGAATTTTTAGCAAAGGTTTGAGCGAAGAGTTCAGCTTTATAAATAGATGAGACAGCTGTGGAGCCATCGGGGTGAAGCATAGGAGGGAAAGATGAAGAAGAAAAATTGTTAGAGATGTTATTTGCTAGATGCCAGAAGTCACGAGAGGAATTTGATTCAGAAAGATTTTGACATTTTCTAAGAGTGAAAGAGTTTTTGGTAAGTTGAAGTAAAGATTTGGCATGATTACGGGCAGAAATATAAAGGGCATGAGTTTCAGGAGATGGATGCTTATGGTACCATTTGTGAGCCACCTCTCTATCTCGGACAGCATGAGAACAAGCAGAGTTAAACCAAGGTTGACGGGCTTTAGGATTAGAGAAAGTGTGTGGAATGTACGCCTCCATGCCAGAGACTATGACCTCAGTTATGCGCTCTGCACAAAGAGATGGGTCTTTGACATGGAAGCAGTAATCATTCCATGGAAAATCAGAGTAGTACTGCCTTAGGTCTTCCCACTTAGCTGAGTTGAAGTGCCAGAAGCCCCTCCGCTTAGGTGGGTCCCGAGGCGGCACCAGAGCGATAGGAAAGGTTACATAAATAAGATTGTGATCGGAGAAACCCAACGGAGAGAATAGTTTCACAGAGTAAGCAGAAGGGTTAGTAGTTAGGAAAAGACCAAGAATGTTGAGCTTAGCAAGAACTTAACCCACAGCCTTACCGAACTTATACTCCATTACTTTATTTTTCTTGATACTTTATTTTCGATTACCAGTTGCAACAGAGGTGTTTATAGAGATTTAAAAAAAATTCAGCGACCCTGTTAATACCCACCATTACACATAGGACATGGATGACATGTCCATCCCTAAGTATCCTTGTTACGTACGTTTTTTTTTCTTCACAAAGCACTGGCCAAGGACAAAAGAAAGAGGTAACAAAAAGCCTGCATAGCTGCCAGTCACCATAAAAAAGACAGTAAGATAATGAAGAAAGGGTGGGTGGGCCAATTTAGTTCAGGAGGTGTCTTGTCACTCCTCTCTTGTAAAGATTTAAGTTGTAGGAAGGTGGAAAAATTGTGGTATATGCAGGACAAGGTGGTTCCGAGCCTCTGTGTTGGTATAGGGCAGAGGTCGGCAACCCAGAATTCGAGAAGAGACAGTTTCTTCAAACTTGGCAGGGCAGCAGTGCTGATGGAGCCGCAGTGTAAATTATGAATGTAAATTACGAACAAGTACAAGTATAAGTACAAGAATTCATCCCAATATTTTCCTAGAGACCCAGGACCTAGGTCACATACACTATTGTACTGCGGCTATCTATGCCAGTGTTTTATTTATTTTAATTTTTTTACGATAATTTGGAAATTTTTGAGTAGGTAGCAGGAACCGCACAGGTCTCTTGAAAGAGCCGCATGCGACTCCGGAGCCGCAGGTTGCCGACCGCTGGATACTATAGGGTATAGTAATAGGTATAGTATATATAGGTATAATAAGGGCATCTCCTCCCTGTCTTCCCCGCGGCGGTATTCCTGTCTTGGTCATGTCTGCCCCGGTGCTGCAAGAGGCTGCTTACGACCCTCATGGAACGGCCTTAATACATGCAACTTTTTTTTCCCTGGTGGGGTGAATTAAGTATGCTTATTTAAGTCAGAATTTTCTATCACGACGCTGTTTACATTTTAGCAGATTCTGCCGAGGGAGGACTTGAAAAAATGTGAAGCTTTGAGTGGCGCAATCTTATCGTCTTTAAATGAAATATGCAACGATGCTCATGTGGCGTATACACTCTTGTATTTTTTGCAGGTAAGTTCATATATATTTCTAGTAAAAAAAAAAGGGAATAAAAAGTTCATTGGCCACGCCAGGGAGAAGTGTCTCAAACTTTATCGGAAAAAAAATCTTTCAGAAAACTTTATTTTTATACTTTTGTTTTTCTGTGAAAGTAATTTTTCCTCCGGCGATATAATCTGGTTTGAGTTGGAGTCGCGAGAAAATTGTTCAGGAGTCCCCAAGGAGGCGGGGAAAGGGGGGGAGGGGGGTGTTTAGAAGACAAAAACGAAAAAAAGATGGAAGAAAACGAGGAAAGAGAAGAGAACGGAAAGGAAACACGAAGCAACGTCGCGAGAGAGAGAGAGAGAGAGAAAGAGAGAGAGAGAGAGAGAGAGAGAGAGAGAGAGAGAGAGAGAGAGAGAAGAAGAGAGAAGAGAGAACGAAGAGGAGAGAGAGAGAGAGAGAGAGAGAGAGAGAGACGCAAGTAAATCACAGGTAGGCAGCAAGACAGGCGAGCAGTCAAGCATATAAAAAGAAAACGAAACCACACTTGATAAACACACACAGAGTACATGAATAAATACATGAAATACCTCAACACACGAGGGGGGACTAAACCACTCCAACGTGTAGCTTTGATTTATTATTGATTAACGCGGGAGGGGGATGTGAAGACGAGTGGGAAATAGAAACATGAGGAGGCAAAGAACAGCAGGTGAACGCAAAACTAAATAAAATAAAATCTACCACGACTATATTAGAGGAAAACATGAGGAACAGGATGAGGAGAGAGAGAGAGAGAAGAGAGGAGAAGAGAGAGAGGAGAGAGAGAGAGAGAGAGGGAAAGAGGAAGAGAGAGAGAAAAGGAAAATAAATGGAAGAGAAAGGTGGAGCGAAAAGGGAAACCAGATGGAAAGGAGAGGAGAGAGGAGAGAGAGGAGAGAGGGGAGGGGAGAGGAAGAGAAGCAGAGAGAGGGGAGAGAGAGAGAGAGGTAAATGGGAGGAAGTAAGCAAAAGAGGAAAAGAGAAGGAAAGACAAGGAAGAAATGCGAAGGAAAGTGGGGGGGAATGAGAAAGGAAGAAAAAAAAATTAAAAAAAACAGAAACAGGGAGATTTTAAATGGGGGGAAGTGACAGCGGAGAAAAAGGAAGGTTAACATTAGTCAGGGAAGAGATCTTAAAGGAAAGGGGGGGAATTTTAGTTGAGGAGGAAAAAAACACTTGACCAAACCCACCCTTTTAATTTCCCCTATCAAAAGGGATGGTCGAGCATAAAGTTCCCAAAAGAATTAATCTTAGCTATGGACAAGGCTACTAAAAAGGCCTATAATACAAAAAACCTTGATGCTTTACCCTTCAAGTCAATGGGCCAAATCAAATTTTCGGGGCCCTCAAAAGGGATGTTGTTGGCTAAATAAAAAGAAAAAAAACATTAGTGTCCGGAATTTTTCTTCTATCTTAAACAATTGTTAACTATTTAATGCACGCAATTTGGTGGTAAAATTTTAAATTTTTGGGGAAAAGCGAAAAGAGATTTTGGTTTTTAATAAATGGGGAAAAAAAAAAAAAACTTGTTTTCGCGCCTTTTTTTCTCTCTCTTTGATAACTGTATTGATTAGACAAATGTACCCCTTTTTGTTGTATAAAAATTCTCTTTTTCTCGATCACAATTCTGGTTATATTTTTCTTTCCTTTCCCTTTTTTTCCTTCCAAACATCTATTCTTTCCTTATGTTTTCATTACTTTTCCTCCTTTCTTTTACTTTTCTTCTCTTCCTTATATTTTTTTCACTTTCCTTTCTTTCTCTACCTATTCTTCCTTCATTTTTCCATCTCCACTCTTCCTTCTCTTCTCTCTTACCTATTCTTCCTTCATTCCTTATATCTCCACTCTTCCTTCTCTTCTCTCTTACCTATTCTTCCTTCATTCCTTATATCTCCACTCTTCCTTCTCTTCTCTCTTACCTATTCTTCCTTCATTCCTTATATCTCCACTCTTCCTTCTCTTCTCTCTTACCTCCCAGTCTTCCTTCCTTTTTTCTTGGTATATTATATATTTTGGAGGAAAAAGCGAAGCGACGTGACCTCTAGGCTGCTCGCTGTGAAAGTACTCTTGCTGTGTATGGACAAATTTTCTTTAACCCTTTGAGTCCCAAAACGTAATTTTCATTGTAATATAACCACCATTAGACGATTTTTAATGAATATAAGCAATATTTTATAGATATGACCTGTTTAGTAACCCGGTCCACAAGCTAATTTGGTATATTAAGTTAGTTTTCGTAATTTTATGGCTAACAACAGACATTTTATCTAGCAAAGGAAAGATCTGGGTGTGAAGGGGTTAAGCGAAAATCCTCCGCGTTTCGATGCTGGGCGTTGCGTGGTGGCGGCATGTCTTGTTTCCTTTGTATTTGTGGGGGATTATTATTTTGTTATTATATGAGACCAAATCCCACAATAATGATTTTCAAATGAGTTACATTTTTTTGCATTGTGTAAAGTACATTTCAACCAGAAACAGAGCACTGATGCACTTCATGGAACAACCTTTTATTTAGTGCATTGGGTGTGTTTGCTTCTTCCAATGGTGACTATGCTTTTACGTCAAGAGCTCCTTTTTATCTATGAAAATCTATATCAGTATTACACGATTCGCCAGCGGCTCCTCCAAAGCGCCCGAAGCAAAAACATCCGCGGCCTCATCGGTGTGGTAGACGGTGAAAAAAAGTGTGTAGTGTGTGTGTAGCGGCGGGTGTGCGGAGTCCCCTGGGAGGCGCGCAAGGCCGTAACTCTGCTATTATTGGCCAAGAAGGTGTCCTTAAACCGGAAAATCTGCTGCTGCGCGCCCACATTTATTGCTGCCCTGGAAAACACAGCGACAATAACATTAATTTCTTCAAAGTTTTAGGGGAAGGAGCCCCTCAGCCAGCCTCGGGGAGCGGCCTGGGGATTAGGGACTCGCCTTTTTCCGTCTGCCACCTACGGAAATCTGGACACCGAGATTTAGCCTCGACTGGCGCGAGAAAGTTGGTCCGGGGAGTGATAGGCAGCGATGGCGAGGAGGAAAAGAAGTGGAGGTGATGAGATATTTGGGAAGTTAAGACAAAGCTGACGCAGGGATTAGAGCATTTTCCTCATCAAGAATATCACGCCTCCTTCAGGAAAGTTTTCAGGCCGAGGTAGCGAGAAGGGTGTGAGGGAGGCAGTACGTGCAGGCAAGGCAGACACTCGAGGCTGCTGGCCAGGCTGATGAGTCCTCTTCGTTGTCAGCAGCAGCAAAGAAAGGAGAGTGAGAGGCGACGCGTTGTACCCAAAGGGTGAGAGAGAGAGAGAGAGGGGAGAGAGAGGAGAGAGGAGAGAGAGGGGAGATGAGGAGAGAGAGAGAGAGAGAGAGAGAGAGGGGGAGAGAGAGAGGGGAGAGGAGACGAGAGAGATGAGAGAGGAGAGAGAAGAGAGAGAGGAGGAGAGGGGGGAGAGAGGGGAAAAAAAAAAAAGGGGGGAAACTAAGAGGGGAAGGAGAAACCCGAGGGAGATGAAAAAAGGGGGGGGGGAGAGAGAGAGGAGAGAGAGAGAGAGAGAGAGAAGAGAGGAGAGGGGAGAGGGAATGGGGAGAGAGAGGAGAGAGGAGAGAGAGAGAGAGAGAGAGAGAGAGAGAGACCATTATATTGATTGCTGTAGTTTATTATAAAGTTCTTATATTCAAGTGCAGCAATAAAAAAAAATTTCAACTTTACCCTTAATCATATCCTTTTGAAAATAACATAAAAAAACGAATACGGGGTATATTATAAAGTACAATTGAACTTAAGGTTTTTGTTATTTTTGATCAAATATTTGATCTATTTATAATAACACCCAAATTGTCCGTATAAAGGGTTCCTTACAGACATTTTTATAGAAAACCTATCCTTTTTAGCTTCCTTATAGACCCAAACCTTAGCTTCCTTTTTAGCTTCCTTATACACCCAAACCTTAGCTTCCTTTTTAGCTTCCTTATAGACCCAAACCTTAGCTTCCTTTTTAGCTTCCTTATAGACCCAAAAAAATAAGATGTAGTAATAGAAATATAAGTTTGGAGGCGCGCGCATCACCTCCCAGGAATATTCAAGCGGTGGTCCGGGCGGCTTCATTCATATGTAAATCAACCATTCAGAACTTTTTTGGCCGGTAAGAATCTTCGTGTTTTCCTTCGATATAGTTCATCGGAAGCGCATTGTTTGACTCAAAGGGAATAAAATAAAATCAGGGAGACGTTTTCCACTTTGTGTGTGTGAGTCATCGGCACAACCCAGGGGAGAGAGAGAGAGAGAGAGAGAGAGAGAGAGAGAGAGAGAGAGAGAGAGAGAGAGAGAGAGAGAGAGAGAGAGAGAGAGAGAGAGAGAGATTCCACCACATTCAGACTCCAACCCCAGTGAATAACTCTACATTCCAAGCTTTGTGTAAGTTATTCACACTACACACATTTAAACATATTATATTATAATTAATTATTATTATTATTATCACATTATCACCACTACCTTGTCAGACTTTACCTCATCCAACCACATTCCAGCCACACCACCTCATCATCCATTGTCATCCAAACATTCGAAGCCAAACTCAACCGACCCTCACCCATCATCACCCACCCACACCCACCCTCACCATCTCTCACGCATCATCACCCACTCTCACCCACCCTCACCCACCCTCACCCACCCTCACCCACCCTCACCCACGCTGCCTTCTCACGTCTTCACACAGTAACAAAAACAACTAGGAGGTTTTTGCTACTCCCTCACAGTCTCACTTCAACCTTTAATCGTCTCCTTAGGGATAGATGTTTGTGAGTGTTTTTTCCCTTCGAGATATCTTTTTTTCCTCTTCTCTTCCTTTTCTCTTCTCCCCTCTTCTCTTCTCTCTCCCCTCTCTCTCTCTCTCTCTCTCTCTCTCTCTCTCTCTCTCTCTCTCTCTTGAAAACTTCCCTGATTAGATTGCAGCCTCGGTCTTCTGAGTAAGGCAGTATTTCTCTAAGCTCCCACGCTGTTGACTTCAATGAGAACTTTTCCAAGTGCCATCACGGAAAGTTTTTTTTCTTGTTTTTTTTTCTCCCTAAAGAATTATATTTTTTTCGTTTTCGTTCGTCTCTTGAATTGAAGTGACATTTTTTTTTTTATAAATGGATGTTCCTCGTGTTTTTATAATTATAATTTCTTCTCGCATCTGTTTCTACTTACCTCGGTGAATTATATATATTGCTAACCATCTACGATTCTCTCTCTCTCTCTCTCTCTCTCTCTCTCTCTCTCTCTCTCTTCCTCTCTCTCTCTCTCTCTTCTCCTCGTCTCTCTCTCTCTCCTCTCTCTCTCTTCTCTTCTCTCTTTTTCTTATCTTCTCTTTCTCTTTCTATCTTCTCTTCCTCTTTTCTCATCTCCTCTTCCTCTCTCCTCTCTCTCTCTCTCTCTCTCTCTCCTCTCTCTCCTATCTTCCCCTTCTCCTATCTCTCTCTCTTATTTTCGTTATCAGCAACAATGGTATAAGGAATCACATTTTAGTTGACGTGCATACAGTGTCAACATTATAATTCCCTCACACTGTTCATGACAAACATGTTGTTCATGTTGACAATACTTTCCTCGTCGTCATTTCCTGCATAATTGTACGCGATGCAAATTTTCCCTTTATTTGCTGTAAAAGAAAATCCATCCCATACTTTATATATTTTTCTCAATCACATTCATTTAGTCATAGAAAAAATACTATACCAATATAAATCTAAAACCGGCTGGCGAAATAGGGAACGTTATTTTTTTCTTTTACTTTAGTTGAAAAAATAAGACGAAGAAAATATAACGGAATTATAAGGTGAGAGAGGGACAGGAATAAGAAATGAAGGAGGAGAAGGAGCCAATATCAGCGGCATTACCCTGCGACGCAAGGTGCATTTAAATGAGAAGGAGCAAACTTCTTCTTTGAGTGGCCCGAGTGTAGGAGAGACCTGGCCCCCTCCTCCCTTACCCTGCCTACCAATGCTGGCTGACTGGATGGCTGTATGAATGGCTGGCTGGCTGGCTGGATGACTGACTGACTGACTGACTGACTGACTGACTGACTGACTGACTGGATGGATGGATGGATGGATGGATGGATGGATGGATGGATGGATGGATGGATGGATAGATGAATGGATGGATGGATGGATGGATGGATGGACTGGCTGGCTGGCTGGCTGACTGGCTGGCTTTGATGGATGGATGGAAGGATGGATGGCTGACTGACTGGATGGACGGATGGATGGATGGCTGACTGGCTGAGTGACTGGCTGGATGGCTGAGTGACTGGCTGGCTGGCTGAATGACTGGGTGGCTGGCTGAGTGACTGGCTGGCTGGCTGAGTGACTGGCTGGCTGGCTGGCTGGCTGACTGGCTGGCTGGCTGAGTGACTGGCTGGCTGGCTGACTGGCTGAGTGACTGGCTAGCTGGCTGGCTGACTGGCTGGCTGTTTGGTTGTGTGTGTAATGTGTGTATGCTATTTTTGTATGTGTGTCTGTCTGCCTGTGTGTGTGTGTCATTCTCTCTCTCTCTCTCTCTCTCTCTCTCTCTCTCTCTCTCTCTCTCTCTCTCTCGTTTTAGCACTTCCTCCAGTACAGTTCATTGTATTTCATTATATGAGTCTTTCTCTATGCACTGACTGCTTCCCTTCCTTCTTTATTCGTTATCCCCTCTTCCCTCCCTATCTGTCTTACACACTTCCTTCTCCTCATCCTCTTAACTCTCTGCGTTTCTTCTACACTCCCTCGCTTCACTACCTTGCATCACTGTTCTCCGTTGGTACTCATTTTCCATGTACAGTATTTTCTATTAACCCGTTGAGACCCAGAGCGTAATTTCCATTGTAATTTGGGTACCATTAGACGATTTTTTTGTGAATTTAAGCAATATTTTATAGATATGACCAGTTTAGTATCCTAGGCTACTAACTAATTTGGTATATTAAGTGACTTTTCGTAATTTTATGGCTAACATTATACAAATTTTTATAGCAAAGGAAAGATCTGGGCGTGCAGGGGTTAATAGCGAGTACTTTCTCCTTAGTGCTTTTTTCTTTTGCTTTCCTTTCTGCAGTTTTCATTGCTTTTACTGACTTCATAATGGCGCTTTTAACTGGTCTGTATTCTGGGACTGAGAGTGCTGTGAAGTGTGGGGCAGGTGTATCCAGCTTCTTTCCTGTTAATAGAGGAGTGAGGCAAGGGTGCGTCCTTGCCCCATCACTTTTCAACGCTTGTATGGACTGGGTATTGGACAAGCTTGTAGATCAAAGTGATTGTGGAGCATCCGTCGGCAACACCAAGATCACTGATCTTGTTTTTGCCGATGATGCAGTAATCTTTGCTGAGTCGCTGGAGGTCCTGGTGATGGCTCTCGAGGCGCTGCACGAGGAGGCAAAGCCTTTGGGACTTGAGGTCTCCTGGCTCAAGACCAAGGTCCAGGTATTTGGAGACTTACTAGATAAAGCAGTACAGTCTGTTCATGCGTGTGGCGAGGACATTGAGATCTTGGAAAGTTTTACATACCTTGGTAGCGCAGTCCATAATGACGGCGGGTCACGTCAAGAAGTCTTACGGCGGATTGGCATAGCCCACGGTGTTATGGACTCGCTCAGCGGGAGTATTTGGCGTTGTCGGTACCTGTGCAGGAGGACAAAGATCCGGATCTTCAAGTCGCTTGTGATCCCTGTCTTACTCTATGGTTGTGAGACATGGACACTAAATAGTGACTTGAAAAGACGAATCAATGCCTTTGGTAATAAGTGTCTTCGCAGAATCATGGGGTATCGCTGGGATGATTACGTGTCAAATCAGCGATTGCACCGTGAGACTGAATCGAGGCCTATTACCTGCATAGTCCGTCAGCGCCAACTTCGGCTATATGGGCATGTGGCACGCTACCCTGAAACCGATCCTTCCCATTGGGTTGTATCTGTAAGAGACAATCCGGCGTGGAGGAGGCCAAGGGGGCGCCCACAAGGCTCGTGGCTGGGGCAAGTTGATGTTTCTTGTCGAGAGCTGCTTGGTATGGGAAAGGAGCCTGCATGGGAACTCGCGCGTGGTGACCCTCGGGAGTGGCGTCGTAGGGTGGGCGAGGCGACGCGCCCCCCGGCGTATGCCCCCAATGATTGATTGATTGATAATGGCGCTTATGCTGTTAAAGGAAATAAGGCCCTCCTATGTCACGTCTCTTTCTTCCAAA
>JACEEZ010000143.1:495000-510000 GCA_016584305.1 Chionoecetes opilio | reverse complement strand
CTCCCTGGCGTGTTTCTTCTTGCTGTCTGGGTCTTTCTTTAGTTAGTTGCCTTCTCTTATTCTGTCTTTTAGTTTCTCTCTCTTTCTTTCCTCTTATTTTCTCTGGTCATCCAAAAACTGTTGATTGTTCTTTTTGCTTCTGCCACATTCCATCTTCAAACAAATACTCGATACAATGATACATAATACAATCCTGTGTGTGTGTGTGTGTGTGTGTGTGTTTGCTACCTTGATCAGGAGGTGTGTATGCTAGTAATGCGCCCCTGTTGGACTAAACCAGGCCGTGGGAAAGGGGTGTACTTTTGTTACCCCTCTTGGTGTCACTAACAGTTCAAAAATATAGAAGATAACATACTTACTCTTTGGGCGGTGGCTTATAATGGCTTCAAGAACTCCTAGATGAGGCAGTCAGTGTGTTCCGTCAGCCATCGAGGCGAGGACCGAGGGTATATACTGGAAGGGTTGGTCTGACGTGCTTATTGATGTACTTATGACTTACTTATCGATGTGGAACAAAAGAAAAAGCATTATAGAACAGCAGCAACAGTAATGAAAGCATCAATGACAAATAAAACAAAATATTAGAGAACTTAGAAAACAAAACCAATGGGCTGCCGCTACAGGAAGGCAACACTCCAACAACACCATCTGTGCTGACCTGAGCGTGCTGTGTGGGGCGGCAGGAGAAGCAATGAGACTCTGCGGCGTCATGGAGTAGAAATAAGTTGTAACAATGATAAACAAATAGGGAAAACTACTTAACATTGCTAAACGAGTAATCAAAAATATATTAGATAAGGACGTTGCCAGTCAAAATGCTTTTTTTATGCGTTTTATATCCATATGAATGCATAATGTCACTTCAAATCAGGTATTTTTCTGTCAGTTGTTTTTCTTCATTGTTTTATCAACACTTGCTTGGCCCGCGGTTGTGTGTATAGTGCTGTGTCTCTCTGTGGCTCGCGAATTGCAGTGCTGCATTTCATCTACGCCAAACGAGTCAAACAACCTTTACTTTACTTGTTCCTAAAGTACGACGCAGAATAGAGGAGGAGGATACAGATAGGAATACATTTACAATTTCATATACTTGTTATCCATTAAATACGAAACTAATGTATTATTTCAATGTGTTTCTCTGCGCCGCCCTCCGGTATACATGGCTGGCAGGGTGACGTGCGGCAGGGTGACAGGGTGAGCCGCTGCGCACATCTGCCCTGATGGGGATGGATTCTGGGGGCTCCGGCGAGGCCCCTACGTCACCCTCTGGCAGCGAGAAGCATAAACTACAATCTTAACACGAACGTGGGCGCCATATATCGTGTGTCGGGGAATAGAGTCTGAAATATTAGGTGCCGTCCCTCGCCGGGGTGACGGTGCGGGGCTGACGCGGCGCTGGTATCGACTACTGTAGCGGCAGAACAAGCATGCATCGCCTTCATATATTGCAGGGAATAAAAACCCATGACCTACGAGGCGGCGTGAAGGATGCGTGGGTGTTCGTCGCTGTCTTAACACACACATTACTCATCATTAACATAACGCGTTAATAAGCTCGGCCTGTTATTTGACCGTCGCCTCACACGTTGCACGCCATTCCTCGCGGCAGGTGTAGCCGGGAAATACATGGCTCTGCGCAGACACATAAATCCCCATTAAGCTTAAGAGGACGTAAAACTGGAGGAGGTGTGGCGTGGGTCCTGAGGGAGCAGGTGCTGGAGACGAACGCCAGTGTTTATCCCAGGCAGACAGGGGCGCCGTGGCCTCCTCCTCCTCCTACGTGATGAAATATGTTCGTGTCCTTGTAATTAATCGCCTCCATGTGTAACACCTCAGGAGTCTCATTGCTCCTTCAGACACCCTCCAGACGGCTCGTGTTCGCAGCGTGCTCTGGCTTCCCAAGGGACACGTTTGCCACAAGGAGGAAAGTTTGTGTGCAAGACCCGCGTGAATGCCAACCCGGAAGCGCCTTGGAAATATTAGAATAAAACATGATGTCTAAAAACTCTTCCTACTTCCCTTATGAAAAGCAACAAGACGTGATGTAGAAGCATAGCAGCGGACCACTCGTAGACACTCGCACACTCGCACCGGTGAGGACCACTCGTATACACTCGCACACTCGCACCGGTGAGGAGGAAGAGAGAGTAACAGTGAGTAGCTACAAGACAAGGCGATATAGTGAGTTCTGGTGAGGCCCTGATGAGCTTCCTACCATTTATCACTAATGCCATGGTAGATGAAGCCCTAGTGTGTGTGTGTGTGTGTGTGTGTGTGTGTGTGTGTGTGTGTGTGTGGTGTGTGTGTGTGTGTCGTGAGCTATGCGTCCCTGAAGAGTGTTTGTATGATGGGTACAGTGGCTGAAGGAGGTGAATTACGTTACGAGAGAGAGAGAGAACATCTATAATAATATAAGCGAAAGTGTGTCTGTCTGTCTGTCTGTCTGTCTGTCTGTGTGGGGGGGGGGGTATAGGTTCCGCCCCCGTGGCGCAAACACCTCATATGGCACATTTTTGGAATCAGGTTGACCAGGGGAAGGTCATAAGCCCACTTATGAGATGATCCGATCACTTTCTTTTTTTTTTTCTTTTTAGCAGCCTATTAGCGAGAATTGTGAAAACAAAAGTGGGTTGCGAGAATTGAGGAAGCCTTGATGTAGGGTGATGGGTAAATGGGTGAGTGAATGGGTGGGGTGGTGGGTAATGGGTGTGGGGTGATGGGTGAGTGAATGGGTGGGGGGTGATGGGTTGGGGGTGACGGGTGATGGGTGAGGGAATAGGTGGGGGGTGATGGGTAATGGGTGAGTGAATGGGTGTGTGGTGATGGGTAATGGGTGAGTGAATGGGGGGGGGTGATGGGTAATGGGTGAGTGAATGGGTGTGTGGTGATGGGTAATGGGTGAGTGAATGGGTGGGGGGTGATGGGTAATGGGTGAGTGAATGGGTGTGTGGTGATGGGTAATGGGTGAGTGAATGGGTGGGGGGTGAGTGAATGGGTGGGGGGTGATGGGTAATGGGTGAGTGAATGGTGTGTGTGGTGATGGGTAATGGGTGAGTGAATGGGTTGGGGGTGATGGGTAATGGGTGAGTGAATGGTGGTGGTGATGGGAATGGGTGAAGTGAATGGTGGGGGGGTGATGGGTAATGGGTGAGTGAATGGGTGTGTGGTGATGGGTAATGGGTGAGTGAATGGGTGTGTGGTGATGGGTAATGGGTGAGTGAATGGTGTGGGGGGTGATGGGTAATGGGTGAGTGAATGGGTGGAGGGCGATGGGTAATGGGTGAGTGAATGGGTTGGGGGTGATGGGTAATGGGTGGGGGGTGATGGGTAATGGGTGAGTGAATGGGTGTGTGGTGATGGGTAATGGGTGAGTGAATGGGTGGGGGTGATGGGTAATGGGTGAGTGAAAGGGTGGGGGGCGATGGGTAATGGGTGAGTGAATGGGTGTGTGGTGATGGGTAATGGGTGAGTGAATGGGTGTGTGGTGATGGGTAATGGGTGAGTGAATGGGTGGGGGGTGATGGGTAATGGGTGAGTGAATGGGTGGGGGATGATGGGTAATGGGTGAGTGAATGGGTGGGGGGTGATGGGTAATGGGTGAGTGAATGGGTGGGGGGAATACATACATTTCTACATCCATGATTTCAGGAAAGTTAGAAGGGGCTATCTGGAGAGTCCATGTTTGGTGGGCCTTTGGCCCACCAAACACAGGTGGTGGGCCGAAGGCCCACCAATAGCCCTCCGCAGGAGCTAGCCAAAAAGTCCGCCCGGAGGGCGGCTTTGCGGCTAGTAAGAACATAAGAACATAAGAAAATAAGGAAGCTACAAGAGGCCGCGAGGCCTACACGTGGTAGTTCCTGTCACCTAACACTACCTACATCCACCTTTCATCCCCATCCATGAACCTATCCAGCTCCTCTTTAAAGCTCCCTAATGACTCCGCACTAACTACCTGTCTACTGAGACCATTCCATTCATTCACCACCCTATCTCTGAACCAGTTTTTCCCTATTTCCTTTCTAAATCTACGCTTTTCCAGCTTGAATCCGTTACTTCTTGTTCTACCCTGGTTAAAAGCCGTAAGAACTTTTCCTACCTCTCCTTTATTAAATCCCTTTATCCACTTAAAAACTTCTACCAGATCGCCCCTTACTCTGCGTCTCTCGAGTGAGTGTAATTTTAATAACTTCAATCTCCTCTTATAAATAAAGTTACGCATCCCTTGTATCATTTTGGTCATCCTTCTCTGCACTGTTTCTAAAGTGCAGAGAGAGAGAGAGAGAGAGAGAGAGAGAGAGAGAGAGAGAGAGAGAGAGAGAGAGAGAGAGAGAGAGAGAGAGAGAGAGAGAGAGAGAGAGAGAGAGAGAGAGAGAGAGAGAGAGATTTTTGTTTTTATCAATTTATTACGCTCAATGAGCGACAGGCCGAGTACATGAAATATTGCCAAACATGTATAATTAATTAATTCGGGACACACAGGGCACACCGTCATACATACAGAGATGCTGGACATCAAATTATTAGTTCATTCGTGTCTCGCAGGGCACGCAGTTGTATGGCAAGGAAAGGATTAGCACCCACCAAAGTGTGGGTGACGTACTAATACGACATCCAAATTACTATCCGTTAGGAGGAAGTCGCACACAGCGAGTAAGGGCTGTCCCTGAGGCAGCATGTCCCTGACAGAGGGACACTCGAGGCAGTAGTGCTGAAGACTGTTGGCTCTGGGGCGATCACACAGCTTGCAGGAGGAGAAGTGAGGAATGTCCCCCGCCTCAGAGACCTGCCACACAGGTCGGTATCCCAGCCGAAGTCGGGCAGACACAATGTTGTGTCTGCGAGCCATGAGTCCGCGTCGGCGATACTTGGGAGGGGTTAGCCGGAAGTGGTCATAATGATGTATAGACACACTCTGAGCCCGCTCAGCGTTCGTGCGGTGGAGTGTGGGGAGAAGAGCGGCCGAGTGTATCAACTGTTTGAAGCAGAGGAGGGAGGGTGTAGCACCATCAGGCAGAGGCAGGGTGCAGGCAGTTTTGGCGAGGAGATCCACCTTGTCGTTGGCTGCTATTCCAACATGGGAAGGAATCCACAAAAACCTTATAGTTAGAGAATTGTCACGAGCTGCGACTAACTGAAGCAAGATCTGATGAACAAGGCAACGGTGTGAGAGAGAGAGAGAGAGAGAGAGAGAGAGAGAGAGAGAGAGAGAGAGAGAGAGAGAGAGAGAGAGAGAGAGAGAGAGAGAGAGAGAGAGAGAGAGAGAGAGAGAGAGAGAGAGAGAGAGAGAGAGAGAGAGAGAGAGAGAGAGAGAGAGAGAGAGAGATTAATACTCAAATTACACTCGTGGGTCATCAAATGGCAAAATCTTTACCAAAAAAAAAAATTTGAATTGAAAAGAATATTGCCATTCCTTCTGGCAAAGAAAAGAACTCGCAGCCAGATAACACCCAGCCTCCTCCTCTCTTTCCTCCTCCTCCTCCTCCTCCTCCTCCTCCTCCTCCTCCTCCTCCTCCTCCTCCTCCTCCTCCTCCTCCTCCTCCTCCTCCTCCTCCTCCTCCTCCTCCTCCCTGTGATGTGTGGGAATTACACAGTGAAGTAGGAATGACACACTTCAAATACAAATGGAACCATCAACACATCCTGCGATACACTCCAATGTATTAAGAAAAGCTAACTTTCTTACGCTGCTTCCATTGTCCTTCCCTCTCTCTCCCTGCACTCGTATTCCTCCTCCTCTTCCTATTCCGCCTCCTACGCTTTTAATCTTATTCTTTCTTCCTACATATTCTCTTCACCCTCTTTCTTTTCTATTTTTCTTTCTTTTTCTACTTCCTCCTGCAGCTTCAGGTATCCCTCCTACAGACACGAGGGGAGGGAGGGGAAGGGTATTATACATATAAATGTGCTTTGAGGAACCCTTAGCCAATACAGGGAATGGAAGGCGGCAAGGAGTGCTCGGGTGTTGGCGCGACAGAGTGGATAAGAGTTGAATATAAACCCGGCAATGAACAGGTCTAGGGACGAAGGCCTTGGGGAACACCGCACCCAATCCAAGCTCTTCTGCAGCCACTGTATTTAGAGACCCATTACGAAGGTGCAATATTTTTTTTCAATGTCTTTCTCTTATTAATTAAACCCTTCACACCCAGATCTTTCGTTTCCTATAAAATAATTGTATGTTGTCCAGCGATATAATTACGAAAAGTAACTGAATATACCCAATTAGCTAGTGGACAAGGATACTAAACAGGTCATATCTATAACACATTGCTTACATTCACTAAAAATCGTCTAATGGTACACAAATTACAATGGATATTACGTTCTGGGTCTCAAGGGGTTAAATATTTTTCATGTGTCTTGTATTTCGTAAAGAAGAATATTACGTTCTGGGTCTCAAGGGGTTAAATACTTTTCATTGTGTCTTGTATTTCGTAAAGAAGAATGAGTTAGTTATGATTAATAGTAATATTACGAAGGTCCAGGAGGATTATTTGTATACTCTTGTCTCTCATTCAGTATCATGCATTGCGCCTCGTATTTCGTGAAGAATAATGAGTTAGTTATGATGCATAGTAATCTTATTGTGCTTTCTTAACATGGCTCATGTGCTGGCCAGAAGAAAAAAAGTTTATTGGACGAAGGACGATGAGAACATGAATGAAATGGATCTTTTTATACATTACGATATGAGTATTTTTGCGTTTACATCCGTACGTATGGCTATTGTTTGATTATGAAGGGACTGTAGATACAACTTTTTCATAATGTGCAATTTTTTTTTTTACCTGAGTCTATACGAACTACTTTTTTGCTTATAGATGATCAAGAATTCTTCAGATAAGCCAAATGTCCTCCTGGTAAAACCTTCTCAGCTTCTGCGACTCATGTTTTTAAATTCTTTGGAGAAGCTTTGATGTTCAGTGGACTAGACTTTACAAGTAATTTATGGCTCGTGCCTTGACTACGAGGATCCTGGGGCAGTGTGGAGGTCATTGCCGGCAGCCCCTCACGCAAAGCCCAAAGTCCTGCGTGATGAAGGAGGAAAACAAACGCTGATGTTATGAGGAGAGTCTGGCCGCTGCAGGAATAAGATGAGAGTGCGAGAGGAAATAGAGGAAGTGATGGACGGAACTGGAGGGAGAGGCTGACTTCGAGGAGGAGGAGGAGGAGGAGGAGGAGGAGGAGGAGGAGGAGGAAATAATATAGAAGTGGGAGACTGACTTGGAGTAGGATGGAGGCAAAGAGTGGAGTGGGAGGCGCGCTTATTCAGACTGTTCAGTGTTCACTTCTTCCTTTTCCCCACCACAGTGTTTTAGTGGACTTTCCCGCGTCGTACAAACCCCAGCCATCCTTGTCCTTCCTTGCCTTGTACTGCATACCATCACTGCTTCTACGGAGTAATGAAAAACAATAATATATTTGCTTATCGACGTGGAAAATCCTTCGTTTCTCTTTCAAGTGGAAACACACCTGCCCGGTTGATACTTTTATTACATTTTTATTTCTCCCTCCAGGTAATATGTTATGAGGCTGATACAAGGACTCAACCGTATACTACTTTAATTTTATTCTCTTCGAACGAATGATGATGAATGGAAGAGCGTTGTTTTCTCAGTATTACGTCAAAGAATGGACGACATCTATGACTCAGTGCATCCATAGGGTGTCAAATTTCGTCCATCTAAAGGGAAAGAAAATCTGTCTTGGTTTCGGAATATAGAAGTCAGTGCTCGCTTGATTTACTTTCAAATCAACGCAGAAAAAAAGGTGTTCTTTTCCTCGATCCTTGCTTTAATAAGGAGAGAGAGAGAGAGAGAGAGAGAGAGAGAGAGAGAGAGAGAGAGAGAGAGAGAGAGAGAGAGAGAGAGAGAGAGAGAGAGAGAGAGAGAGAGAGAGAGAGAGAGAGAGAGAGAGAGAGAGGAGAGCACATGCAAATAGACAAGAAAGAGACACATAAGCACCTGGGTTGCTTAGGTTACCAGGAGGAATCACAAACAGACATACAGACATACTCATATATTCCTCTTTCTTTATCTTGGTAATGAATTATAATTCGCTCATGTCACAGTATTTTTTCACAAGAATCCCTATAAATTCCTGACATGACATATATGGAAGGTTGATCAATATTCCGAAAATAACCTTCATCCAATGCGACCCAGTTACGTAGATAAAAAGCAAAACATATGTAATATTTCCATGTATCACCAGCACCTCCTCCTCCATCAGGCGGGTCTTCACCTCCTCGTAACTCAGGTCGTGTAGACATTGATCATCCGGTGACTTATCGCACCTCTGTCTCACCCGAGCTGTCATTCCTCATGCGAGTCTCGTCTTTCATGGCCATTCCAGTGTCATAAAGCTTCCTTCCGTCGCCTGTCTGTGTCGTAACATATCCTTTGTGACCTGCTATGGATCCACTTGTAACTGTGTGTGTCGTAACATATCCTTTGTGACCTGTTATGGATCCACTTGTAACTGTCTGTGTCGTAACATATCCTTTGTGACCTGTTATGGATCCACTTGTAACTGTCTGTGTCGTAACATATCCTTTGTGACCTGTTATGATCCACTTGTACTCGGTGTGTCGTAACATATCTTTGTGACCTGTTATGGATCCCTTGTAACTGTCTGTGTCGTAACATATCGTTTGTGACCTGTTATGGATCCACTTGTAACTGTCTGTGTCGTAACATATCCTTTGTGACCTGTTATGGATCCACTTGTAACTGTCTGTGTCGTAACATATCGTTTGTGACCTGTTATGGATCCACTTGTAACTGTCTGTGTCGTAACATATCCTTTGTGACCTGTTATGGATCCACTTGTAACTGTGTGTGTCGTAACATATCCTTTGTGACCTGTTATGGATCCACTTGTAACTGTCTGTGTCGTAACATATCGTTGTGGACCTGTTATGGATCCACTTGTAACTGTGTGTGTCGTAACATATCCTTTGTGACCTGTTATGGATCCACTTGTAACTGTCTGTGTCGTAACATATCGTTTGTGACCTGTTATGGATCCACTTGTAACTGTCTGTGTCGTAACATATCCTTTGTGACCTGTTATGTATCCACTTGTAACTGTCTGTGTCGTAACATATCGTGTGTGACCTGTTATGGATCCACTTGTAACTGTTGTGTCGTAACATATCCTTTGTGACCTGTTATGTATCCACTTGTAACTGTCTGTGTCGTAACATATCGTTTGTGACCTGTTATGGATCCACTTGTAACTGTGTGTGTCGTAACATATCCTTTGTGACCTGTTATGGATCCACTTGTAACTGTCTGTGTCGTAACATATCGTTTGTGACCTGTTATGGATCCACTTGTAACTGTGTGTGTCGTAACATATCCTTTGTGACCTGTTATGGATCCACTTGTAACTGTCTGTGTCGTAACATATCCTTTGTGACCTGCTATGGATCCACTTGTAACTGTGTGTGTCGTAACATATCCTTTGTGACCTGTTATGGATCCACTTGTAACTGTCTGTGTCGTAACATATCCTTTGTGACCTGTTATGGATCCACTTGTAACTGTGTGTGTCGTAACATATCCTTTGTGACCTGTTATGGATCCACTTGTAACTGTGTGTGTCGTAACATATCCTTTGTGACCTGTTATGGATCCACTTGTAACTGTGTGTGTCGTAACATATCGTTTGTGACCTGTTATGGATCCACTTGTAACTGTGTGTGTCGTAACATATCGTTTGTGACCTGTTATGGATCCACTTGTAACTGTCTGTGTCGTAACATATCCTTTGTGACCTGTTATGGATCCACTTGTAACTGTGTGTGTCGTAACATATCCTTTGTGACCTGTTATGGATCCATTGTAGTAACTCGTCCATCGTTTCCAAGTAGATTTAATAACGAAATAGGGACAAACTGGTTCACAAATAGGGTGGTAAATGATTGGAATGGACTCAGTCGTGGGGTAGTTAGTGCGAAGTCAATAGGGAGTTTTAAAAGGAGGCTAGACAATTTCATGGATGGGGATGAAAGGTGGATGTAAGTAGTGTTAAGTAACAGGAACTACCACGTGTAGGTCTCACGGCCTCTTGTAGCTTCCTTATTTTCTTATGTTCTTATGTTCTTATCTTGATGGCAGGGTGAGGTTATTGTTCACTTACCACTCATCTGTAAACCAAGTTCTATCTATCTCTTTAAAATTCTTCCTTATTTTCGTATGTTCTTATGTTAGCTCGTCCATCTTTTCCAAGTATTTAATATTTCCCGTAAAATCGAGCTGACGGGAGGAAGCCAGGGAAGGGCCGTCCCAGGGGCTTCTTGGAGGGTTCACGGCCTCGCCCCGCCCCAGGCTGATGACCCGGGACGCCCCACTGCCGCCTCCTGACGTCACCAAATTAATCAAATAGAAAGACAAGACTTCCAAGTGAGCCTCAGGAACCAACGCCTCGAGGACACAGATTTTCCCGACTTTCTATTGGATTGTTTTATCTGGGTATTCTTTTCCAGATGTATTTTTTTGTTAAGGCTTTGTGCATTAGTGACTGACTACGTTATTCCCATGTATTATTATATTATCATTATTATGTTTATATTATCATTACCATTATCATGTTAATGGTATTATCATATTATACGTAGGATAGTGTTATTACATATTTGTTATGTAATTAACACAACGGTTAACGAAGCAATCCACTTTATCAAATTACATATCCAATTATTATGAATAAACTTCACATTCATGGATTAAATTGAATTGTTTTATATATATAAGAGAGTGTACTGTACGCCTCACACTGCAGCACGTAGGGGTACGGCCTGGGTACTGAACAGGGTAGTGCACGGCTTGGGTACTGAACAGGGTAGTGCACGGCTTGGTACTGAACAGGGTAGTGCACGGCTTGAGTACTGAACAGGGTAGTGAACAGCTTGAGTACTGAACAGGGTAGTGCACGGCTTGAGTACTGAACAGGGCAGTGCACGGCTTGGGTACTGATCATAACAGTGCACGGCTTGAGTACTGAACAGGGTAGTGCACGGCTTGGGTACTGAACAGGGCAGTGCACGGCTTGAGTACTGAACAGGGTAGTGCACGGCTTGGGTACTGAACAGGGTAGTGCACGGCTTGGGTACTGAACAGGGTAGTGCACGGCTTGAGTACTGAACAGGGTAGTGCACGGCTTGAGTACTGAACAGGGCAGTGCACGGCTTGAGTACTGAACAGGGTAGTGCACGGCTTGAGTACTGAACAGGGTAGTGCACAGCTTGAGTACTGAACAGGGTAGTGCACGCTTGGGTACTGAACAGGGTAGTGCACGCTTGGTACTGAACAGGGTAGTGCACGGCTTGAGTACTGAACAGGGTAGTGCACGGCTTGAGTACTGAACAGGGTAGTGCACGGCTTGAGTACTGAACAGGGCAGTGCACGGCTTGAGTACTGAACAGGGCAGTGCACGGCTTGAGTACTGAACAGGGCAGTGCACGGCTTGAGTACTGAACAGGGCAGTGCACGGCTTGAGTACTGAACAGGGTAGTGCACGGCTTGAGTACTGAACAGGGTAGTGCACGGCTTGAGTACTGAACAGGGCAGTGCACGGCTTGAGTACTGAACAGGGCAGTGCACGGCTTGAGTACTGAACAGGGCAGTGCACGGCTTGAGTACTGAACAGGGCAGTGCACGGCTTGAGTACTGAACAGGAGAAGTGCACGGCTTGAGTACTGAACAGGGCAGTGCACGGCTTGAGTACTGAACAGGGCAGTGCACGGCTTGAGTACTGAACAGGGCAGTGCACGGCTTGGGTACTGAGCCTCCCGTCCGTCCCTGCCTACCTTTTCCCTCCAACACTGTGGAGGAATAAACACAGGGCTCTGTCTCCTCGGGTCTCCTCTGGTCTCCTCGGGTTTCCTCGGGTCTCTTCGGGTTTCCTCGGGTTTCCTCGGGTTTCTTCGGGTCTCCCTCTACAACAAAAGCTTGGATGGGAGCCAGACGGGCGGCAAGGGACCAAATCACATTGTTTAATACTCAGTCCTTGCCTCTCAGTCCTCTGCCTGTGTCTAAGGAGGCTACCTGATGCCCTCAAAGACGCCGTGACCTTGAGAATCTCACCACGCAGAAGGGAGGCAAGAGGGAAGGCCGCAGCGTGGGGGATGCTGTCTGGATTTTCTTTTTTTCTTTTTTTTCGTGTCCATTTTGTAGTTGTGACACTTTTCATGGTGTGTGTGTGGTGTGTGGGGTGTGTGTGTGTGTGTGTGTGTGTGTGTGTGTGTGTGTGTGTGTGTGTGTTGTCTTAATGGTTCCTGGTGACAAAATTTATAATACAATGTGTATTACAACATCCTCTATAAAAGATAACGAATAAACCCCATCGAGGGACGTGTCACCCACTAACACTGCAATCCAATCCAAAGCTTCACTCTCGCTGAACCGAAGCCCTGAAGTGAAGTACCTTACCCTGAAGTGAAGCAACAGCAGCAGCAGCAGCATTTCATTTCACTAAATTGCCCGATTTGTGAAGTTCACTTTTATTTTTGTAGAAACCTTTTGCTCCTTGTCATAGTTTCCCCATAAACCATTCACTAAATGATGGATTTTTTAATGGCAGTCATTTGCGTGATGTGTGGATAGCGAAGAGAGGCAAGGCTGTGAGGCGCTGATCGGGTGGCGCGCTGCCGGACGCTATTTCATTGACGGCTTGTCTTTTATTTGTCACTCAGGCACAACAGGGTGGCAGGGGAGGCGGCCCTGCTTGTTATGCTGCAACACTGGTGGTTGCTGCCCTTGTTATGCTACTGTCATCATCATTATCATCATTACTATAGTCGCCGCACGTTAAGTTAGCGAAAATTGGGCTCCCTCACTTCCCCCTTCCCAACGCACGGGATTGGCTGAGGTGTTGGGTGTTGGGGCTTTAGGCGGAACTTGGAGTAAGGCATTCTCACCCAACACCCAACACCTCAGCCAATCCCGTGCGTTCGGAAGGGGGAGTGAAGGGGCCCCATTTTCGCCAACTTAACGTGCGGCGACTATAGTAGTTGTAGTAGTAGTGGTGGTAGTAGTGGTGGTGGTGGTAGTGGGAGCAGTTAAAAGCAGGAAGAATAGGAGTATTAATAGTAGTGTTAATAAGAGATCCTTTGTCTGAGGCAATGGTCGCGGGTGCACGCATGCGCCCTTCTCTTCCCGCCGGAATATTTTCACCACCTTTCATTCTTTTAATGAATGTGTCGTTTGTTAGATAGTTATTACCATAATACCGCGGCTCGGGGCCGTTATGTCGCCGCCGCCCGGATAGCCACGGCTGAAAAGCTTCCGGACTGAGGCAGAAAAAAAGGAGGAGGAAAAATATATGTACTCATCAGGGCTTTCACGCGCGGCTTTATCTCTACTTCACAATGGAGGACGATCAGTTAGCCGGCGTCCATGGCCTTCACGGGGAGAGACAGGCTGGCGGGGCAAGGCTATCCTCGTCCCTGCCTTATCTCTCCAGCCTTGCACAGTCCAGCCTCGCCTCGCCACGATGCTGCCAATGGTAGATAAGCAGTTGTGTTGCAATGCTTCTTATAATGGGACGGACGGATTCTGCAGTTTAACTTTTTTTACTTATGACATTGTGTATAATTGTCTTGGCCGTTTTTTTTTTGTGTGTGTGTGTGTGTTTGTGTGTGTGTGTGTGTTTGTGTTTGTGTGTGTGTGTTGCTAATTTAATTATCTTTGGCTACTTTTCTATGCCTTATCATATTGCACATTACTCCCTGTGTAGTATAAGCGAATGATTGTATTTTCTTGGACACGTTTTTGTTAGTGACTGGACTGAAACGTATTTTTTGATTAATTGAATATGATCGTTTGTTACAGTTTTCTAGATTTTTTGGCACAGGCTGTATACGTTTTACAAGCAGATATAAATGAAGAAAAATAGATCCATTTCCAAAGTATTATCTAACGTATCTAAAAGCTAAAGAGTATATATTTCTCCACCAATATTATGAAAGTTGTTGTTGATGAGGCATAACCATTACCATCCCTCGTCTGTTCCTCCCAAACACCGTACTTGTGTGTACCTTAAACCTGCCTGTCTCGTCTATCTCGCCGCGTTACAGCCTCGCCCTCCTTACATGTGCTCGGCCCTGCTTTGCTTATCACAGTATCACACCTTAGCTCCCTCACCCCACCGTCTCCCTACTCGTCGCCCTTACCATGCCTCACCCTCACGTACACAGGCAAGGCTCACTCTCTCCTTCCTTAGCACATCCAGCTGCCGTCCTAACTCCTACCCCATTTCCTCCTTTCCTCGCTGCGGGAGACCTAGTACGTCGTTCCTTCTCGGGGCTCGGCAGAAAGAGGTCGCTTCTGGATGCTCTCTCCTTGAGGCGCGGTGCTCTCCTCCAAGGTAGCGTTGCCGACCTACCGTACTCTAGTCCATGTTGAGGCAACACTCTTAACCCCTTGAGGCCCAGAACGTAATTTTCATTGTAATTTGGCCACCATTAGACTTTTTAATGAATGTAAGCAATATTCTATAGATATGACCTGTTTAGTACCCTTGTCCACTAGCTAATTTGGCATATTACGTTTCTTTTCGTTGTTTTATGACTAACAACAGACGATTTTATATAGCACAGGAAAGATTTGTGCAATGCGTGAAGGAGTTAAGGCATTCTGGGAGGCTGTCTGTAAAGGGTAAAAGCAGGCTTGTCTATTATGTCTCCTGTATAAGTAATCAGATAGTTCTGCTACATTTTCGTGTGTGGAATAAAAAGATAGACTAGGTCAGTACACTTGAACCCATCTCACTAGAGTGGCTGCTGAATATTTATGATTAACTGTAGAATTCTGGGAAATATCAGATCTTACTTTTATTTTATCCCATACTTATCCATCGTTTTATTGCAGTATTGGTAATAAATCTGGCGGTCACTGGCAACCCTCAGCGTCTCGGTGAAGTGTCTAATTAGAGGCGCGCGATGGAAAAATACTTGAAAGGATAGAAAAGAATGATGAAAAAAGTGAAATATAT
>JACEEZ010000143.1:472500-492500 GCA_016584305.1 Chionoecetes opilio | reverse complement strand
CGAGGGAGAGGACTGAGGCTGATGACGTCACGGCCCATCGCTCAGGCCTTGTATAAAGAAGGCCGTGCCTCAAGCGACTGGCGCGAACCGTCCCATACACGCAGACGATTGGCGTCAATGAGGCCAATCCTTCCCCCGCCTCACGTGGATATATAACCAGACGTAATTCCATGACGCCGAATAATTCCATCTGACGATTGGAATCAAGAGCACGGTGAGGATTTTGTGAGGACTGGCCTCTTGACGCCAATCCTCACAAAATCGTGATGCCAGTCCTCTGCGTGTGTGGGCAGCTTTACTCTGACGTAAATTTAACAGGTAATATACTCGTAAATATCCTATCACTGTTACTCTGACGTAAATTTAACAGGTAATATACTCGTAAATATCCTATCACTGTTACCCTGACGTAAATTTAACAGGTAATATACTCGTAAATATCCTATCACTGTTAATCTGACGTAAATTTAACACTCCATATAAGTGTCATATTTACCTATGTACAAAACGAAATAAAAGAAAATATGAAATAAAAATACACAAAGAAAACAGAAGAGAGAGAGAGAGAGAGAGGAAAAGAAGAGAGAGGAGAGAGATGAGAGAAAACTGAAGAGAGAGAGGAGAGAGAAGAGAAAGAGAGAGAGAGAGAAGACGAGAAGAGAATGAAAAGGAGAAAGAAAGAAGCGAAAAAGAATAGAATGAAAAAAAGAGAGAGAGAGAGAGGAGAGAGAGAAGAGAATGAGAAAGAGAGAGAGAAGGAGGGAGAAGAGAATGAAAAGAGAGAGAGGAGGGAGAAGAGAATGAAAAGAGAGAGAGAGAAGGAGGGAGAAGGGAATGAAAAGAGAGAGAGAGAAGGAGGGAGAAGAGAATGAAAAGAGAGAGAGAGAAGGAGGGAGAAGAGAATGAAAAGAGAGAGAGAAGGAGGGAGAAGAGAATTGAAAGAGAGAGAGAAGGAGGGAGAAGGGAATGAAAAGAGAGAGAGAGAAGGAGGGAGAAGAGAATGAAAAGAGAGAGAGAGAAGGAGGGAGAAGAGAATGAAAAGAGAGATAGGAGGGAGAAGGGAATGAAAAGAGAAAATATGGGAAAGAAAGGATAGAGAAGGTAAAGAAATAGGAGAGGGGACGTGAAATTGACAAAGAATATATATAATAAAACAATAAAATAAAGAAATGTCACTGAAAACGGGTACAATAGTATATAACAGGTAGCTTGTAATTCACCTGTATGGGGCGTGTCAGGTGGGTTATATTAGCAACATGAAAAGTGAGTGTCCTAGTGATGATCTATAGTAGTTACGCGATATCTACTAATATACTATAGGAGTAGCCGTGTGTCTGTTGTGTGTGTGTGTGTCTGTCTGTTTTGGGTAGTCGAAACTGTAAATTCAATTTTGATGAGAGTAGGCTCAATAAATCGCAAATAAATCGTAGGTGGTAAGCGGCTTGGTCCCATGTCGATTGAATCATTTTGAAGGGGGGTTTTGGGCTAAAAACACTTTAGGTGTATACCTCTGAAAAGGTGAGTGAAAAACTCTGCGATAACGTCTTGCCGCATTCCACAAACTCAGTAGACTCATGGACGTTTGTGTGCGTGTGTGAGTGTGTGTGTGTTGGAATCACACGGAACACAAAGGGTTGAAATCACACGAAACGTGGTCTACCCCGAGGCACTTTGACCAGTAACCAACGACAGCAACAACACGATTGGAGTTTGCAATCACATGTTGTCTAATATATACTACTACTACAAACATCAATACATGGGTCCGAAGGGCCCACAAGCACTTGTTTATTAGTCTATAGAATCAGGCATCCACAGCCCTATATAGGTGTGTGTATATGTGTGGTGGTGTGTGTGTGTATGTATGTGTGTTGTGTGTGTGTGTGTCTGTGTGTGTGTGTGTGTGTTGTGGTGTGGTGTGGGTGTGTGTGGTGGTGTGTGTGTGTTTTGTTTTGTGTGTGTGTGTTTGTGTGGTATGTGTGTGTGTGTGTCTGTGTGTGTGCGTGTGTGTGTGTGTGTTTTGTGTGTGTGTGTGTGTGTGTGTGTGTGTGTGTGTGTGTGTGTGTGTGTGTGTGTGTGTGTGTATGTTTGTGTCTGTGTGTGTGGTGTGTGTCATTGTTTGTGTGTGTGGTGTGTGTCATTGTTTGTGTGTGTGGTGTGTGTGTGTGTGTGTGTGGTGTGTGTGTGGTGTGTGTGTGTGTGTGTGGTGTGTGTGTGTGTGTGTGTGTGTCTGTGAGGTAAATCTTCCTTATAGAGGCTCAAATAACTGCTGGTGATGTCGCGGCCAGAAGCTTGATTAATGATGCACTCAGCTCTGTAAGGCCTCCCAGAGTGTTTCAACAGGAGTTTTGTGTGGACACCTTTCTCCCTTCCTTCAGGTTCTTCCCCTATAATTACTCATCGTGTTTTCTTGGCCTGTCTGATGAGCGCCTCGTCCTCTCCCAAACGGTTATTCTTTAGTGAGGTAAATCTTAAGAACATAAGAAAATACGGAAGCTACAAGAGGCCGTGAGACCTACACGAGGTAGTTGCTGTTACTTAACACTACCTACATCCACCTTTCATCCCCATCCATGAAATTGTCTAGCCTCCTTTTAAAGCTCCCTATTGACTCCCCACTAACTACCCCACGACTGAGTCCATTCCAATCATTTACCACTATTTGTGAACCAGTTTTTCCTTATTTCCTTTTTAATTTACTTGGAAACGATGGACGAGTTACAAGTGGATCCATAACAGGTCACAAAGGATATGTTACGACACACACAGTTACAAGTGGATCCATAACAGGTCACAAAGGATATGTTACGACACACACAGTTACAAGTGGATCCATAACAGGTCACACAGGATATGTTACGACGCAGACAGTTACAAGTGGATACATAACAGGTCACAAAGGATATGTTACGACGCAGACAATTACAAGTGGATCCATAACAGGTCACAAAGGATATGTTACTACACACACAGTTACAAGTGGATCCATAACAGGTCGCAAAGGATATGTTACGACGCAGACAGTTACAAGTGGATACATAACAGGTCACAAAGGATATGTTACGACGCAGACAGTTACAAGTGGATACATAACAGGTCACAAAGGATATGTTACGACGCAGACAGTTACAAGTGGATACATAACAGGTCACAAAGGATATGTTACGACGCAGACAGTTACAAGTGGATACATAACAGGTCACAAAGGATATGTTACGACGCAGACAGTTACAAGTGGATACATAACAGGTCACAAAGGATATGTTACGACGCAGACAATTACAAGTGGACCACCAATTTGTGAACCAGTTCTTCCCTATTTCTTTTTTAAATCTACGCCTTTCCAGTTTGAATCAATTAATCTTGCAAGACTCATTTTCTTTTATGCATCATTATCATCATCATCATCATTGTCAACGAAAGGAAACACTCCATATTTCGATCTTAAATTAATCATAATTGTCTAGGATGCTAAGTTTTTATTTAGCTTAATGTCAAGTTAGCCATTCATTTAGTTTAGTTTTCAATGCGTCACAGCGTAATCTAAATTGAAAGGTGGTAATTAGTTAATGATATTGCAATACTTGGCTTAGAACATTTATTTTGACATTCAATTCAGTTTTCAATATTACAAAGCCTAGAAAATAACGCGATTCCTTGTAATTCATAGTAAAGTAAGTAAAGTATCCCAGTTTAATCAGACTATAAAAAACAACGAAATCACTGCATGGAGAGAGGCAATAACCAGAACTTTAGGAGACTTAATTAAAACGCAGATCACACATTAGTAAAACATTCACCTTTCTCATAAGTTTTATATTTATCCCACCATCTTCACGTATGACACAAATTTCTTTAATATTTATAAAGAAGAAGAAGAAGAAGAAGAAGAGTATGAAGAGGAAGAAACATGCCCATTATCACTAGTTCTTCCTTGGCCTTGGAGAAGCAAAAGTAAGCGCTCTTACCGTAGATAACACTATAGTCGCCACGGTGCACTAATGTCGCCAGACGCCATATATTACGGATTTCACCACTAAAGCATCACTACAGACTTGTATGTGCCACGGAAGAGGCATGTTCAGTAGTTTATGTTATGTACCTGTCTTCAGTGACACATACAAGTCTGTAATGATGCTAACATTCGTAATATATGGCGCCTGGCGACATTAGTACAGCGTGGCGACTATAGTGTTATCTACGGTAGGTGTCACAGAAGCTAATGATCGAAAGGCATATGTTCTGTCTCTCCCTCTTCTCCTTTCTTACAACGCTTACTATTCTTAACTATTAAAGACTCTTCTTAACAGCAGCAGCAGCATCGACAGGCCTCCCATGTAGCTGTTTGATGTCTCCCCTGCTTCATAGAGTCGTCATTCACAGTGTACTTAATACCTAACAAAGGATCTCATGCTCGCGTCACAGCAAAGGCGAAGGAAAGAGGGAAAAATAGCCTCTGCTTCAATGCTGAGATAGAAGTCTTATTATCATTACGACAGAAAATGTCTCCTAAATCCGTATGATGAAATAAAGATGTGGTAGTAATGATGCCAATAAAGTAAATGTAACAAAGTTATCGACGCTCGTCCTTTCATGGTAATATAAACTAAATCTCGCGAGAAATTCCAAATCGTAGGAAGTTGGAATTCCGAAAATCGTTTGAGAAATACGGCGTCCGGAGCGGAGCGCTAACGAAGAGCTGCCTCCGTTTAATATATAGAGATGGATAGGGAGGGACGGGGAAGGGGGGGAGGGAGGGTTAGTGTTGGGGTAGGATGGAGGGGTGGAGAAAAGGGAGAGAGAAGGGGTTACTGGGGTTAGTGTGGGAGAAGAAAGGATGAGGCGAGGTGGAGGGGTGGGAAGGAAGGGACAGTGAGGGGGTTAGTATTGGGGAGGATGGAGGGGTGGAAGGAGGGGACAGGGAGGGGCTTGGTGGGTCAGTGTGGGGGAAGGAAGGAGGGGCAGTGTGGACTCTGTGGAGAGGTGGAAGCAAGGTGGAGGACGAGGGAACGCAGCCTACTATGGTGGTGATCACGTATTATCCTGCGATGCTCCCTTCCCGTGTGTATCAAAGTATAATGTTATTCACTGGTTCTCAAATGCCTCCAACTCAACACTCAAGCTACGAGGATGTTAGAATAATTTGTGGTTCGTTAAACTTGCATCATGTCTGTGAATATCATGTTACGTACTTGTGGCATATAATATTACTCCTTTTCGTGGAATTTACATTAATAATAGTGGTGTATTAGTTCATTCTTCGTCGTGCATCGCTTCAAAGGAGGAAGGCTGGCGGCTGGCGGCTGTAGAGAGGAAGGGAGGGAGGCAGGGCGCTCCTCGGCTCAGCGGCGCATGCGTTAGGTAATTAATGGTACTTCAGGATATTTGTTTCCTCTTCTCTCTTATTTCCCGAAGTACAACATAATGTCCACGCTTACTATACGTACCCACTAACCATCAGGACACGTGGGATAAGGCAGGTATTAGTACGTGGCAGGACTGATGTTTGAGTCATACGTGAGTCCCACAATACAAACACGTGTCTGCAATTCATCAACACCTTGTGACACCTGACAACTCTATGCCCGGCGTGGCAGAGTGAGGCACCGCTTTCCCTTTGATGCTTTCCCTCCCTTCAAGCACGTCTCTTCACCTTATAGCGGGGGTGTGTTGGATGTGTGTGTGCCCTATAGCGATGCGGCGAGGGTGCCCAGAACCTAGTATCTACCCTGCTATCATAGGAGAAGATAATACAGTCACTTGTGGAGTTGCTTGTCATTGTGGGTGGTGAGATGTGGCATGCCTATAGGGGGATGAGGGAGTGAGGCAAGGGGGGAGAGAAGCAGGGAGGGAGAAAGGCAAGGAGGAAGGAGGGAAAGAGTAATAAAATCACTTGACGCGAACAATCTAGTAGCATTTTGCGGAGTTACACTTGACTTGTGCGATCGTGATTGCGGAGCTGCCTGCTCACCACCGGCCAAGGTACGCTGAGGGAGTCTGTGTAGTGCTATGTGTTGTGTAGTATGGTTGCAGGACCTATTTTTTTATGGGGAGCTTCTATTTATTGTTGTAGGAAGCTATCGTTATGAGTGGTCGCAGGAGGGACAGGTGGGGAGATAGGGGTGGAGGAGCGTCGGGGAGGCTCAGGAACCGACGCTCATAACTCCTTCAGGCCCAGATCTTTCCTTTGCTATATAAAGTGTGTTGTTAGCCATAGAATTACGAAAAGTTACTAAATATACCAAATTAGTTAGTCGACAAGGGTACTAAACAGGTCACATCTATAAAATATTGCTTATATTCACTAAAGATCGTCTACAATAATGGTTGCCAAATTATAATGGAAATTACTTTCTGGGCCTCAAGGGGTTAAGACTATTGCACCATTTTATTTCCAAGATGATCAGGAATAAATACTACTTTATATCCTTATCACCAATCTGTTTAGCTTGAGTGAGGAGATTCACTCTTTTTGAAATCATAAACCTTTTTTCACACCGTGGCTGGCATGCATATTTGTTCATGATATAGATGATGGAATACTTACACGATGGATGTACAGTGTGTATGTCGTTCGAACCTTATTTTCCTTTCATGATTACACAGAACTCGAAGGAAGCCTCAAAACCTTGCTGGTGATTTTGATAATGGTCGCGTTAAACACATTTCATCTTGTTCAGGTCGTCACGCACATCCACGCACACACCCACACACAAACACACACACACACACACAAACACACACACACACACACACCCACACACAAACACACACACACCCACACACAAACACACACATACACACACACACACACACATACACACACACACACACACACACACACACACACACACACACACACACACACACACACACACACACACACACATACACACACATACACACACATACACACACATACACACACACACACACACACACACACACACACACACACACACACACACACACACACACACACACACACACACACATACACGTCCCCAATAGTTCTTTATACACTTTTTTTTCTTCTAGTTGATGTCATTGCGAGAGAATCTGTCTCCACTTTTTATGCAGAGCAATGCCGTTCACTCGTAATTGGCATCGTTTTGGTGATTACGCCGCGAAACTTTGGTCTTTATGGAGATAACTTGGCAGTATCTTGAGAGTAATACCGATCCATAAAGCAGGCGTGTGTGTGTGTACGTATGCGTGTGTGTGTGTGTGTGTGTGTGTGTGTGTGTGTGTGTGTGTGTGTTATTGTCATTATGTATTTTATTGTTAATATTATTATTAGTACTATAGTAGTGGTGGCAGAATAAACATTGCTATTGTTGTATTCGTATAATCAAGTAGATATATTATTCTAAAGATTATCTTGTAATATATTGGTAATTATTTTCTTATATATCGCTTCTTTTAGGCAACTTTCTCCAAATAAAGAAAGTAACAACTAATGCAAAAATTATGTATTAAGTATGATAAAGATATGAACCTACAAAATACATATTAATAATACAAGAGTGAGTCCAGGAATGAGTGAGTGGAATGGAAAGATGAGATAGAAAGTAACCATTAGTATTCATTCCCAGTCATGGCGGGACACGAAGGTCTCTGGATATACTACTAATCCTGTGATGCACTAACTCAAAAGCGGACGAGTCTTAAACTACACACGTGTTAGAAATGGCGCCCCAACACGCTGCCTTTCATCTTAAGAAACCACGTAACTACAGACTATCAAACAACGTAATGAAAGGGAATCGTTCGCTTTGTTTATCTTGGGAATTACTTTTACTTCAATATCGTGAGGGAGGAGGGCGTGTGGAGTGGCCGGGAGGGCGACGCCTACCCCCCACGCCTACCACTCCTTGGCCAGTCCCCCACCACCAATGCTGCAACTACCACTCCTTGGCCAGTCCCCCACCACCAATACTACCACTCCTTGGCCAGTCCCCCACCACCATCACTACCACCACTACCACTCCTTGGCCAGTCCCCCACCACTAATACTACCACTACTACCACTCCTTGGCCAGTCCCACCCATCACTACCACACTACATCCTTGGCAGTCCCCACCACAACTACACTACTACCACTCCTTGGCCAGTCCCCCACCAATCTACCACTACTACACTCCTTGGCCAGTCCCCCACACCACTACCTACCACCAACCTTGGCCAGTCCCCCCCACCAATACTACCACTCCTACCACTCCTTGGCCAGTCCCCACCCACCACTACCTCCACTACCACTCCTTGGCCAGTCCCCCACCACCACTACCTCCACTCCTTGGTCCGTCCCCCACCACCACTACTACCACTCCTACCACACCTTGGCCAGTCCCCCACCACCACCACCACTACCACACCTTGACCAGTCTCCCCACCACCAATACTACCGCTACTACCACTCCTTGGCCAGTCCCCCACCACCACCACCACCACTACTACCACTCCTTGGCCAGTCCCCCACCACCACCACCACCACTACTACCACTCCTTGGCCAGTCCCCACCACCAACCACCACCACATACTACCACTACCACCACTCCTTGGCCAGTCCCCCACCACCAATACTACCACTACTATCACTCCTTGGCCAGTCCCCCCCACCACACTACCACTATCACTCCTTGGCAGTCCCCCACCACCACACTACCACTACTACAACTCCTTGGCCAGTCCCCCACCACCACACTACCACTATTACCACTCCTTGGCCAGTCCCCCACCACCACACTACCACTACTATCACTCCTTGGTCAGTCCCCCACCACCACACTACCACTACTACCACTCCTTGGCCAGTCCCCCCACCAATACTACCAATGCTACCACCCCTTGGCCAGTCCCCCACCACCATACTACCGCTACTACCACTCCTTGGCCAGTCCCCCACTACTACCACTCCTTGGCCAGTCCCCCACACACCAATACTCCCACTACCACCCCCTTGGCCAGTCCCCCCCACCAATACTACCTACCACCACTCCTTGGCCAGTCCCCCCACCACCCGCCAGCCCCACTCCTTGGCCAGTCCCCCACCACCACCACTCCTTGGCCAGTCCCCACCACCACCACTCCTTGGCCAGTCCCCCACCACACCACCCTTTCCTTGGCCAGTCCCCCACCACCACACTCCTTGGCCAGTCCCCCCACCCCCCACGTCCTTGGCCAGTCCCCCCCCCCCCCCCACCACCGTTCCTTGGCCAGTCCCCCACCACCACCACTCCTTGGCCAGTCCTCCTCCACCACCACCGTTCCTTGGCCAGTCCCCCAACCACCATCCCCACCACCGTTCCTTGGCCAGTCCCCCACCACCAACAACACTGTTCCTTGGCCAGTCCCCCACCACACCACTCCTTGGCCAGTCCCCCACCACCACCACTCCTTGGCCAGTCCCCCACCACCAATACTCCTTGGCCAGTCCCCCACCACCACCACTCCTTGGCCAGTCCCCCACCACCACCACACTCCTTGGCCAGTCCCCCACCACCATCCTTGGCCAGTCCCACCCCACCACCACCACTCCTTGACCAGTCCCCCACCACCATCGTTCCTTGGCCAGTCCCCCATCTGCAGGATCTGGTCGACTTTAAAAGAGCGACGCGTACCGCAGGCGAGGCAACACTAAGGCTTATATATTGTTTTATCTTAAATGTGTAATGTTTTAACGGTTATTATTGTGCTCTATAAGAGTTAAGAGGTGACTTATAGCCAAATAATGACTCAAATACGTTACAAACTAAGAGGAAAAAAAAGAGAGAAAAAGTTGAACGTTTTGCATTTGAGGGGAAAAAAGGGAGATAAGAAAACGTTTTGCATTTGAGGGGAAGAAAAGAGAAAATAGACGAGCGTTATTTGATGCCTTTGAGTCACCTGTTATATAGTTGTGTCTATCGTACTTCTTTCTTCCTTCTCGCCGGTTTATTCGTGTGGCGTTCGGGTCCAAATCTGACTGGAATTCATCACCGTTTCTTTTTCTCTCCCATTGCCTCAGAAGCAGCGTAAAGAAAAATAATACACTAAGAATATTTAACTTTGCATTTGTGTGTTTCTTGGGTGAATAATGAACATGACTACATTGACAGGCAAGTAAAGAATAAAAAAATAAAAAAAAATATATATATATTATATTTATTATATTATATTATATTATATTATATTATATATATATATATATATATATATAATATATATATATATATATATATATATATATATTATATATAATATAAATAAATAACAATTAAACTATGTAAAAAATGAGAAAAAAATATGAAAAAATATAAGAAAAAAAAGTAATATATATATATATATATATATATATATATATTATATATATATATATATATATATATATATATATATATATATATATAATATATATATATATATAATAAAAACTAAAAAAACTAAAAAAACTATACAAAATAAAAAAAATATAAAAATATAAAGGAGTGAATCCAAGGACGCTATCTGAGGTCTGCTATCTGTCACCACGCTTAACCCTATAACACACTAACATCCTCACCCTTATAGTACTATTACCGAGGGCCGAAGGTGCCTGAATCACCCTGAATCACCCTTGGGGCTTCACTTGAGTCGCCGGTCATATAAAGCACCAAACTTTTAAGCAGGTTTTCCGGGCTGGCGGGATCGAGGGAACTCCGCCGCCCGCCCGGGATTGTATCTTGAGGGATGTGGCCGCCGGGGCGCATAGTCCCGTTCTCTATGCGAGTATGTGGTTTCCGAGTGAAGATGTTGGCTGTAGCTCCGAAACTAACCATAGGATCTTCTCGAAAATACCCTCATTGTGATTCCCACGCAAAGTTACACTATCACGACCAGGTAAACCTAACTCACCCTATCCGCAACCTAACGTAACCTAACCTGACGTGTTCAAGAGTAAACGCCACATACCCTTCCAGAAAACGGGAATATGCCTCGGGCGTCCTTCAAGAGGCGACTCAAAGGGTCTTCATCGCGGTGGAAAAGTTAAAAATTGTGTTGACCTTGACAGAGTGGGAGTCGTGGTGGGCGAGGCGATGCTTTGTTGCCCTCAGTCTGACACTCTGCCCTCAATTGTAAACAGGAACTACCACGTGTAGGACAGGAACTACCACGTGTATATAGACAGGAACTACCACGTGTATATAGACAGGAACTACCACGTGTATATAGACAGGAACTACCACGTGTATATACACAGGAACTACCACGTGTAGGACAGGAACTACCACGTGTATATAGACAGGAACTACCACGTGTATATAGACAGGAACTACCACGTGTATATAGACAGGAACTACCACGTGTATATACACAGGAACTACCACGTGTAGGACAGGAACTACCACGTGTATAGACAGGAACTACCACGTGTATATAACAGGAACTACCACGTGTATATAACAGGAACTACCACGTGTAGGACAGGAACTACCACTGTATATAGACAGGAACTACCACGTGTATATAGACAGGAACTACCACGTGTATATAGACAGGAACTACCACGTGTATATAGACAAGAACTACCACGTGTATATAAACAGGAACTACCACGTGTATATAGACAGGAACTACCACGTATATATAGACAAGAACTACCACATGTATATAAACAGGAACTACCGCGTGTATATAGACAGAAACTACCACGTGTAGGATAGGAACTACCACGTGTATATAAACAGGAACTACCACGTGTATATAGACAGGAACTACCACGTGTATATAGACAGGAACTACCACGTGTAGGTCTCGCAGCCTTTTGTAGCTTCCTTATTTTCTTATATTCTTATATGATGAAGCCGTGGGAACGTGTGTGTGTGTGTGTGTGTTGTGTGTGTTGTGTGTGTGTGTGTGCGCGTGCACAGGTGTATACAGGTCGAGGACGAGGCGGCTTAAAACTTTGGGAGTGAAGTGGCTTATCTGTCCTTAACATGGCTCAGCGCGAGGTGTGATTAAGGCCAAGGCTAGGGAGGGAGAGTGGCAGGAGCCGCAGAGCCTCGCCGCCACCCCGGGCTGCAAATTCCCGTTTTCTGGAAGAGTATGTGGCGTTTACTCTTGAACACGTCAGGTTAGGTTACGTTAGGTTACGGATAGGGTTAGGTAATTTTTCCTGGGCACCTGATGGTAACTTTGTGTGGGAATCACAATGAGGGTATTTTCGAGAAAATCCTATGGTTAGTTTCGGAGCTACATCCAAGCGTCTTCACTTGGAAACCACATACTCGCATTAAGAACGGGACTATGCACCCGGGCACGGCATCTGCTGCGTGTGTTAGGAGGCACAGTGACACTGCTAACTGTTGTGTACACGTGTTTGTAGACGCGCGATTGCACACAAGTCGTACATTTTCTTTCCTTATCTAGTTGATGTCCACGTCACTCTAAAGTAAGTCATGTAATACTCTTCACTCTAATTCTCTTATGTAAGTCACTACTCTCTAAGTTTCTACTCTAGTATCTACTCTATACTCTATCTAAGTCTCTACTCTAGTACTCTTATGTAAGTCACGTATTGTCGGACTCTTACCGCTTCACAATAGTCAAGAATCAGGACATTTTTACCTGAGTAGCTAAGAAACGGAGAAATTTATCTCGTCTTATCTCATACCTGTCTCCTTCCACTCTATAACCTTTCTCTCTCTCTCTCTCTCTCTCTCTCTCTCTCTCTCTCTCTCTCTCTCTCTCTCTCTCTCTCTCTCTCTCTCTCTCTCTCTCTCTCTCTCTCTCTCAATAACAGGAAGCGCCAAGGACATTCTATCGATGTGCAGCAAAAGGTTCATTTCGCTGCGGTACAAATTTCTGATATCCCGATTTCATTTCTTTAATACTGGCCACTGGAAGCCTGGTGACGCCGAGGCTTGTTAGCAAATGAACCCCTCCTTTCCTCCCCCACCTTTCCTCCCTCTCTCTGGTCCCCTCCTTCCTCACCCCCTCCAACCTTAATGGCTGGACCCTCCCCTACCATTCCCCTACCCCCCTCCTTCATCTCACCTCACCACACCTCTGTTTTAGCTTAATGAAGGATTTTACGACGGCAGAGAAAATGGAGGAAGAGTCGTGGGAGCTCTTTCAGCCGTATAATTAAATGATTCCCAAACACATTGTTATTTTCTTTTTCCACGTTAAAGTTTCATAGGGTTGGTCGAGCACTTCACTGGTTCCCTTATATACACAGCGTCCTAGGAACTCTTGGGGCGTTGGACACATAAGCTTGTAAATGTTTATTGTTCGTGTGTATTGGTTTGTTTGGGTGGAAATAAGACTTTTCTTAAGCGTCTTTGGATGTAAGTATGTGTGTCTTTGGATGTATGTATGTATGTATGTATGTGTGTCTTTGGATGTATGTATGTGTCTTTGGATGTATGTATGTATGTATGTATGTGTGTCTTTGGATGTATGTATGTCTTTATTATGTATGTATGTATGTGTGTCTTTGGATGTATGTATGTATGTATTTCTTGGTTATGTATTATGCAGTGTGTACTTGGATGTAGATGTTTATGTCGTTGTTATTATATTGTCTTATTCTGTATGATGTATGTAGTATGTGTGTCTTTGGATGTTGTATGTAGTATGTATGTTGTTTATCGTGCTCTGATGTATTTGTATGTATGTATGTGTGTCTTGGATTGTATGTATTTGTCTTTGGATGTATGTTGTATGTATGTAGTATGTATGTATGTAGTAATGTGTTCTTTGGATGTATGTATGTGTATGTATTGTATGTGTGTCTTTGGATGTATGTATGTGAAGTCCTGTTGAGCTGTATGTATGTATGTATGTTGTAGTATGTATGGTGTCTTTGGATGTATGTATGTGTGTCTTTGATCTGTATTATGTAGTATGTTGTGTTTCTTTGGATGTATCTATGTTTGTCTTGGATGTAGTATGTGTATGTATGTATGTATGGTCTTTGATGTATGTATGTGTATGAGGTATGTGTGTCTTTGGATGTATGTATGTAATGTATGAAATGTAGGTGTCTTGGTGTGTTGGTAGTATGTATGTGGTTTGATGATGTATGTTACTTGGATGTATGTATGTTACTTGATGTATGTATGTGTGTCTTTGGATGTATGTATGTGTATGTATGTATGTGGCTTTGGATGATGTATGTGTATGTATGTATGTGTGTCTTTGGATGTATGTAATGTTAGGTGTCCTTTGGATGTTGATGTGTGTCTGGATGTATGTTGAGATGTATGTAGTTGTCTTGGATGTAGTATGTTATATGTTGTGTGTTTTGTTATGTATGGTTGTATGTATGTGGTCTTTGGATGATATGTATGTGTCTTTGGATTATGTATGTGGCTTTGGATGTAATGTATGTGTGTCTTTGGATGTATGTATGTGGTCTTGATTATGTAGTGTCTTTGGATGTATGTATGTGTCTTTGGATGTATGTATGTATGCATGTATGTGTGTCTTTGGATGTATGTATGTATGCATGTATGTGTGTCTTTGGATGTATGTATGGGTCTTGAGATGTAGTAGCATGTGTGTTCTTTGGATGTATGTATGTGTGTCTTGATGTATGTATGTATGCATGTATGTGTGTCTTTGGATGTATGTATGTATGCATGTATGTGTGTCTTTGGATGCATGTATGTGTGTCTTTGGATGTATGTATGTATGCATGTATGTGTGTCTTTGGATGTATGTATGTATGCATGTATGTTGTCTTTGATGCAGTATGTGTGTCTTTGGATGTATGTATGTATGCAGTATGTGTGTCTTTGGATGTATGTATGTGATGTCTTTGGATGTATGTATGTATGCATGTATGTGTGTCTTTGGATGTATGTATGTATGCATGTATGTTCTTTGGATGTATGTATGTGTGTCTTTGGATGTATGTATGTATGCATGTATGTGTGTCTTTGGATGCATGTATGTGTGTCTTTGGATGTATGTATGTATGCATGTATGTGTGTCTTTGGATGTATGTATGTGTGTCTTTGGATGTATGTATGTATGCATGTATGTGTGTCTTTGGATGTATGTATGTGTCTTGGATGTATGTATGTATGCATGATGTGTGTCTTGGATGCATGTATGTATGTATGTGTGTCTTTGATGTATGTATGTGTGTCTTTGGATGTATGTATGTGTGTCTTTGGATGTATGTATTTTGTTGTTTGGATGTATGTATGTGTGTCTTTGGATTTGTATGTGCATGTAGTGTGTCTTTGGATGCATGTATGGTGTATGATGTATGTATGTATGCATGTATGTGTGTCTTTGGATGCATGTATGTATGTATGTGTGTCTTTGGATGCATGTATGTATGTATGTGTGTCTTTGGATGCATGTATGTATGTATGTGTGTCTTTGGATGTATGTATGTGTATGTATGTATGTGTGTCTTTGGATGTATGTATGTGTGTCTTTGGATGCATGTATGTATGTATGTATGTATGTATGTATGTGTGTCTTTGGATGTATGTATGTGCGTAGGTGTAGTGCAAGTGTGTTTGTTTGTTTGTTAGGAGGGTAAACAAGCAGTAGTTAATCCAGCGGCATAATTAATCTAACATTGAATGATGAAGGTTGAAGGAAAGACTTACAATGATGATACTGATAATGATAATAATGATAATAATGATAATAATGATAATGGAAAATAAAACAATGTGGAAGCCTTACAATGTATCTGCATTGATGTACGGTCAACAAAGTGTACAGTGCGTTGATGATGACAATGGTAGTGATAATGAGGAGGAGGATGGTGATAACAACAATAATGAAAACAGTTATATCAATAATGATAATAATAGTAACAAAATGACAATAATTGTCATTATTAGTGTGATAAAAATTAAACATGAAAGCGCTTTACCAAGTTTTAAACAGGATTTTGACACACACACACACACACACACACACAACCACACACACACACACACACACACACACACACACACACACACACACACACACACACACACACACACACACATACACACACACACACTAAATTTATGCATGCATGTATGTATGTATATTTCTTATCATTTATTATATACTAGCCGCAAAGCCGCCCTCCGGGCGGACTTTTTGGCTAGCTCCTGCGGAGGGCTATTGGTGGGCCACCACCTGTATTTGGTGGGCCGAAGGCCCACCAAACACAGACTCTCCAGATAGCCCCTTCTAGCTTTCCTGAAATCATGGATGTAGAAATGTATGTATTAACGCCAACCCATTCACATCACCCCCAACCCATTCACTCACCCATTACCCATCACCTCCTACCCATTCACTCACCCATTACCTATCACCACACACCCATTCACTCACCCATTACCCATCACCCCCCATCTATTCCCTCACCCATCACCCATCACCCATTCACTCACCCATCACTCCACACCCATTACCCATCACCCCACCCATTCACTCACCCATTACCCATCACCCTACATCAAGGTTTCCTCAATTCTCGCAACCCACTTTTTTGTCACAATTCTCGCTAATAGGCTGCTGAAAAAAAAGAGAAAAAAAGTGATCGGATCATCTCATAAGTGGGCTTATGACCTTCCCCTGCTCGATCCGGTTCCAAAACTGTGCCATATGAGGGGATTCCGCCACAGGGGGCGGTACCTATACCACACACACACACACACACACACACACACACACACACACACACACACACACACACACACACACACACACACACACACAGACAGACACACTTTCGCTTATATTATTATATATTTTTACCCTTAAGATAGAATATTATGACGGCATTTTCCGAACCATTCTTTTCTTTTTCGACCTGCTTCCTGCCCCTCCAACCCGAGAGAGAGAGAGAGAGAGAGAGAGAGAGAGAGAGAGAGAGAGAGAGAGAGAGAGAGAGAGAGAGAGAGAGAGAGAGAGAGAGAGAGAGAGAGAGGGTAGCTGGACAGGTAACTCTGCACTCTTGTTAAAATATCTACTCCCTTGCCTTGCCTAAAACTTTTTTCCTCGTGTGTGTGTGACTGTGTGTCTGTGTGTGTGTGTGTGTGTGTGTGTGTGTGTGTGTGTGTGTGTGTGTGTGTGTGTGTGTGTGTGTGTGTGTGTGTGTGTGTGTGTGTGTGTGTGTGTGTGTGTGTGTGTGAGTGTGTGTTTGAGTGCGTGTCTGTGTTTGAGTGTGTGTGTTTGAGTGTGTGTGTGTGTGTGTGTGTTTGAGTGCGTGCGTGTGTGTGTGTGTGTGTGTGTAGTGTTTAGTTCATGAAATATGCTTATCCATTTTATATTCAAACAGTTATTATTATAAGAGGCAGTTCATTGATGTGTTTTACCTAATTTCGTTACTTACCTCAATGAATTCTGCAATTACATGTCCTGTCTAACGCCGCGGGGTAAAGATGACACCTTCTTATTATTTAATTTGATTCGACATACATAATAGTAAAAACAACAAAATTAACACTCGAGAAAAGGCTTCGTTGTGCTATTCATTTATAAGTATGTAGGAAGTGCTTTTAATCGAGTTCATATTGCGTGAGTCAGAGAGAGAGAGAGAGAGAGAGAGAGAGAGAGAGAGAGAGAGAGAGAGAGAGAGAGAGAGAGAGAGAGAGAGAGAGGGTATAATCAAGACAGACGGAAAGAGACAGTGGGGTAGACAAGCAGGCGAGTAATCACGCAGACAGACAGACAAACAGACAGACGGACGTAATCAGGCAGACGGGGAGGGGAGGAAGGGGGGGAGGGGGTGATGGGGCCAAGGGGGGGCAGGAACAATGGGAGGAAGGAGGGGGCGAGGGGTGGTTGGGGGCGAGGGGGTGGTAACTGGTAGGGGCAGGAACGCAGGGTGAGGCTGGTGATACCGTCAGAACCAACACGGCATCGCCTCGGAAACCTAGCTCTGTATAAACAAGGGTCTCGCGTGCCAGACGGGCTTCTCTCGAGCTGCATTTACACGAGGGAAATTTATGCGGCTATGAATCTGGGTTGGTGTTAGCTAAGCACAGCGCCAGTAGCTAATCCATAACCTCCGCTCCAGCCCTTTCTACCTCGCTTTCCCCTTCACGAATTCTCAGGTTTTCTCTCTCTCTTTCCATGTTATATTGACGCTGCAGTTCCTGTTTCAAGAATTCTTTGGTATTTTATCGCTCTTTCCGTATTAGATTGACGCTTTTTAACCTGTTTCACGAATTCTCAGGTATTTTCTCTCTCTCTTTCCTTGTTATATTGACGCTTAAGTTCCTGTTTCACGAATTCTCAGGTTTTCTCTCTCTCTTTCCTTGTTATATTGACGCTTAAGTTCCTGTTTCACGATTCAGTATTTCTTCTCTTCCTGTTTTATGACGCTTAGTTCCTGTTTCACGATTAGTTTCTCTCTCTTTCCTTGTTATATTGACGCTTAAGTTCCTGTTTCACGAATTATCAGGTTTTTTTGCCGCTCTTTCCGTATTAGATTGACGCTTCAGTTCCTGTTTCAAGAATTCTTACGTATTTTACCGCTCTTCCCATGTTAGATTGACGCCTTAGTACCTGTCTTCCTCTTTCTCTCCTTATGCTTCAGTTAATACTCGCGGGTTATATGCATCACGCTGGACCGCCACTGGTATGCGCTTCGATGCTTCCACATGCTGTCTCCTGCCTTCCCTTCCTGTGCCTCTGTTCCCTTGTCTCTTCCCTCCGTGTACTGCTCCTCCATGCCTTCCTCGCCTGTGCCTCTGTCCCCCGCCTCCTCCTTCCATGTGTTGTTCTTCCATGCCTCTGTCCTCCGCTCCTTCTCATGTGTTGCTCCTCCTGCTCTGTTCCTGCCTCCCTCCAGCGTTGTCCACCTGCCTGCCGCTCAATTATGTCTGTGTTGTACGAGTGTACTGACTATTGAAGTGTGTGAGAGATGGTTATAACTGAATATAGGAGGAAAAATTATGAGGTTTGTGGACTGCCTATTTGTGACCTTCCTCTTTGCTTTATATTGATTTAATCTTGGTATTTAGGGAAGGGAGGAGTTTTATGTAGCTGGAAATAGTTTGTGGATTGCCATTATGATTCTTTTTAATGGCTGTCACCGATTTTATGTTGTTATTAAGGTGAATTAGTTGTTGTTGCATCGTTGAGAGTAGAATAGGGTAGAGTTTATTGGATCTTAATGAATCAAAATAACTGTGCTGGAGTGTGTGTATGTGTGTATGGAAGGGGAGAGAGAGAGAGAGAGAGAGAGAGAGAGAGAGAGAGAGAGAGAGAGAGAGAGAGAGAGAGAGAGAGAGAGAGAGAGAGAGAGAGAGAGAGAGAGAGAGAGAGAGAGAGAGAGAGATACAGACATATAAACAGACAGAAACAGAGAGAGAGAGAGAGAGAGAGAGAGAGAGAGAGAGAGAGAGAGAGAGAGAGAGAGAGAGAGAGAGAGAGAGAGAGAGAGAGAGAGAGAGAGAGAGAGAGAGAGGCGGATAGACAAACAGACACAGACACTTAATACACTCGTAACAATATCTTCCTCTTCCTAGGGATGTTCAGAGACTAGATTTAGGGACATTTAAGGGAATTCTAAATCAGGAAGAACATTGAGTGCAGTAAGGGAGGTGCACAGACTACTCACTCTCACCCACTACTACTACTACTACTACTACTACTACTACTACCTACTACTACTACTACTACTACTACTACTACTACTACTACTCTACTACTACTACTACTACTACTACCTACTACCTCTACTACTACTCCCTCACTACCTCTACTACCTACTACTACTCTACCTCTCCTCTACTCTCCTCACTACACTACTACTACTACTACTACTACTACCTCTCTCACGCCCGTCCTGCCTTCACTCCTCGCTGCCTTCACCATTTAGCGGAAATATACCCTCGTCTCCGCCTCGCTGTGTATGTCAGACCCATAAATAACAGGTTTGATAAGTGCATGATAATTTCTGTCAGACGCATTGCACTTGTTATATACATTTTTGCTATGCGTAATTTCGACTCTGGACGTTGTTTTATGTCTTTTAGTGTAATAAATGTCCGTCAGCTA
>JACEEZ010000143.1:447500-455000 GCA_016584305.1 Chionoecetes opilio | reverse complement strand
TAAAGGCTCTGTAAATCTCTCTGTATGGCTCTGTATGTATTAAAGGCTCTGTAAATCTCTCTGTATGGCTCTTTATGTATTAAAGGCTCTGTAAATCTCTCTGTATGGCTCTGTATGTATGAATGGCTCTGTATGACTGTATGTATGAATGGCTTTGTATGGCTCTGTATGTATGAATGGCTCTGTAAATCTCTCTGTATGGCTCTGTATGTATTAAAGGCTCTGTAAATCTCTCTGTATGGCTCTGTATGTATTAAAGGCTCTGTAAATTCTCTGTATGGCTCTGTATGTATTAAAGGCTCTGTAAATCTCTCTGTATGGCTCTGTATGTATTAAAGGCTCTGTAAATCTCTCTGTATGGCTCTTTATGTATTAAAGGCTCTGTAAATCTCTCTGTATGGCTCTCTGTATGGCTCTGTATGTATGAATGGCTCTGTAAATCTCTCTGTATGGCTCTCTGTATGGCTCTGTATGTATGAATGACTCTGTAAATCTCTATGGCTCTCTGTATGGCTCTGTATGTATGAATGACTCTGCTCTGTAAATGGCTGCATGATTGTGCATGAATGAGTGTTTTTATCATGGTGATTAATGACTCACTTACAACACCGCGTTTTGATAATGTCATTAATAAACTACTGGAATGGATGTTTTTTGTATCCCTCATCAGTCATTTTATTTACCCCATTTTCAATTTTCTGCTTGTGTATTTGTTCATTCATCCAATTTTGTTCATTCACTCCACATTTATTCATTTGTTCATTCACTCCTGCATCATATTTTTGTTCATTCATCCTTCACTCCTGCATAATTTATTTGCAAAATCATCCCTTTTTTCTTAATTAACCCTAAAATCATCCTTTTTTTTCTTAATTAACCCTAAAATCATCCCCTTTTCTCTTAATTAACCCTAAAATCATCCCTTTTTCTCTTAATTAACCCTAAAATCCTCCCTTTTTCTCTTAATTAACCCTAAAATCATCACTTTTTCTCTTAATTAACCCTAAAATCATCCCTTTTTCTCTTAACCCTAAAATCATCCCTTTTTCTCTTAATTAACTCTAAAATCATCCCTTTTTCTCTTAATTAACCCTAAAATCATCCCTTTTTCTCTTAATTAACCCTAAAATCATCCCTTTTTCTCTTAATTAACCCTAAAATCATCCCTTTTTCTCTTAATTAACCCTAAAATCATCCCTTTTTCTCTTAATTAACCCTCAAATCATCCCTTTTTCTCTTAATTAACCCTCAAATCATACCTTTTTATCTTAATTAACCCTAAAATCATCCCTTTTTCTCTTAATTAACCCTAAAATCATCCCTTTTTCTCTTAATTAACCCTAAAACCATCCCTTTTTCCCTAATTTAACCCTGAAATCATCCTTTTTTTTCTTTTTCTTCTTCTAATATTACACCCACTCGTTTTTCATCTTGTTGAGAGTTTACTGACAGTACAGTTTCGTTTTCTTTCCTTCGTCATGTTTTACGGTTTGTTCTTTCTTAGTCGTATTTTTGTAGAGTTATTCTATCTCATTTGTACGTGTGTGTGTGTGTATGTATGTGTGTATGTATGTATGTGCGTGTGTGTGTATGTATGCATGTGTGTGTGTGTATGTATGTATGTGTGTGTGTGTGTGTGTATGTATATATGTTTGTGTGTGTGTGTGTATGTATGTATGTATGTATGTGTGCGTGTGTGTGTGTATGTATATATGTTTGTGTGTGTGGGCATTTATCGCCTCACTACTTACATACTTCCCTTATTCTGTCTTCGTGTACCCTCCCTCCAATTTTCTCCTCTCCTCTCCTCACCCTTTCCAACCTTTTCTTTTTTAATACAACACGGGAAGACGCAAAACCTACCCAACCTTCTTCTTCTCAAAGGTCTTCACGTAGTCAGCCTATCTCAAGCCTCATCTTCAAGTACTCATCCTTCTACGTTCCTATCCTTTCTCTCTTAGTATCTAGTTAGTGTAGTGCAGTTAAATCAAACAGCCATGTAAGGACCTAATGGTATGTTGCTGTTTGTGTTTCCTTAGTATTCCTTTGTACTCATGCAGGGTATGTCTTTGTTCCCCAGGATGCGCGTTCCTCACCTACTCTACGCGAGAGGCCGCACTCAACGCACAGAACGCTCTCCACGAGAAACGCACACTTCCTGGGGTAAGTACACTCTCCCTGTTGCTTTCAGAGCCTCCTTGGGGCGTCCTCATGTATTTTCTATCCGTTCCTGGGATGTTTGTTTAAGGAGCGTCATTCAGTACACCGTTGCGCCAGCCTTTGAGGAAACAGGTATACAATTTTGTGGGAGATATTTGCTTTACAGGAGGAACTACTACAGGAACTACCACGTGTGGGTCTCGCGGCCTCTTGTAGCTTCCCTATTTTCTTATGTTCTTATGTTATATCGGTCTGGTTTAGTGTTTGCTACACCCGGCTTGCTTCATCCCCAGCGTGGTCGAGGCGCCTTTGTCCCCCAGCTATTCTGTTCCCTCGGGCGCGCTGTTCCGAGACACATCGTTCATTGGGAGTGAAGTTTAAGGCCTTCCTGCGTTCATTCGACTTGAAAAAGGGTCTAGAGAGGAAGATGCTAAAAACTGCATTTTTACGAGTTTCTTCAACTACTACTGCCGCCATGACCATCACTATAACTTATACTATCACTTATACTATCACTACCACACCACCCCCCACAACTACCATCACCACCATCACCACTATCACCACTATCCCAACCCCACTACCTCAACCCCACTACTACTACTACTACTACTACTACTACTACTACTACTACTACTACTACTACTACTACTACTACTACTACTACTACTACTACTACTACTCGTACCCTCATTACTACTGTTACTAACGTTCACTGAGTTCCTTTTCCAAGCTACGTCATCGAAACCCCTCCCATACTTACACGTATTGCAAAATGATGACTATACCCCGCACGTAGAGGTTGACAGTCCGATGTCATCACAATTTGAAAAACAAGAACAACATGTCATATCGTGAGTCCATTGCTATTCTTATGTTACATGAATTAGCATAAAAAGACATGTGAAACGCTGCACAACACTGACTGGCTCACCTGCAACGGTCTATGTCTTCCCAAAAATATCGAAACTATTTGAAACTCTCAGGTTAACTAGGGTGTTTTAGGCGGAAGTCTCAGTGACTGTTGTTGTCGCGTCAGCTTTGGTTTGTACATTAATTCCATTGTTTTTGTTGTGTGTCACCATACTAGTCAGTGGTGTAATAATAATCATAATAATAATAATGGGTGTACTAATAGTCAGTGACTATTAGACTTGATAGTCAGAGACTTCACGGTGGACCCTCCAACTGAGCAGCTTCACACCACTGGGTTACAGGCAGTGGATGCCGATCCTCCCATTGACGAAACCGCACCCTCTCTTGACGAAGTCAGAGAGGCTGTAGCAAAGTTGAAGGGTGGAAAGGCAGCTGGTGTTTGTAATATCAGTGCGGAGCTCCTCAAAGCTGGGGGTGAGGCCATGATCCGCGGGTTGCATGCTGTCCTGACTGCCGTGTGGCAATCAGGTACCATTCCTCCTGACTGGAAAAGGGGGCTGGTCGTCCCTATCTGGAAAGGGAAAGGGGACCGTCAGGACTGCAACAATTACCACGGTATTACACTGCTCAGCGTACCAGGCAAGGTGCTTGCCCATCTATTGCTGACACGAATTCGCAGTCATCTGGTGAAGCATCAGAGACCTCAGCAGTCTGGGTTCACGCCTGGTAAGTCAACAACGGACCGTATCCTAGCGCTTCGTGTCCTGGTGGAACGCCGACGTGAGTTTCGACAGGGGATGCTTGCAGCCTATGTTGATCTCAAGAAGGCGTTTGACTCAGTGCATCGTGAGTCACTCTGGGATCTTCTGCGACTTCGAGGGATTCCTGCAAGGACTATTGGTTTGATAACTGGTCTGTATTCTGGGACTGAGAGTGCTGTGAAGTGTGGGGCAGGTGTATCCAGCTTCTTTCCTGTGAATACAGGAGTGAGGCAAGGGTGCGTCCTTGCCCCATCACTTTTCAACGCTTGTATGGACTGGGTATTGGACAAGGTTGTAGATCAAAGTGATTGTGGAGTATCCGTCGGCAACACCAAGATCACTGATCTTGTTTTTGCCGATGATGCAGTAATCTTTGCTGAGTCGCTGGAGGTCCTGGTGATGGCTCTCGAGGCGCTGCATGAGGAGGCAAAGCCTTTGGGACTTGAGGTCTCCTGGCTCAAGACCAAGGTCCAGGTATTTGGAGACTTACTAGATGAAGCAGTACAGTCTGTTCATGCGTGTCTCGAGGACATTGAGATCTTGGAAAGTTTTACATACCTTGGTAGCGCAGTCCATAATGACGGCGGGTCACGTCAAGAAGTCTTACGACGGATTGGCATAGCCCACGGTGTTATGGACTCGCTCAGCGGGAGTATTTGGCGTTGTCGGTACCTGTGCAGGAGGACAAAGATCCGGATCTTCAAGTCGCTTGTGATCCCTGTCTTACTCTATGGTTGTGAGACATGGACACTAAATAGTGACTTGAAGAGACGAATCAATGCCTTTGGTAATAAGTGTCTTCGCAGAATCATGGGGTATCGCTGGGATGATTACGTGTCGAATCAGCGATTGCACCGTGAGACTGAATCGAGGCCTATTACCTGCATAGTCCGTCAGCGCCAACTTCGGCTATATGGGCATGTGGCACGCTACCCTGAAACCGATCCTTCCCATCGGGTTGTATCTGTAAGAGACAATCCGGCGTGGAGGAGGCCAAGGGGGCGCCCACAAGGCTCGTGGCTGGGGCAAGTTGATGTTTCTTGTCGAGAGCTGCTTGGTATGGGAAAGGAGCCTGCATGGGAACTCGCGCGTGGTGACCCCCGGGAGTGGCGTCGTAGGGTGGGCGAGGCGACGCGCCCCCCGGCGTATGCCCCCAATGATTGATTGATGATAGTCAGTGGGTCATCTGTTGTCAAGACTTATATCTGCTTTTTAAGATTAGGACTTGGTTTTCAGGCCTTGTAAACACCTCCAGACTGCTGCGTTCCTTCTATCATGATACAGTGTCTTTATTGATGTAGTATTCTTCATGGATTTGTAGCCATGCAATATAATTAAGTTTACCCAGTATCCAATATAATTATGTCTACTTTCTACCATTCCGTTTTCCTTTTTTCCTTTCTTTCCCATTCGCGCCGCGCAAAAGATACTTTATATGTGTGTAAAGAACAGGTCCTGATAGAGTAATAAGACTGATGTTTTTTCCACCGGGCGGAATGCATCAATATACATTTTTGGGGACGCCTCTTTTTCATATTTGTATATTCAAGTCAGTAATATCTATGCTGTAGTACACACTGCATATACCTAATTGGGATTACGCGCTCTAATGTCTCTGTTTGGGTATGTTGGAAGCGACGAAATTAAGTTTTTTGAGCTAAGCGAAATAATGAAAGGTTTTCTCTATTGTCCTTACACACCGGCAAAAAAAAAAAAAAATCCAATAACCTCCCTGAAATTAGAAATTGCATAGCGAAGTTAGCTTTCATTCTCCTCATAAAACATGCGTGTACTAATGTATGTATATATGTATGTCTCCATGTATACATTCATGTGTGTATGCACGTACTATACATAGTTTCATATATATTTGTTAACAGGATGATAGGTAAGGATACATATTGAAACAGGTAAAAAAACACATATTTCAGATGTTTTACATACATACATATACATGCGATCATATATACGTACCACATACCTATCTAGTACATGCATAGACGGATAGATGGATCTAATATAATGTTGTAGGGCCTTGAAACAAATAGAAAGCAGATATTTAGCGAGCATGGCTAGAACATTGCCAATTTGGTTTTATAGACACAGCACAGAACAAAAATCAAACACTATTTGTTAAGCCAGGGAGGCGATCTATACTTCAAAAAAGCTTCCCTCAGCAAATATGTATCCCTTAAATCCCTCAGTTTAGGGCATTAGGCCCTAAGAAAGAAGAATAAGAGGAAGAAAAGAACAGAGAAGAGTTATTGTCCAAGCGCACGAAGCGAGCTTGGACACCTATTTCAGCCGAAATCATTCTTTGGTACTAAATAGATTGGTGAATCTGTCATATAGGCTTGTAAAATATTTACTCCACGAATGGGGGCAAGGAGGCTACAGGCGCAAAGGAAGAAATTTGGCACAGAAGGTTATGTTTCGTCTCTTAACTCATTTATGCAGGAACTATTCACTATCTGAGAAACAAATAAGAGTTAATGTATGTCTAATATATTTTTATTCACAGATTATACACGTAAAACTGCTTATTGTCCAAGCGAGCGAAGCGAGCTCCAGCCGCTTGGCTCCGCCCACTCCTGAGTTTGAGCTTGAGTTGGGAGTCACCCAGTAGGATCTCTGTATTAAGAGGGTACCGCCATTCATAGGCCCTATGTTCTCTCTCTCTCTCTCTCTCTCTCTCTCTCTCTCTCTCTCTCTCTCTCTCTCTCTCTCTCTCTCTCTCTCTCTCTCTCTCTCTCTCTCTCTCTCTCTCTCTCTCTCTCTCTCTCTCTCTCTCTTTTCCTTTCCCTCCTCTCTCTACGTGAAAAAGAGAGAGAGTGAGAGAGAGAGAATTAAAAACAGCTTTTTTTAACCAAAAACCAAACAGTCCTACGTGTTGTTGTTCTTATTTTAACGGCGTTGATTCCCTTTTCCTCCTCGCCCTCTTGTTCTTCACCTCAAAACCAATGCACACACACGCACGCAGCCACACATGCCTCTCTTTCACACCTACAGGGGTTATAACCAAAAACCAAACAGTCCTACGTATTGTTGTTTTTAGTCTAGCAGCGTTGATTCCCTTTTCCTCCTCGCGTGCAAGTTGGCAGCGTTCTCTCACTCCTGCCAACATTTCTAGTGGTATCTGGTCCAGCTCGCGGCCCCAGTTCGGTGTTGACGCCACCAGGTGATTATTAAGAAGTAGCAGGCAGGCCACCTTTAGACCGCTGCTCCCTTCCACAACCGTCCCATTTAATTTTCCCGCTTTTTAATTGATAAGAGATAAGTTAGCGGGTGTAATTGGTTGGTGTTGTGGTGTGGGGCTGTGATGACGGTGGGCCGGGGATGACAGGGCGAGGTGGTAAAGCGTGTGTAGGGACGGTGGTTATACAGTGGTGGTGCTTCGGGGCGCCTGTGTAGGTAATTATTTAGCTAGCCCAAGCTGTTTTATGGCGGTAACACTATTGGTGGTGGTAGTGGTTGTGGTGGTAGTTACAGTAGAAGTAGTAATAGTATCTTAATTTGAAGTAATATTTTGTAATCTTATGTAATATTTTTTAATCTTAAGAAATAATTTGTAATCTTAAGTAATATTTTTTGTAATCTTAAGTAATATTAGTTTACTGGTTACTTTACTTTTAGTAGACAGACAGTATTTTAAGGTGAGGGTATTTAAAAAATTGATTTTAGCCTGTGCGAGCTTGGACACGTT
>JACEEZ010000143.1:415000-445000 GCA_016584305.1 Chionoecetes opilio | reverse complement strand
CACCATCACTACCACCATCACTTATAGTCATCATACCACCGTCACCACCACCACCACTCACACTTCAAATATCAACTAACCACACTACAGTACACAGCAACTCATGCATTTCCAACACTTAAGTTTGACAGCGTGAAATGAAGCACTCAAATAACGTTTCTTTTTCGCGGTTATGGTTTTCTTGACGCCTTGCCACTCTAAGAAACACCGCCGCTGATAATGTCACTCTCATTGTGCCACCGGAGACAATACTCAGGTCTCACAAAGGGAAGGAGGGAAGGGTGGGAAGGTGACAGACATACGAGAAGAAAGGTTAGGGTAGGAGAGGGGAACTAACTTGCGCTCCTCTTCCCTTAATGGTAGAGATGAAGTAATGGTGCAGAGGTAGATAGTGGGATAAAGGGATGATGATACAAAGTGTGTTGGTGATGGAAGGGATGTCGAAGGCGAGAGATGGCAGCAGAGGGATGACAGGGTGAGGATAAGAGCAGGGATATGGATGTTTGGCACGTACAGTGTTAATTTGTCTTGTACTTCTATACTACTACTACTACTACTGTACTACTACTACTACTACTACTTTTACTACTACTACTTTTACTACTACTACTTTTACTACAACTACTACTACTACTACTACTACTACTACTACTACTACTACTACTACTACTACTACTACTACTACTACTACTGCTGCTACTACTACTACTACTACTACTACTACTACTTCTACTACTACTACTACTACTACTACTACTTTTACTACTCTTACTATTCTTACTACTACTACTACTACTACTACTACTACTACTGCTACTACTACTGCTACTGCTACTGCTACTGCTACTACTACTACTGATATTGTACTGATAATGATGATGATGTTGATTGCTTTTATATAATTTTATCGTTGTGTTTAGTAATATTGTTATTATCATTATCATTAAAAATATTGTAACAGCAGCCGTAGTATTGCTGCTGCAGTGCTTACCGATATATCTCTCTCTCTCTCTCTCTCTCTCTCTCTCTCTCTCTCTCTCTCTCTCTCTCTCTCTCTCTCACACAGACAGACAGACAGACAGACAGACAGACAGACAGACAGACAGACAGACAGACAGACAGACAGACAGACAGACAGACAGACACACACACACACACACACACACACACACACACACACACACACCACACACACACACACACACACACCACACACACACACACACACACACACACACACACACACACACACACACACACACACACACACACACACACACACACACACACACACACACACACACACACACACACACACACACACACACACACACACACACACACACACACACACACACACACACACACACACACACACACACACACACACACACACACACCACACACACAACACACACACACACACACACACACACACACACACACACACACACACACACACACACACACACACACACACACACACACACACACACACACACACACACACACACACACACACACACACCACACACACACACACACACACACACCACACACACACAGACACACACACACAACCACACACACACACACAGACACACAGACACACACACACACACACACAGAGACACACAGACACACACACAGACACACACAGACACACACACAGACACACACACACACACACTGTATATACGTATATTTGACACAGCTATGAAAGACGAGCATTAAATCGTCCCGAAGTAAAAAGCAACACAGGCTTTGTGCAGCAGGGGGAGGCGAGGCTGCCAAGCGGACGCCGCCTAGAAAACTGTGTAGGGCATGCTGATATTTTTACACAATGTTTACTGCAGTTGAAAGGAAAAAAATACGATGGCCATTGCTCAGCAGTGTCTACCTTGAACAAATCCACGACGTAAAAACTACCGGTGAACAAATAGCGGGGCAGTGAGCAATGTGGAGGGGGGAGAGGGGAAGAGAGGGAGGGGTTGTATGGGGAGGGAGGAAGGGGACAAGGGAAGGTAGAGAGGGGAAGGGAGGGGGTGTAGGGAGAGGGAGGAAGGGGGAAAGGGGAAGGCAGAGAGGGCAAGGGAGGAAGGGGATATAGGGAGAGAGAGGAAAGAGGGAGGGGACAAGGAAAGGCAGCAACATACACCCTCAAACGAACGCTTAACTTCACCTCGGCGGCCCTTGCTCCCTCCCGTCTCGATATCGCGGCGGGCAAACACACACATTCCTCTCTTTCTCCTCCAACAAAAACGCAACACTAATCTGAAAACATGGCTATACAGACCTCGGAAAAAGGCACGTCGATATATCATTGCCTGGAGGTGGAGGGAGAGGCACACAGACTTGCCTCCCGACCCAGCTCAGGCCGCCTCGCATCCCTTTGTTGGATTTATTAAAAGATTTCCGTCGTAAGCTTCTTCTGCTGCCACGATTCTAGGAAGGGAAAACAATAAGCAGACTGAGTCACATTAACCAAATAATATCAAGGAGGCGACTTTTTATCTTTAGAATATATGAATATCTTAAGAGTGTTGTGTTACGGGAAGGGGATTTTATATTCTGTTTGAGAGTATCTTAAGATATTACAATATTTGCTAGTTATCTTCAGTATCTATGTTATATTTTCATCGTAAAACATATAGTTAACACTTTGTATCTCGCTGTACGAATGTGTAACGTGGATCAAATATGACATATAAAGTGTCTGAGTGGTATTATATAGAACAAGAAATACATAGACCAGTAACTATTCCCTCCATGGCATCAACTTATACAGTGATACCTTGGAACTCGATCATAATTCGTGCCAGGAGGCAATTCGATTCCAAAGCAAATTTTTCATTACTAAATTTACCTGAATTTGGTAATGAAAAACACCAAATGGCAATCTTGACTTGGATATACAAAGTGTGTGCGAGCGTCGAAGTTGCTTCTATACTCAGTTTTTTTTTATTAACGAGGCAAAAATCCTGACCCCTTGCTGCTTACTGACTGATATTTCATGCCAGGAGAAGAGAATACTATGGTTCTTCTAAATTTCAGTTGTATTTTATCATAGTTAACCATATTATCAGGTAAACATGGGCATAAATTCAAGCATGAGACCTTAAGATAGAATGGAGTTTTGACCTCGTAAAAAAAATAGGCTTTAAGTATTCCTGCCCTAGTATTTGACGGTCCCGTGTTGCTGCCTCGTACAGTCGACTCAGCAGAACCAGCAGCCGCGCGCCACCTGTTGAGGCTGCGAGGGCCAGATGGTCTCCCCTGCTGTGTCTGGCCTCAGCAAATCTTCCTTTACAATAATTCCGCGCCCCAGTTTCGATACAAGTGTGTCAAGGTTATATTTTCAAGGTCATACGTTTGTGGAATTTTCAAAAAGGAAATCGTAGCTATTTCCTTCCTTTTATTATATTGTGACTGCAGATAAGACAATGAGTGATAAATGTGGTAGGGAAATATAGGAGAAAGCAGGATTACTTTTATTCTCCAACATTTCGACTACATTTCCTCTGAAGAATTATTGTATTACCATTACATTACGATATAAGACCTGTGGATTTTAAGGCAGAACGCTATAAGACCTGTGGATTTTAAGGCAGAACGCTATAAGACCTGTGGATTTTATGGCAGAACGCTATAAGACCTGTGGATTTTAAGGCAGAACGCTATAAGACCTGTGGATTTTAAGGCAGAACGATATAAGACCTGTGGATTTTAAGGCAGAACGCTATAAGACCTGTGGATTTTATGGCAGAACGCTATAAGACCTGTGGATTTTAAGGCAGAACGCTATAAGACCTGTGGATTTTAAGGCAGAACGCTATAAGACCTGTGGATTTTATGGCAGAACGCTATAAGACCTGTGGATTTTAAGGCAGAACGATATAAGACCTGTGGATTTTATGGCAGAACGCTATAAGACCTGTGGATTTTAAGGCAGAACGATATAAGACCTGTGGATTTTATGGCAGAACGCTATAAGACCTGTGGATTTTAAGGCAGAACGCTATAAGACCTGTGGATTTTAAGGCAGAACGCTATAAGACCTGTGGATTTTATGGCAGAACGCTATAAGACCTGTGGATTTTATGGCAGAACGCTATAAGACCTGTGGATTTTAAGGCAGAACGCTATAAGACCTGTGGATTTTAAGGCAGAACGCTATAAGACCTGTGGATTTTAAGGCAGAACGCTATAAGACCTGTGGATTTTAAGGCAGAACGCTATAAGACCTGTGGATTTTAAGGCAGAACGCTATAAGACCTGTGGATTTTAAGGCAGAACGCTATAAGACCTGTGGATTTTAAGGCAGAACGATATAAGACCTGTGGATTTTAAGGCAGAACGCTATAATACCTGTGGATTTTATGGCAGAACGCTATAAGACCTGTGGATTTTAAGGCAGAACGCTATAAGACCTGTGGATTTTAAGGCAGAACGCTATAAGACCTGTGGATTTTAAGGCAGAACGCTATAAGACCTGTGGATTTTAAGGCAGAACGCTATAAGACCTGTGGATTTTAAGGCAGAACGCTATAAGACCTGTGGATTTTAAGGCAGAACGCTATAAGACCTGTGGATTTTAAGGCAGAACGCTATAAGACCTGTGGATTTTAAGGCAGAACGATATAAGACCTGTGGATTTTAAGGCAGAACGCTATAAGACCTGTGGATTTTATGGCAGAACGCTATAAGACCTGTGGATTTTATGGCAGAACGCTATAAGACCTGTGGATTTTAAGGCAGAACGCTATAAGACCTGTGGATTTTATGGCAGAACGCTATAAGACCTGTGGATTTTATGGCAGAACGCTATAAGACCTGTGGATTTTATGGCAGAACGCTATAAGACCTGTGGATTTTATGGCAGAACGCTATAAGACCTGTGTATTTTAAGGCAGAACGCTATAAGACCTGTGGATTTTAAGGCAGAACGCTATAAGACCTGTGGATTTTAAGGCAGAACGCTATAAGACCTGTGGATTTTAAGGCAGAACGCTATAAGACCTGTGGATTTTATGGCAGAACGCTATAAGACCTGTGGATTTTATGGCAGAACGCTATAAGACCTGTGGATTTTATGGCAGAACGCTATAAGACCTGTGGATTTTAAGGCAGAACGCTATAAGACCTGTGGATTTTAAGGCAGAACGCTATAAGACCTGTGGATTTTAAGGCAGAACGCTATAAGACCTGTGGATTTTATGGCAGAACGCTATAAGACCTGTGGATTTTATGGCAGAACGCTATAAGACCTGTGGATTTTAAGGCAGAACGATATAAGACCTGTGGATTTTAAGGCAGAACGATATAAGACCTGTGGATTTTAAGGCAGAACGATATAAGACCTGTGGATTTTAAGGCAGAACGCTATAAGACCTGTGGATTTTATGGCAGAACGCTATAAGACCTGTGGATTTTATGGCAGAACGCTATAAGACCTGTGGATTTTATGGCAGAACGCTATAAGACCTGTGGATTTTATGGCAGAACGCTATAAGACCTGTGGATTTTATGGCAGAACGCTATAAGACCTGTGGATTTTATGGCAGAACGCTATAAGACCTGTGGATTTTAAGGCAGAACGCTATAAGACCTGTGGATTTTAAGGCAGAACGCTATAAGACCTGTGGATTTTATGGCAGAACGCTATAAGACCTGTGGATTTTATGGCAGAACGCTATAAGACCTGTGGATTTTAAGGCAGAACGCTATAAGACCTGTGGATTTTAAGGCAGAACGCTATAAGACCTGTGGATTTTAAGGCAGAACGCTATAAGACCTGTGGATTTTATGGCAGAACGATATAAGACCTGTGGATTTTATGGCAGAACGATATAAGACCTGTGGATTTTAAGGCAGAACTCTATAAGACCTGTGGATTTTAAGGCAGAACGCTATAAGACCTGTGGATTTTAAGGCAGAACGCTATAAGATCTGTGGATTTTAAGGCAGAACGCTATAAGACCTGTGGATTTTAAGGCAGAACGCTATAAGACCTGTGGATTTTAAGGCAGAACGCTATAAGACCTGTGGATTTTATGGCAGAACGCTATAAGACCTGTGGATTTTAAGGCAGAACGCTATAAGACCTGTGGATTTTAAGGCAGAACGCTATAAGACCTGTAGATTTTAAGGCAGAACGCTATAAGACCTGTGGATTTTAAGGCAGAACGATATAAGACCTGTGGATTTTAAGGCAGAACGCTATAAGACCTGTGGATTTTAAGGCAGAACGCTATAAGACCTGTGGACTTTAAGGCAGAACGATATAAGACCTGTGGATTTTAAGGCAGAACGCTATAAGACCTGTGGATTTTAAGGCAGAACGCTATAAGACCTGTGGATTTTAAGGCAGAACGCTATAAGACCTGTGGATTTTATGGCAGAACGCTATAAGACCTGTGGATTTTATGGCAGAACGCTATAAGACCTGTGGATTTTAAGGCAGAACGCTATAAGACCTGTGGATTTTAAGGAGCAAACGCTATAAGACCTGTGGATTTTATGGCAGAACGCTATAAGACCTGTGGATTTTATGGCAGAACGCTATAAGACCTGTGGATTTTAAGGCAGAACGCTATAAGACCTGTGGATCTTAAGGCAGAACGCTATAAGACCTGTGGATTTTAAGGCAGAACGCTATAAGACCTGTGGATTTTAAGGCAGAACGATATAAGACCTGTGGATTTTAAGGCAGAACGCTATAAGACCTGTGGATTTTAAGGCAGAACGCTATAAGACCTGTGGATTTTAAGGCAGAACGCTATAAGACCTGTGGATTTTAAGGCAGAACGATATAAGACCTGTGGATTTTAAGGCAGAACGCTATAAGATCTGTGGATTTTAAGGCGGAACGCTATAAGACCTGTGGATTTTAAGGCAGAACGATATAAGACCTGTGGATTTTAAGGCAGAACGCTATAAGACCTGTGGATTTTAAGGCGCGAACAAAGATGATGTCAAGTGCACGCAGGTCAGACTCAAGAGACGTGACGCTCCTGCCGGCGACACAGGAGGCGATGCGGTGACTATTCATGCCACGTCCCCTTCAGCCGTTGCCAGTGTATCTCTCCTCCCCTGCCCTGCCCTGTCTTCCCCTGCCTTCCCCTGCCCTGTTGTCCCCTCCCCTCCCCTCCCCTCCCCTGCCGCTGTATCATAACCCGCAGCTGGCGTGATGAGCGTGGTGCCATGTTTCTCTGGCAGCAAAATGTAAATAGCAACATCAAGAGCGGCCTGCGACGAAGGGATGGGAGCAAGATCACCTTTTATGACATAAGAGGAGTGTCTGGGGGTGTGTGTGAGCTTTATTCTACTCAGGCGCCTCCAGGCGTATGAATCTGGAAGCGACACACCGTAAAATTTAGTTGATGGCATCGCGTGACAGGAATCTGCACCGAGAACCCTTAGTGTCGCTGGCTGGAGGAGGAGAAGGAGGATCAAGAAAGCGTTCCCAGCATATCTAATGTTGTTGATTCTCCTCTCATATGTCTTGTGTTTGCGTTGACGTGACTTTGTGTTGTGTGAGTCTTTAAAGGTATTCTAAAGTGGTGAGGTTTAGAGAGAGTGACAGATAAGGAAGAAAGACAGGAAGAAGAGAAGGAGAGAATGTAGGAGGAGGAGGAGGAGGAAATGAGTAGTGGTGTAACTCAAGCCAAGTGAGGAGGTGTTGTACAGGGTTTGGTGCAGGCGTGAGGAGGACACAAGAGGAACATAACTTGGGGGATCTAGTATATAAAAGCTTGGTAAAATAGTCTTTTATTTAACCTCCGGAGGGTCCTATATAAGGCGTCTTTATCACCTTCTTCAGGACGTGACTTACGAGGACATGCGACTCCCTTCTGAGCGGTAGTTTAGTGCAATAAGTGTCCGTAGTTATGGGAAGTGCCTCACCTCCCTCTCGCCTGCTCTCGCCTTGCACTCCCGGCGCCCACAAAGGATGAATCTTGGTACTCTTTTGATAAGAACCGAAACAAAAGAAAGGTTGATATCACTGTCCCGTAGAATAACTTTTTTCGGCCAAGACGGCGGCGGTATCACAAAGCAATGAACAAAACAGTGATTAACTATTTCATCTCATATTTATATTTCATTTACAGGAACTACCACATAAGTAGGTCTCACGGCCTCTTGTAGCTTCCTTATTTTCTTATGTTATCTCGTATGAAAAGACGCGTCGAGGAAGGGGAGGGATGGTAGGTCATGTTCTTTGTGGTTCACGTTTTCTTTGTGTATTCATCAGCATGCCGTTGTGACGCAGCAAGCGGCGCAGCAGGCAGGTCAGGGAAGTGTTGGTATATAGCAGGGCTGCGTGACGCCTCCCATTGCGGCCGAGGAGCGTAATGGCAGCCTGTCCGGGCACCATGCAGGGCCCTATAAAAAGGAAGCGAGAGTTGCGTTATGACGATATATTTCCTTTCGTTAAGTAGAACGTAGGTCGCGAGAATTCCCTGATTGCTGCTGCTACCGTTGAGTCATGTATGAGTTAGAGCTTAGATGTTAGTTAGTTAGATGTAGAGTTAGTTAGATGTTAGCTTAGTTAGATGTTAGTTAGATGTTAGTTAGAGCTTAGTTAGATGCTCCATTAGCTGCTTGCCGCCTTATGGTCTTAAAACGTGTATATATTTATGTATGTAAAGTGTTTCATGACTCCATCAGAAACATGACAAGGCTGTAATTACTCTGTCTTTTGTTCGATCAAATTGTCTGGCATGCCAAAGAAAAACACTGACACACACACACACACACACACACACGCACACACGCACACGCACACACACCCACACCCACCCACCCACCCACCCACCCACCCACCCACCCACCCACCCACCCACCCACCCACCCACCCACCCACCCACCCACCCACCCACCCACACACCTACCCACCCACCCACCCACCCACCCACCCACCCACCCACCCACCCACCCACCCACACATCTACCCACCCACCCACCCACCCACCCACCCACCCACCCACCCCACCCACCCACCCACCACCACCACCTACCCACCCACCCACCCACCTACCCACCCACCCACCCACCCACCCACCCACCCACCCACCCACCCACCCACCCACCACCCACCCACCCACCCACCCACCCACCCACCCACCCACACACACACACACACACACACACACACACACACACACACACACTTGCGTTCCCCATCCTTCATCCTTCCCAGAGCACTCATTTACGCTGCAGCATTTTATTCCCTGCACAGTTACGCGCGCCACGCCTGCAGTAATTCCTCACTTAGCACGCGTCCCTTTTTTATGCTTCCACGTTATTCGCATTTCAGTGTACTATCCTTTTTTCCCTACGCATACCTCCACTTCACTAAACCTTTCCTTCCTACTTTCCTTTATTCATCCTTGTCCCATTCTTTCCTCACACCATTGCTGGGATTTGGTCCAAGTTTCACAGGTATACTCTCTCACTTTCATTCTTTCTTCGTCTCTTTTGACACCATAACCCTTGCTCTTACATACACTACATACATACATACGCTTACATACACCATACACTCCCTGTTTTATGCCTGAAATGCAGCCTGTTATTGGGATTATCATATGCTACTTACCGAACCATCAGAAGATTCTCCTCCAACTATCATTTCTTATATACACTTTCGTTCCTTCGTTTCTTTTAGTCGCAATCCCTTCTGCCTTCCGAGGTGTACTAAGAAGTGGCTCTGAATTGACTAGAAATATATTTAGGGAGTTTTGTGTTTCCCGTGTGTTGCCTATTGTAAGGGGAGATGAATGGTGTGGAGGTGGATGCAAGAACTGGGCTTGATTTGTTTGCGGGCCCGAGGGAGTGGCTGGTTGTGGTGAGGCAGGGGTGTGTGTGGGGCATTGTGTGAGGCTGGTTGTGGTGAGGCAGGGGTGTGTGTGGGGCATTGTGTGAGGCTGGTTGTGGTGAGGCAGGGGTGTTTGTGGGGCATTGTGTGAGGCTGGTTGTGGTGAGGCAGGGGTGTTTGTGGGGCATTGTGTGAGGCTGGTTGTGGTGAGGCAGGGGTGTGTGTGGGGCATTGTGTGAGGCTGGTTGTGGCGAGGCAGGGGTGTTTGTGGGGCATTGTGTGAGGCTGGTTGTGGCGAGGCAGGGATGTGTGTGGGGCATTGTGTGAGGCTGGTTGTGGTGAGGCAGGGGTGTTTGTGGGGCATTGTGTGAGGCTGGTTGTGGGAGGCAGGGTTGTTGGGGCATTGTGTGAGGCTGGTTGTGGCGAGGCAGGGGTGTTTGTGGGGCATTGTGTGAGGCTGGTTGTGGCGAGGCAGGGATGTTTGTGGGGCATTGTGTGAGGCTGGTTGTGGCGAGGCAGGGGTGTTTGTGGGGCATTGTGTGAGGCTGGTTGTGGTGAGGCAAGGTTGTTTGTGGGCCATTGTGTGAGGCTGGTTGTGTGAGTATCGGGCACGGCGTCACTGTGAAGGGAAAAAATGCGATTCAGTGAGGAAAGAAATTTTGTAAAGAGAGAAAAAAACTGCGTGTGTGTGTGTTTGTGTGTGTGTGGGTGTGGGTGTAGGGGAGAAAAGGCAATACTTAGTGATGTTATGTGAAAGTATTTCCACATTCACACACACACAACACACACACCACACACACACACACACAGTGTGTGCATTACCCAAAGATCGGTAATCATGAGCTCCAAGCTCACTCCCGGAAGGTGATACTAGCGATCGCGAGTCCGACCCGCGTGGACAAGACAGTGGGTGAATAACACACAGACAGACAGGCAGACAGACACAAATAAAAGGCAATGGATGCCAAGACCACTTAAGTACAGTGAAGGGAAGTGTGAGTCACCAAAACTTACATTGAATCACGTAAATAAATTATGCCTTGAAGCAGACGGGAAGGGAGGCCGCCGTGATAAATGGCAGGCCGCCGTGGAAGGCAGAGTGCCGGAGCGTCGACGGTCAGTTCCCGGATGTATCTTCGTTCCCTTCCAAGTTGCGTTAGTGAAGATCAATTCAGGGATTTAGTTGAAAGGCATCGGATTTAAACTCGCGCTGCTGTCGGCGGGATAAGATCGACGGAATTTGCCGCGGGACATGTTTTCACTTGTTTAGTGCCTGGGATGTGGTCCTGAACGGGAGAAATAATGTATTGCAAGCAGGAATTTTCTTGCATCCAGGATTTTTTTCTATAACGGAGGTTTGTACCCGTGGCGAGGTGGAGGGAGTAAAGAATGAGGGAAAAATGTTACTATATTTTGTGAACACCTGCAACATATTGGGTAAAGAAGAAAAGTTTCCGTCCACGTGTCCTTTTTATAACGAACAAGAATCTGAGGATATATCATGAATGTTTGTATACATATGATAAGACACAGTAAAGATTATATAGTATAATGTAGAAAACACACGCACACACACACACACACACACACACACACACACACACACACACACACACACACACACACACACACACACACACACACACACACACACACACACACACACACACACACACACACACTTGTGCACAATTATGGATGCTGACAGTTTTGGTCGGTAATGTATTCATTTGAGTGAATATTCAGCCGAGGGAATATTAATGTATTACTTTCCGTCAGTTACGAGTCCCATGTGTGGAAAACAATGACGTCTTTCCCAAACATTGAGTTTGGTGGAGTTGACACATTCGTTGTTGTGGCGTTATGATGCTGGATGCAAATGTGTGTGGTAATATATTTTTTTCATCGAGTGTCAATCTTGAGCCTCAGAGTCAATAGTTCTGCATTATCGCTGATGTGAGATTGTGTCGCTCCGAGACAGCAGAGAAAACAGCTCAGCACGCAGCCACCCGCACCACCGAGGCCCGCGAGGGATAAAGTTTTAAATATGGTCACAATCTGAGATTATAGAGAGAATTGATGAACCTACGACGAATACTTACTGTTATGGAGGCAGATGTGACTGAACACTGATCAGATTGCAATGTAATTGATCAGATGGCCTTAAATATAGTCACGTGATTGGAGTATGGAAGGAATTGACGCACCTACAAGGGATACGTAATGTTATGGAGGCAGGTTTGCTTGAACACTCAGGTTGCACAGCGGAAGGAGATTGTGATTAATAATACGTGATGAGAAAACTGACAGGAATTAAAGTTGGTAAGATTTGGTAGATTATATTCACGAAGTTACTTTTTTGACATAAGATAAATTAGATTTGTCATGACTCCGATCGCAGATATATCACTGATGAGCGTCAGGCTGATGTGTCTTTCTCGCTTGCATTTAAAAAAAAAAACTATAATACTTCTCTCCTTGTTAAGGCTTTTCTTCCTACAATTTATCCCTACAACCTAAAGTGACATTATTTTGCCTTCGTTACCAAATTGTAAAATATTTCAGGAGTGATTGGTGAGTAACTGTTACCATTGTTTTTTCTTCTTCTCATGCCTCTGGTCCTTCTATTAGCGTGCAAGATTTTGTTAAATTCCCTGTTATTCTGCAGCAGCCACGCAAGACGCTCTGCCCTACACACTCGCCCTCCTTCATTTGCTTAAGAGCTTTCGCTATAACTTCTTTGTTGCCCAATTTCCTGCTATCCAATCTTGATCTTGATTCCTTCCCGTCATCTGCGTCCCACGAGGCGGCGAGACGGGCGCCGCCGCTCGTAAAGTGTAGCATTACTTTCTCAGGCTGCAGGTTTTAAGGCGCAACAATTGGTTTTCTGTTCAGTGAGTGTGTTCCCTTCGCCCCATGGCGTCTTATAGCGTGCGTCTATTAGGTAACTGTGACGCAGCACACACCGAAGGACGACGCTGTAATATAACAAAGGAGGCAGTCTAGCACTTCATCATACCAATAAGAGTGCAGCAAACTTTCATTAGAAATATATTATGTACTACGATACCTTAAATATCTAGCAGGAAATAAATGGCAACTCAATACAAGAAGATATATTATTATTATAGTTAACGAAAATAATTATAATGAAGGACAAATTACCTTAGATTGGCAAAGAAGGAATTACTGGAAAACTTGAAATGCAATCACCCTTAAAACTTCGTACAGTTACAAAATCGACATCAAAAGTATCACTGGAAGAAACAAAACGCTTGATGAAAGAAAGGCGAACATCGAACTCGTGCTTGAATAAGGAATAAACAACGAAAATTGAGGGTATGGAGGTTAATAAAATTCTTCTTTAGGGCTATTCTTATGCCCCAAATATAGTTGATCTCGAGGAAGTAATGGCGGGTCCTTACCTGGAGGAACGAGCCTGTTACCCTAGTTAGTGGGTCGGTAAGGTGAGGCGCGTGGTTAACGAGCCAGTTCTCTTGATTTAATAGATAATAACATAGCAAGCGCCTGAAATTAACCACCGCGTAAGATTAATACACAGGTTAATAAAGGCCGCCGCGCTACAACCGAGGGCCGCGAGGTGCTATAGCGGTGAGAGCCTGACACACCGGCGCCCCACCCTTACCACGCTTACCTGGCGGGTGGGGGCAGGGCGGGAGGGGTGAAGGAGGGGGGAGGTGGGGTAGGGGAAGGGACGGGAGGGGTGAAGGAGAGGGTAGGGGAGGTGAGGCACACGTGAAATGGAAGTGGGAGAAGTAGATAGGTGGTGGGGATAATGCAACATGGAATGGGGAGGTGGGGAAAGTGCCTCTCGTGGGTGTTGGGTGTTGGGGAAGGGTGGGGAAGCTCGCGCTGAGTGTTTGGGGTGCCGGAGGGGAAGGGTAAGGGGGAAGGGGGAGCCACCACGCACCTGCCTCCAAAACGGCCTGCCATTACGAACTCTCGCGGCCCATAAACGGAGCAAGTAATCCAAGAGAGCGGGAGTCCGACGCCGCCGCACCCAGGGTAAAGTTGGGGCATGAAAAAGGAAGGTGATGGTGGCAGTATTGGGCGGCGGGCGTGCGTGTGCCAGCTTCCTAAGTCCTCCTTCACTTAACTGTTATACTCGTGCTAAATATTCAAGTGGCACTCCTTGTATATTACGTATCTTTTCATACTATTTTATACTCCTCTTAGTATACTGAGCGTTGGCCTTACTACCTGATAGCTATTTGATGCCTAAGTTCTCCTTCACTTAACTGTTATGCTCGTGCCAAATATTCAAGTGGCACTCTGTATATTACGTATTTTTTTATGCCCTTTCATACTCTTAATACTGAGCGTTGGCCTTTCTACCTGAGAGCTATTTGATGCGTCAGTCTAAAGTGGGGTATCAATATGTGCATTACCTTGAAACACCGCGTCTCCTGATGCGATAGTAGCCCGTGAGTGGCAACGACCGAGACTCTATAGAGAACATGAAACTATTGTCATTACCAAAGTGCACTGAACAACAATGGCGTAATAGACGAAGGTGGTGGTGGTGGTGGTGGTGGTGATGGTGGTGGTGGTGATGGTGGTGGTGGAGGTGTTGGTGTTGGTGGTGGCAGAGAGATAAATGATGTGTGTGTGGGGGGGGGGGGGGGTGTTTGGAAAAAGGAGATTGTGAGAGAGAGAGAGAGAGAGAGAGAGAGAGAGAGAGAGAGAGAGAGAGAGAGAGAGAGAGAGAGAGAGAGAGAGAGAGAGAGAAAAAAAAAATCACCTATGTATATGAATAGTTTGTTACGTGATTATTTTCTATCCTCCTCCTCTTCTCAGATAACACACACACACTCTACTCTCCCTCGCTCTCCTCACTCACCACCACCATCTTAAATATCACACTCCTCCTCACACCAAACAGACCTCGCCTCACCCACATAATCTCCCCTCATCGTACTCATTATTTACTCATCACCAACACCCTCACCCTACACTTTACTCATTACTCCTCACTTACGACGCCCATATCCACTTATCTAACACACACACACACACACACAACACACCACACACACACAACAACACACACAACACAACACACACACACACACACACACACACACACACACACACACACAACACACACACACCACACACACACACACACACACACACACACACACACTGAAGTGTGTGTCAATACACAATCATTGATGTTCCTAACTGTAAGCTAAAAAGCATATTGCACATTTGGCTTTTTACATAATGGAATCTATCACTAGTGTAAAGTTGATTAACACATCACAAATCAATTCTTACAAAAAAATGTCCTTACTCAAAATTCAGATTATAAAATTCCGTCTTCAAAATCTGCCACAGACCAGCCGTAAAAACATGATAAAAGTTTGTTATACAATATAAGATGTAACTAATATGGCAATAATTAACTATTACTATTTACACACACACACAAACCACACACACACACACCTCACACACACCACTGCACACACCACACACACACACACCACCACCCCACAACACACATAATAGCTGTACTTACATCTTACCGAACCTCACAACCCTCACCTCACTCTCATTCTCTTTATCCCTCTTCCTCTTTCTTCTCCTCCTTCACCTCTTCCTATTCTCATTTATCGCCTTTTCACTCAATCCTCCTAAAGCACATCATTTTTTCCCCCTTAGTTTTACATTCCTCTCACTTTCCCTCCTCACAAACCCCTTGCTGCTCCCTTTGTTTCCCTTGCCATCCCTTGCTGCTCCCTTGTTTCCCTTGCCATCCCTTGCTGTTCCCTTGTTTCACTTGCCATCCCTTGCTGCTCCCTTGTTTCCCTTGCCATCCCTTGCTGCTCCCTTGTTTCCCTTGCCATCCCTTGCTGCTCCCTTGTTTCCCTTGCTGTTCCCTTGTTTCCCTTGCTGTTCCCTTGTTTTCCTCCTCACAAACCCCTGAATGTTTCCTTGTTTCCCTTGCCATCCCTTGATGGTCCCTTGTTCCCTTGCTGTTCCCTTGTTCCCTTGCTGTTCCCTTGTTTCCCTGGCCATCCCTTGCTGCTTCCCTTGTTTCCCTTGCTGTTCCTGTTTCCCTTGCTGTTCCCTTGTTTCCTTCCCTTGCTGTTCCCTTGTTTCCCTTGCTGTTCCCTTGTTTTCCCTTGCTTTTCCCTTGTTTCCCTTGCCATCCCTTGCTGTTCCCTTGCCATCCCTTGCTGTTCCCTTGTTTCCCTTGCCATCCCTCGCTGTTCCCTTGTTTCCCTTGCCATCCCTTGCTGTTCCCTTGTTTCCCTTGCTGTTCCCTTGTTTCCCTTGCCATCCCTTGCTGTTCCCTTGTTTCCCTCCTCACAAACCTCTGTATGTTCCCTTGTTTCCCTTGCCATCCCTTGCTGTTCCCTTGTTTCCCTTCTCACAAACCCCTGTATGTTCCCTTGTTTCCCTTGCTGTTCCCTTGTTTCCCTTGTTTCCCTTGCTGTTCCCTTGTTTTCCTCCTCACAAACCTCTGTATGTTCCCTTGTTTCCCTTACCACCCCTCGAGCCCTTCAGTCTCAACGCCTTGCTTACTCGTCCTCGCCCTCGACCCTTCACGCTGACACCCACCGGAAAACACACGAGGATTGGCAACATGTCTCGTCGTGTTTGCGGAGCCCCGGTGAGGTCTAACTAATTAAGGACGCCACTCGGGGCCCCTTGTTTACCTTACTCTCCAACTGCCGCCCGGACACACAGCCTCATTGTTGATGGTCTCTTAAAGCTCAGAGTCCCACGTTATGCCTGGCTACAAATGGAATCTATGAAGGGACGCGTTCTACTCCCCTTGCAAGCAGGATTCTCGTTCCCTCTTCCACCGCCGCCGCCACGCACATTCTAGCCCGTGTGCGCATGGCAAGTAAAATTGTCTCTCTTGTTGTAGGTATTTTAAAGATTTTCACTCGTTTATCAGGCTGTCGACGGTGATTACTGCGTCTATCTGGCCGTTTTTGTTAGTCTTCATCGTCTGTTATGACTTTTAGGAATCTCTGGAAGCAAGTGGGCCGCTTTATTGTTCTCGTTTTGTTTCCTTTGTCCGTGAATGGCCACTGCAGGCTCTAATTTCTTGGCTAAATAGTAAGATTTGACGAGTTCATGGCAAATATTCCTTCTTTTCGTAACACGATGGTGCGCTTTGCCTCAGGTCTTTGTCGTTCTTGTATTGTTTTCGTCCGGGAATTCTTGTTCTACATGTTATAATTCCCGTCATTTTCCTTTTAGAAACAATAACACTGTCCCTAGAAATATGTTTTAATAGAATAAAGCTTTCAATACCGTACTGTTTAATATAGGAGAAGAATTATTGCCGAAAATTCCATTGTAAACAGAGGCGGCAAATATTTGACACGCCTGTGACAGATATTAGATTTTCAGCTTTGATAAAAACTTATTTCATGGCGTGACTAACACCTGTCTGTCACGTCCTGATGCAACAAGGGGGAGGCAAAGGTTATACTGTTGTGATGCTTTAAGGATCGCCACGCCTCCCCCACCACCTCTATACGCCTCCTCACGACCTCCCTTACCTCCTCTCCCGCCTCCACACACACACACACACACACCACGAGGGTATACTACAGATGCCGCACGTTAAGTTGGCGAAAATTGGGCTCCTTCACTCCCCCCTTCTGAACGCACGGGATTGGCTGAGGTGTTGGGTGTTGGGGCTTTAGGGCGGAACTTGGAGTAAGGCATTCTCACCCAGCACCCAACACCTCAGCCAATCCCGTGTGTTTGCAAGGGGAGCGTGAAGGGGCCCACTTTTCGCCAACTTAACGTGCGGCGAGTTTAGTGATCTGACGCCACCTTATGAATACTCAAAGACGAGATGGATCATTGAATCAGAAACTATCGATGCTAATGTTGTACTTGGTCGCATCTCATACCTGTATTACCAATGTTTTAAATTGATTTTTCTCATGTATTTTTCATTACCCAAGTCGAAATTCTATGTTGTATTGGTATTATGCAAGATTTCTGAACACATATATTGCATAGTGTGTGTGTGTGTGTGTGTGTGTGCGTGTGCGTGTGTGTGTGTGTGTGTGTGTGTGTGTGTGTGTGTGCGTGCGTGTGCGTGTGTGCGTGTGCGTGTGCGCGCTGTGTGTGTGTGTGTGTGTGTGTGTGTGTGTGTGTATAATAGTTCGCAATATAGCTCATGTCATAGTGTTTTATGCTGCACATTTATTTATGCCATTAACATGTGTGTGTGTTGTGTGTGTGTGTGTGTGTGTGTGTGTGTGTGTGTGTGTGTGGTGTGCATTTGCTTGTGTGTGTTTGTGTTTGTAACCCCTCGTGTGTGTGTTGTGTGTGCGTGTGTGTAGGGGGGGCTATGACCGTGCGTGTATGCGTGCGTGCGCGTGTGTATGCGTGTGTGCGTGCGTGTGTGCGCGTCGGAGGGCCTCACGCGACCCCCTGGACGTAGCGCAACACACATTCGGCTCCTGGCGTGTCAGGGATCCGTAAAGCAAGCCAATATTTGCCGTTTCGCGTGTGCAAACAGCATAAACCCGCCGCCTCCTCCCGTCGCGGTCTCCCAGATATCATAAACAAAACACACATTTAGCCGCATCTGACAGCTGAATACCCGCGCACCGCCTCTTCCCCCTTAGGACCCCGCACGCCAATATATGAGAACAATCTTGGGAATGGCAAAAGATGAAGGAGTGTGTTCGCCTCACCTTAAACCCCAGTTCAGGCAGTCTCCCGGGGGCGTTCCGGGCGCCGCGCCGTGAGATAGTGTGGGTGGTTAATGTACCTGTTTGGCCGCGCCCCCGTCCCGCCTGCCTGGGGTGTGCGGGTGTTTGGCTTGGCTTGTCTGCAGGTCGGTGAGGTGGTAGGTGCTTTGCCACTGCCTGCCTGTCTGTCTGTCTGCCTGCCTGCCTGCCTGCCTGCCTGCCTGCCTGCCTGCCTGTCTGCCTGCCTGCCTGCCTGCCTGCCTGGCCTTCACGTTGTTGAACGTTAAGAAGAGGCAGGTTATCGTCAAATTATCGTTACTATTTCGCCTTTATATGGTTTATTTTGTTAACAAGGTTGTCGAGATTGATAACAATTGAATAAACTTGTTCCCTAAAAATGGTTCGTTAGTTATCTTATATTGATATGTAGTACTGATATGTCTCTTATAACGATGTCTATTTGATTACATTAGAGTGTCATGTATTTTTTTCCATTTTATTGCGTTTCATACAGACTATTTGATCTTTTACATGGCAATATGAGTAATTTTCAAGTCTTTTACATGAGTTGTTTACATTATAGCATATTCAAGAAAAAACATACACAAAACAACAGAGTAGGTTTCCCTTCCTCCCTTAACCCACCCGCACACTCTGCGGTGAAGGTATTCCCGACCCTTTCCTTTGTAGTGATTGGATGGATGCTGTGGTCGGGTGCGCGGCGGTAGTCGGGACGCTGTTGCCCAACGCGTGACGCAGGGTGTTGACGCGGCGGGGCGAGGCGTAGGAGGGAGGGAGAGGGGCGGAGGAGGGAGGACGAGGGGGGCGTCATGTGGCTCCGTCTTGGAATGCAGTTTAAACGAGTGTCCCCGGAAGTATGAATAGCAAAAAATGACTCCTCTCCCGACCACGCGTGACCTGGAGTTCAAGCCACCGTGGAAAAAGAATATATTATAAAGTAGAAACTGTGGTCCCTTCGCCGCCATCACGGTGTTGGCAGCCCGGAGCATCCTGGGAACCCGCAGATGGCGCCGCAGGGATCCATTTTAAGATTAAAAATTAGTGTGATAACAACGAACTAAGAAAATGGTGAGGAGTCTGAGGACCTCCGTTTTGGGACCCACCGTTCTGGGACCCACTGTTTCTGTTTTGGGACCCTCCGTTGTGAGACCCACTGTTTTGGGACCCTCCGTTTTGGAACCCTCCATTTTGGGATCCTCCGTTTTGGAACCCTCCGTTTTGGGATCCTCCGTTTTGGAACCCTCCGTTATGGAACCCTACGTTTTGGACCCCTGCATTTTGGAACTCTGTTTTGGGACCCTCCATTTTGAGACCTTCCATTTTGGAACCCGACGTTTTGAGACCCGACGTTTTGGGACCCGAAGTTTTGGAACCCGACGTTTTGAGACCCGACGTTTTGGGACCCGACGTTTTGAGACCCGACGTTTTGGGACCCGAAGTTTTGGAACCCGCCGTTTAGGGACCTGCCGTTAGCCTGAAGCAGAAGACGGCCGCCCGGACCCCGCTACTTACTGAATATTTGAGCGCCGCTTAGAGCCTTAGACCCGCCTGGCCGCCGTCACTCACAACAGGTGGAGGGCAGGTCAGTCCCGCCGTTGATCACACCCCTCACTCCCCTTTTAATGAAGCATCCGTACTCCGATCCGTAAGCCGATCTTTAGCGGAAAGCGTGGATTTAAAAAGGAAATAGTGAAAAAACTGGATCACAAATAGGGTGGTAAATGATTGAAATGGACTCAGTCGTGGGTAGTTAGTGCGGAATCAATAGGGAGCATTAAGAGGAAGGTGTTAAGTAACAGGAACTACCACGTGTAGGTTTGGCGGCCTCTTGTAACTTCCTTATGTTCTTGTGTTCTTTCCACCGCGACTTTAACCCCTTCACGCCCATATCTTTCCTTTGCTATAAAAAACCGTATGTTGTCTAGCCATAAAATTACGAAAAGTAACTGAATATAACAGATTAGTTATCGACAAGGATACTAAACAGGTCATATGCTACAAAATATTGCTTATATTCACTACAAATCGTCTTATGGTACGCAAATTACATTGGAAATTACGTTCTGAGTCTCAAGGTTACCATCGTGGCCCAACACACACACACACACGCACACGCACACGCACACGCACGCACACACACACACACCCACACACCACAAATCACACACACACACACACACCACACTACACAACACACACATACACACACACACACAACACACACACCACACACGCACACGCACACGCACGCACACACACACACACACACACACACACGCTCATCCCGAGGTGGTCCCAGACATGGAATATTCAGTTTTTAGTGTGTGGATGGCATAAGAAGGATGCGTTTATACCCCATTAGTTTTTTGCGTCCTGATCCTGTGTCTGTCTCGAGGACGTCAGATGAGGCTCGGGATTGAGAGCCATTATCGGTATTGCCCGGGATGGTGATGGAGGTATTTTGTTGAAAGGAAAGATGATCCGTATGATGAAGGTATACGGTATGAGTGGTGGCTTATTTGTCTTGTGTGTGTGTGTGTGTGTGTCTGTGTCTGTCTGTGTGTGTGTGTGTGTGTGTGTGTCTGTGTATGTGTGTGTGTGTGTGTGTCTGTGTATGTGTGTGTGTGTGTTCAAGAGAGAGAGAAAAAAAAACTTATATATTTTCTCTGACACCAAAAAATAGGCTTCACGTTGAAGTAATGAAAAAAATAGAAGAGTTTAAGGGAAAAAATGTGCAACAAATCAATGAAAAATATCAGGAAAAATAACGTATACACAAAGTGACATGTAGAGAGAGAGAGAGAGAGAGAGAGAGAGAGAGAGAGAGAGAGAGAGAGAGAGAGGAGAGAGAGAGAGAGAGAGAGAGAGAGAGAGAGGGGGGGCAAAGGGTTAGAGGGAAGGGAAGGGAAGGGGATAAAATGAAGGGAAGGGAAGGGGGAGAGGGAAGGGAAGGGAAGGGGGAAAGGGAGTACCTGATAACTGAGGTAAAATTGGAGTGGAAATCTGCGTGGCTGTCAACCTGTCTTGCCAACACACGCAGCGCTCCTCTGATTCCACTCTAATGGCAGACTTCATAGATGGGCGAGAGGGGGAGGGGAGGGGGGCAGGGGGCAGGGTCATGGATAGAGGGTCACAAGGGGTCATGGTGTGTGTGTGTGTGTGTGTGTGTGTGTGTGTTTAGCTGATTGTGATATGGACTTCTTATATGTGATTTTTAAGACGAATTTTCCTTCTTTTTTTCTAATCGTAGTTAAGTTTGCATCATATTTAGTTATTTTTCTTTAGTCTACCATGTTGTTCCCTTATCCAGCTTTAGTTAGGACGAGTTGTAGTCCAATTTAGTTTTAGTTTTAGTCAGGACGAGACTTAAAGGTGTACACTCTCTTGTTATTACTGTTATTTTTCTTCTTTTTAAGCTCATTCAGTTGCTGTTTTTAGTTTCATAGCCATATAACTTACTTAGTTTTATCAGCTCTCAGTTCTTACCCTCGCATTATTTTCCTTTGTTTTCATCTCATGCATAGAAAATGGACTTTATGCTGCCTTCTGAAATATATATCTTGATAATGCACATTCTCTCTCTCTCTCTCTCTCTCTCTCTCTCTCTCTCTCCTCTCTCTCTCTCTCTCTCGATCTCCTCTCCTCTCTCCTCTCTCTCCTCTCTCCTCTCTCTCTCTCGTAGCTCTTCTATAACTTTTCCATATAAAACATTTTTCTTCCCGGCATTTTCCTAATCTACTCCCTCCTTCATTAACGGCTTCCCTTTGTTTACTGTGACGTCTCTCCCTCTTCTCTCCTCCCATAGATCTCATTTCCCTTGTTTCTCAATCCTGAATCATCGCTACCTTTTTTTCTGCTTCCCTCCTTCTCAATTTCCCTTCGTGTGAGAGGTCATTTCTTACAGCCTCCCCACTTCCTTTAATCACGCGTTATCTTCCTCCTCTCATGGCTCACCCTCTCCTTCCCTCGACAACTCTCCCTCCTTCTCTTCCATCACCTCAACCCTTCCTTCACACTCTCACTCTCTCACACACATACACTCTCTCTTTCTCTGTACGTCTCTCTCTGTCTGTCTCTCCCCCTCTCTTTATCTCTCTCCTCTCTCTCTCTCTCCTCTCTCTCTCTCTCTCTCTCTCTCTCTCTCTCTCTCTCTCTCTCTCTCTCTCTCTCTCATCTCTCTCTCTCTCTCTCTCTCTCTCTCTCTCTCTCTCTCTCTCTCGTCTCGCTCTCTCTCCTCTCTCTCTCTCTCTCTCTCTCTCTCTCTCTCTCTCTCTCTCTCTCTCTCTCTCTCTCTCTCTCTCTCTCTCATATATATATTATATTAATATATATATATATATATTATATATATATTCTTCCCTCTCTCTGTATCTCTCTCCCTCTCTTTATCTCTCTCTCTCTCTCTCTCTCTCTCTCTCTCTCTCTCTCTCTCTCTCTCACTCTCTCTCTCTCTCTCTCTCTCCTCTCCTCTTGCTCTCTCTCTCACGTCTTTCTGCATCACCCTATCCACTTAATTTATCTTTATCTAGTCTTCGTAAATCGTGATAGTCTGTGATTTTGGGTTCTTGTTCTTGTACGTGGTTTGTCTTGTAACATATGTAGATTTTTGAGTTTTTGTTTATTCATGTTTTTTTGTGTTCTTATTCATATCAACTCTATATCTGTCAACTATTTTCTGTCAACTATTTCTGTCAACTCTATTTCTGTCAACTCTATTTTCTGTCAACTCTATTTCTGTCAACTATTTTCTGTCAACTCTATTTCTGTCAACTATTTTCTGTCAACTCTATTTCTGTCAACTATTTTCTGTCAACTCTATTTCTGTCAACTCTATTTCTGTCAACTCTGTTTCTGTCAACTCTATTTCTGTCAACTCTATTTCTGTCAACTCTATTTCTGTCAACTCTGTTTCTGTCAACTCTGTTTCTGTCAACTCTATTTCTGTCAACTCTATTTCTGTCAACTCTGTTTCTGTCAACTCTATTTCTGTCAACTCTATTTCTGTCAACTCATCTGTCACTCTATCTGTCAACTCTATTTCTGTCAACCATTCTGTCAACTTTTCTGTCAACTCTATTTCTGTCAACTCTATTTCTGTCAACTCTATTTCTGTCAACTCAATTTATGTCAACTCAATTTATGTCAACTCAATTTCTGTCAACTATTTCTGTCAACTCTATTTCTGTCAACTCAATTTCTGTCAACTCAATTTCTGTCAACTCAATTTCTGTCAACTCAATTTCTGTCAACTCAATTTCTGTCAACTCAATTTCTGTCAACTCTATTTCTGTCAACTCTATTTCTGTCAACTCTGTTTCTGTCAACTCTATTTCTGTCAACTCTATTTCTGTCAACTCAATTTCTGTCAACTCTATTTCTGTCAACTCTATTTCTGTCAACTCTATTTCTGTCAACTCTATTTCTGTCAACTCAATTTCTGTCAACTCAATTTCTGTCAACTCTATTTCTGTCAACTCTATTATTTTTCGATTCTCTCTCTACCTTTTTGTTCGACTTTTGTTGTCTTTTTGTAAGACTTGTTAATATTTCTGTATTCATTCTAATTAGTTTTTGTTTATTCATGTATTTCCTTGAACAGTGTATACAGGCTTTTCATTACCATTTCAGTCCAGTATTATAGTATATGTATGAAAAACTCCATATTTTATACTCATAATTGGAATTCATTATTAATTTTCTACGGGGAATGAACAGTTTTTTTTGTATAATTAATTAGCACACAACCTCGCATCCTGGGAAAGAAAGATCAGAACTTTTTACATATATACTTTTTTTGTTGTGTACTATTTGTATGTATTTTTTACCCAATTTTCATGGCTATACATCCTTTGTTTTCTTCTTTTTCTTATTTTCCTCCTTTACTTTTTTCATTATTCCTTGTGTTTGCATTATCCACTCTCTCCACCTCCACCTCCACCACTCTCTCCACCTCCACCACCCCCTCCTCCTCCTCCTCCTCCTCCACCTCCACCTCCTCCTCCTCCACCTCCACCTCCACCTCCACCTCCACCTCCTCCTCCTCCTCTACCTCCTCCACCTCCTCCTCCCTCCTCCTCCTCCTCCTCCTCCTCCACCTCCTCCTCCCCCACCTCCTCCTCCTTCCTCCACCTCCACCTCCACCTCCACCTCCACCTCCACCTCCTCCACCTCCACCTCCTCCTCCTCCTCCTCCTCCACCTCCTCCTCCTCCTCCTTTTCCTAACTTGCTTCATCTCATCCGTATTCTTTTTTCCTTTTGTCCTTTTATCTCCTATTCAGTTTTCTTCTTTTTCTTTTATTATGTCATCGAATTTCCGATATTCCTGGTATTTTATATTTTACCTCTTTGCCCATTTTTTTTCTTTTCATATCCTCCTCCTCTTTCACCTCCTCTTTGCTAATTTTTTTGCGTTAAACTCTATAGAACCATAATGCTAAAAACTAGTCACACAGGCACCCCCGTTTGACCGAGTTGGGCTGTTGCTATCTGTTCCTCCTTTGTATTCCTCCTCCTCTTCATATACCAACTCTGTTCTCTTCCTGGCACGATGCAAGAGAGAGTAATAAAATAAAACACGTGAACTGGATATAGTAAAACGACGTACACTTGAACCTAGGTAACAAAAATAGAAATAAAGTAAAAGCAAAATAAAACAAATGAGCCAGAATGAAGTTACGTGCAAGTATTGTCATTTGTTTTACCCTTACCTCCCTTAAAACCCCTTACCCTTACCTCCCTTAAATCCCCTTACCTCCCTTAAAACCCCTTACCTCCCTTAAAACCCCTTACCTCCCTTAAATCCCCTTACCTCCCTTAAACCCCTACCCCCTTACTCCCCTATCCCTTTACCTCCCTTAAAACCCTTCCCCCTCTCTTAAACCCCTTACCTCCCTTAAATCCCCTACCCCCTTACCCTTCCCCCTTACCCTTTACCTCCCTTAAAACCCCCTCCCCCCTTACCCTCCTTAAACCCCTTACCTCCCTTAAATCCCCTTACCTCCCTTAAATCCCCTACCCCTTACTCCCCCTTCCCTTTACCTCCCTTAAAACCCCTCCCCTTACCTTTCTTAAAACCCCTTACCTCCCTTAAATCCCCTTACCTCCCTTAAATCCCCTTACCTCCCTTAAATCCCCTTACCTCCCTTAAATCCCCTTACCTCCCTTAAAACCCCTTACCTCCCTTAAAACCCCTTACCTCCCTTAAATCCCCTTACCTCCCTTAAATCCCCTTACCTCCCCCTTAAAACCCCTTAACCTTCCGTCCCTTAAAACCCCTTACCTCCTTTAAATCCCCTTACCTCCCTTAAATCCCCTTACCTCCCTTAAATCCCCTTACCTCCCTTAAAACCCCTTACCTCCCTTAAAACCCCTTACCTCCCTTAAATCCCCTTACCTCCCTTAAAACCCCTTACCTCCCTTAAATCCCCTTACCTCCCTTAAAACCCCTTACCTCCCTTAAATCCCCTTACCTCCTCCTTAATCCCCTTACCTCCCTTAAAACCCCTTACCTCCCTTAAACCCCTTACCTCCCTTAAAACCCCTTACCTCCCTTAAATCCCCTTACCTCCCTTAAATACCCCTACCTCCCTTAGACCCCTTACCTCCCTTAAAAACCCTCTTACCTCCCTTAAATCCCCTTACCTCCCTTAAACCTACCCTTACTCCCAATCCCTTTACCTCCCTTAAAACCCTTCCCTACTCTTAAAACCCCTTACCTCCCTTAAATCCCCTACCCCTTACTCCCCCTTCCCTTTACCTCCTTAACCCCTGACCCCTTACCTCCTTAAATCCCCTTACCTCCCTTAAAAACCCCTTACCTCCCTTAAAACCCCCCTTACCTCCCTTAAAACCCCCTTACCTCCCTTAAACCCCTTACCTCCCTTAAATCCCCTTACCTCCCTTAACCCCTTACCTCCCTATCCCCTTACCTCCCTTAAAACCCCCTTACCTCCCTTAAAAATCCCCGTTACCTCCCTTAAAACCCCTTCCCTCCCTTAAAACCCCTTACCCTCCTCTAAAATCCCCTTACCTCCCTTAAATCCCCTTACCTCCCTTAAAACCCCTTACCTCCCTTAAACCCCTTACCTCCCTTAAACCCCCCTTACCTCCCTTAAATCCCCTTACCTCCCTTAAAACCCCTTACCTCCCTTAATCCCCTTAACCTCCCTTAAAACCCCTTACCTCCCTTAAAACCCCTTACCTCCCTTAAAACCCCTTACCCTCCCTTAACCCCTTACCTCCCTTAAATCCCCTTACCTCCTTAAAACCCCTTCACCTCCCTTAAAACCCCTTCCCATCCTTAAATCCCTTACTCTCCTTAAACCCCTTACATCCCTTATCCCTTCCTCCCTTAAAACCCCTTACCTCCCTTCATCCCCTTCCTCCCTTAAACCCCTTACCTCCTTGCATCCTTTACTCCTTAAACCACCTTCCCTTTCCATAAAAACCCTTCCTTATTCGTTTTTTAACTCCTCCCTTTAACTCCCTTAAAACCCTAACTCCTTTAAAACCCCTCTCTCCCTTAATAACCCCTTCTCCCTTCCTCCCTTAACCCCCTTCCCTCCTCCTACCCTTTTCCCTTTCCTTGTCCCTTCATTTCTACTCTCTTCTCTCTATTTCTCTCTCATCTCTCTCTCTCTCTCTCTCTCTCTCCTTCTCTCTCTCTCTCTCCTCTCTCTCTCTCTCTCTCTCTCCTCTCTCTCCTCTCTCTTCTCTTCTCTTCTCTTTTCTTCTCTCTTCTCTCTCTCTCTCTCTCTCTCTCTCTCTCTCTCTCTCTCTCCCTCTCTCTCTCCTCCCCTCTCTCTCTCTCTCCCCATGGTTATACATTCTCTATACATTTTACTACTGAAAATCTGATTGATATAAGACGTAGTGGATCTCAATATTTCATCAAGTTAAAAGCTTTATTTGCATATTCCAAGACTGATCTTTTTAGCATCACGTGACTGGTTGGCTTCAGAGAGAGAGAGAGAGAGAGAGAGAGAGAGAGAGAGAGAGAGAGAGAGAGAGAGAGAGAGAGAGACAGACAGAGACACAGAGAGACAGAGAGAGAGAGAGAGAGAGAGTGTGCGTCAGACAAACAGAGAAAAACACACACGCACATCTGAAAAAAATGCAGATTAAAATAGTTTCTTTCGTATACAAAAATAAATGTATATAAATAAATGATAATGATAATAAACGGCTGACAGAAGAAAGGGAGAACCCAAGATGACTTACAGGATATATAAAGAAAAGTAGTGCGTTGAAATATTAAGAAAGCGAGGAGGGGAGAGAAGAAGGAAAAAATTACATAGAGGAAGGAGAAGAAGGGGAAGATAAGGAAGGAGAAATCTACGAAAACATAAAACTTAAGTAAATATATATAAGAAATGAGAGGGGAGAGAGAGAGAGAGAGAGAGAGAGAGAGAGAGAGAGAGGAGAGTGAGAGAGAGAGAGAGAGAGAGAGTGAGAGTGAGAGACAGAGAGACAGACAGACAGACACAGACAGACAGACAGACAGACAGACAAGGGTGTTAGGGAAAGAATTGTCTCACATGACCTCGCTTTCCATTTCGTTACATGAGTGGTAAGTAATTAGGAATATAAATTAAGGAACTAAACTACAAGAGGAGGAGGAGGAGGAGGAGGAGGAGGAGGAGGAGGAGGAGGAGGAGGAGGAGGAGGAGGAGGAGGAGGAGGAGGAGGGAAGAAGAGTAAAGCACGTAAGAGTAGTGGAAGAAGGGGAATGAAATGCTACCGTGGAGAGAAAAAGGAAACAACACACAAAAGCTCGTCAAGAATGTTAATAAAAAGTAATGGTAATCAAAACTTTTGGAATGGTGTGAACGTGTGCAGAGGAAGTGACATCAATTTGGAGATAATTGTTGATGAAAAGAAAGGAAAAAGACGTAGAATCCAGGACGTAACGATACATTATAGGTAAAGGAACGTCACTGAGAAACTAATTAGATAACCAAAGCTGCGTAAAGACACTGAATAATTCCATAGCTAAGAAAATGTGATAAAGAGTGTGAAGGAGGAATGCAATAGGAAGAAATGAAAGGAAAGACAACAATGGAATGCAAGTACTGAAAACGTCATATGATTAAAAAAACTGCATCTGAAGGGAATCCATGAAAATATAATCCTAATAGTAGCATAAATAATGAAAGAAATATATATGAAAAGACATAGAAATGAAAGGAAGGAAAAACAACAAAGGAAATGCAAATCATGTAAACATTGAAAAAAAAGGCAAGATTCCCAAAAAAAAACCATCTGAAGGGAAGCCATGGGAAAAAAACCAAGATTCCAAAAAAAAACATCTTAAGGAAGCCATCTATCTATCTATCTATCTTCTATATTAATAAAAGCGAAAGTGTGTCTGTCTGTCTGTGTGTGTGTGTGTGTGGTATAGGTTCCGCCCCCAGTGGCGCAAACACCTCATATGGCACATTTTTGGAATCGGGTTGACCAGGGGAAGGTCATAAGCCCACTTATGAGATGATCCGATCCTTTTTTTTTTTTTTTTTTTTAGCAGCCTATTAGCGAGAATTGTGAAAACAAAAGAAGGTTGCGAGAATTGAGGAAGCCTTGATGTAGGTTGATGGGTAATGGGTGAGTGAATGGGTGGGGTGATGGGTAATGGGTGTGGGTATGATGGGTGAGTGAATGGGTGGGGGGTGATGGGTTGGGGGTGATGGGTGATGGGTGAGGGAATAGGGGGGGGTGATGGGTAATCTATAATAATATAAGCAAAAGTGTGTGTCTCTGTCTGTCTGTCTGTGTGTGTGTGTGTGTGTGTGTGTGTGTGTGTGTGTGTGTGTGTGTGTGTGTGTGTGTGTGTGTGTGTGTGTGTGTGTGTGTGTCTGGTATAGGTTCCGCCCCCCGTGGCGCAATCAACTCATATGGCACATTTTGGAACCGGGTTGACCAGGGGAAGGTTTTAAGCCCAATTATGAGATCCGATCATTTTTTTTTTTTTTTTTTTTTAGCAGCCTATTAGCGATAATTGTGAAGAAAAAAAAGTGGGTTGCGAGAATTGAGGAAACCTTGATGTAGGGTGATGGGTAATGGGTGAGTGAATGGGTGGAGTGATGGGTAATGGGTGTGGGGTGATGGGTGAGTGAATGGGTGGGGGGTGATGGGTTGGGGGTGATGGGTGATGGGTGAGGGAATAGGTGGGGGGTGATGGGTAATCTTATATTAATATAAGCGAAAGTGTGTCTGTCTGTGTGTGTGTGTGTGTGGTATAGGTTCCGCCCCCCGTGGCGCAAACACCTCATATGGCACATTTTTGGAATCAGGTTGACCAGGGAAGGTCATAAGCCCATTTATGAGATGATCGATCACTTTTTTTTTTTTTTTTTTTTTAGCAGCCTATTAGCGAGAATTGTGAAAACAAAAGTGGGTTGCGAGAATTGAAGAAGCCTTGATGTAGGGTGATGGGTGAGTGAATGGGTGGGGTGATGGGTAAT
>JACEEZ010000143.1:397500-410000 GCA_016584305.1 Chionoecetes opilio | reverse complement strand
CCTTCACGCCCAGATATCTCTTTTCCTATATGAAATCGTGTGTTGTTAGCCATAAAATTACGAAAAGTGACTGAATATACCAACTTAACTAGTGGACATGGATACTAAACAGGTCATATCTATAAAATATTGCTTATATTCACTAGAAATCGTCTAATGGTACCCAAATTACAATGGAAATTACGTTCTGGGCCACAAGGGGTTAGGATAAACATAGGTTACATTATTTTTTTATCCAAATAATAATCTTTATATTAGGACCCAGAAAAACATAGCACGCGGAACACGGGAGTGAGGCGGCTTGGGCTAAAGGGGCACAAAGCTACGAGGGTTAATTAAATAAGAAAACAGGCTAAATTTATCCCATGCTCCCCCTTTTCCCTCCCTCCCCCCTCCCCCCTAGCCTCACCTTGTCCCCCTAGCCCCCCCCCCCAGCCTCTCCCCTGTCCCCCCTCCTTGGCGAACAATGACATGCCCAGCCAGTGTAGGGTGAGGGGGAAGGGGGGGGGGGTGAGGGGCTGTACAGGTATCTCCAGATGAAAAAAATACCAGCACCTATTTTTGCAATACATTAACTGACAATTAAATGACTTTAGCTGAAATGCGTTTAGTAATATTCCTGCATCAGTATATTATTTCAATTAATTACTGTGTGGAAATAATAGTTTTTTTCACACACACACACACACACACACACACACACACACACACACACACACACACACACACTGGTGACGAATTGCGTGCGTCGTGCTTGTGGTGATGTATTGCGTGCATCATCGTGCCTCTCCAGTGACATAGTACGTGCGTTATGCCTCTCTGCATGCACGTAGCGGCCGTTCACCAGGCTACACCACCGGCCGTGCTGCACGTGAAGGGCCGCCGCCACACGCAAGCACGGACGTGTACGTACTTTTTTTTTTTTAAGTATCAGAAGAGATAAAAAAAAAAAAAAGTGTACGTACCTGTGAATGGGACCAATATTTAATGTCTTGTTTATATTTATGTATTTTATGTTTATGTATCTACATGTATGGTGTGTGTTGTACATATTGATCCATTATAGTAGGACCTGCATGCTTGTATGAATTATACATACATATATGAATTGAGGGAGAGAGAGAGAGAGAGAGAGAGAGAGAGAGAGAGAGAGAGAGAGAGAGAGAGAGAGAGAGAGAGAGAGAGAGAGAGAGAGAGAGAGAGAGAGAGAGAATTTCATATCAACTAGTAGATATAAATATATACATAAAACAGCATAACAATATTGTGGTGGGGACTGTCCTCATGGTGCATTATGCCATGGTGTTGGTGTAGATGGCAACAGTGGCGCCGCAGTCACCCGCGCAGCCTGATAAGGAGAATGATGCATGGCTGTTTGGTAACATTAATTAACCCCTCCCCCCTAGTTTATTGGAGGTTATTCAAAAATAAGCTAAAATATACCTCAAATAACCCTAAAAAAGCCAAAATAACCTCAAATGAACCTCAAATAACCTAAACTAAACCTCAAATAACCTCAAATAAACCTCAAATAACCTCAAATAACCTCAAATAAACCTCAAATAACCTCAAATAACCCTCAAATAACCTCAAATAAACCTCAAATAACCTCAAATAACCCCAAAAAAGCTAAAATAACCTCAAATAAATCTCAAATAACCTGAAATAAACCTCAAATAACCTCAAATAAACCTCAAATAAATCTAAAATATCCAAAAAAGCCCAAAATAAACCTAAATAACCCAAACTAACATAATATACCTAAAAACAGTTATTTTAGTCCTAGTCTACCCTTTTAACCTAGGCTAGTATCTATAGGACTCGGAGTCATTTGATTGATTTGCTACCAAGATGTAAGCGTGGCATTCAACATATATGGGTGTTAAATATTCACACACACTATAATTACTGAACAGAGGCCACGAGTATAATGATAGCATTCATATATACATCATTTACTATAGTTAATAATACGTTAGTAAGTAATACGTTATTTATATAAATGAAAATAATTGACTATTTTCGCTTTTTATGAACTCTTCTACTAATTCCTTTAAGACAATGTAGTCCACGATATTGTGTATTAATGGTTATCTATATAAAAGAAAATATTTTGACTATTTTTGCATTTGTTTTCTAACTCTTCTACTAATATTTTAACCCCTTCAGACCCAGAACGTAATTTCCATTGTAATTTGGCTACCATTAGACGTGTTTTACTGATTCTATAAGCAATATTTTATAGATATGACCTGTTTAGTATCCTTTTCCACTAGTTAATTCGGTATATTAAGTTAATTTTTGTAATTTTATGGCTCGACAAGATACAATTTTTCATAGCAAAGGAAACACCTGGGCGTGAAGGGGTTAAGACAATGCAGTCCACGAGATAGTATAATAATGGTTATCTATATAAAAGAAAATATTCTAACTATTTTTGCATTTCTTTTCTAACTCTTCTACCAATTTCTTAAAGACAATGCAGTCCACGAGACGCTTTAGCCCGAGGCAGGAAGGCAAAATTAAGCCGTGAAGGGCCGACGCTGCCACCTCGCCTTCACAACAATGAACGAGTGATATTATTTGATACACGTGAAGAATACGGCAACAAACACGGCTTATATGCGGCACCAGGCAGTGTGTGTGTGTGTGTGTGTGTGTGTGTGTGTGTGTGTGTGTGTGTGTGTGTGTGTGTGTGTGTGTGTGTGTTGTGTGAGAGAGAAAAAAGTCTACACACATGAAGAGGTTACGTGTGAGAGAGAGAGAGAGAGAAGAGAGAGAGAGAGAGAGAGAGAGAGAGAGAGAGAGAGAGAGAGAGGAGAGAGAGAGAGAGAGAGAGAGAGAGAGAGAGAGAGAGGATGGGAGGTAGAGGGAAGATTGGAGAGAGAGAGAGAGAGAGAAGAGAGAGAGAGAGAGAGAGAGAGAGAGAGAGAGAGAGAGAGAGAGAGAGACCACGTGGTCGGGGAGGCAGCGTGGCTCAACCCGCCTCGTTCCAATGGTTTCACTCCCTTTAAGACATCGATCGGGCTGAGAGGGCTGGGGAGTGAGTGAGTGAGGGAGCGAGTACAAACAGAGAGAGAGAGAAAGCGAGAGAGAGAGAGAGAGAGAGAGAGAGAGAGGAGAGAGAGAGAGAGAGAGAGAGAGGAGAGAGAAGAGAGGAGAGAGAGAGAGAGAGAGAGAGAGAGAGAGAGAGAGAGAGAGAGAGAGAGAATAAGTACGGCCAGACAAAAGTGGAAATATAATGAAAAAGGGAGAAATAAGTAAAAGAGAGAGAGAGAGAGAGAGAGAGAGAGAGAGAGAGAGAGAGAGAGAGAGAGAGAGAGAGAGAGAGAGAGAGAGAGAGAGAGAGAGAGAGAGAGAGAGATTGACATATTGCATACATTAAAAAAGACATCGGAGTTAAAATAATACAGAAACAGATAAAAAATACATGCTGTCTATTAAATCAGGTACAGACAACAAACATAAGCTACATGAGCGTACGATAAACTAGGAGATATCTATGTAAAATTGAAGAGAAATTTTGATACAATATATATAAAGTAAAAGAGAAAGAGACATGGCAGACAAAAGCCTATAATCTAAAGACGAACAAAATATAAAAAATACATCTGACTCATGAACAAAGGACGGAAAGGCAGAGAGAGAGAGAGAGAGAGAGAGAGAGAGAGAGAGAGAGAGAGGAGAGAGAGAGAGAGAGAGAGAGAGAGAGAGAGAGAGAGAGAGAGAGAGAGAGAGAGAGAGAGAATGGGAAGCACGGACGCAATATATAATAAAAACAGGTGAATAGTATTCCTTCAGTGAATTTACTTGAGAATAAAAGGGAAAAAAAATATTAAGAAGAGTGTGAATGCTGCGTGTGAGGAAGAAAACAGTACTTTGAAGTGGTGAGGGAAGAAAGAGTAAAAGAGGAGGAGGAGGAGGAGGAGGAGGAGGAGGAGGAGGAGGAGGAGGAGGAGGAGGAGGAAGGTGATGAGAAAATGGTGGGAAAGGATGGGATGGTGTAGGAAGAGGAGAAGGAGATTATGTAGGAGGAGGAGGAGGTTATGTAAAGGGAGGAGGAGAAGGAGGTTATGTTGGAGGAGGAGGAGGAGGAGGAGGAGGAGGAGGAGGAGGAGGAGGAGGAGGAGGAGGAGGAGGAGGAGGAGACCTTGGGTAAAGACCGCCGATCAGCCAGCCAGGTATGACATTCCTGCTCACTCAAATCCATCTTCCTATTTATAACTCCGGTCTTCTTTATCCTTATCCATATTTGTTTCTATGTTTTTTATAGTAGGATGTACGTACTCTCTGTCTCTCTTATGTAGTACTCTCTCTCTTTTTTTTCTCACTCCCTTTCTCTCTTTTTCCTTCCCTCTTTCTCTGTCATATGTGTTCTCTTCCCGTGCAGAGCGACAGACACACACATATATTCCAACAACGCAACACACACCTACCTGACTCCTTATGTTCAGTTTATTTGCTTTATTTCGTACATAAGTGAATTTTAGGATTTGCGACATTCGTTTTTGTTTATACGTATATGTATATTTTAGAATACACTTGTATGAAAACATTCATATGCTGCCTTCGTTTCATGCTAGAAATGAAGCACGACAGAACACTGTGTTTAGCAATGCACAATTACAGGAACTACAACGTGTAGGTCTCGCGGCCTCTTGTAGCTTCCTTATTTTCCAATTTTCTTATGTTCAATGCCTGGCCACAAACCTCTCACACACAGCCTCGGGAGAACACATGAGGGGGCTAAGACTCGCTGCCACAATGGGGCTGCAATCCAGGTGTAGCGTCCCACCACAATGCCATTACGGAACACGCTGTTAATCACTTTACGCCCAGATCTTTCCTTTGCTATATAAAATCGTCTGTTGTTAGCCATAAAATTACGAAACGTGACTGAATATACCAAATTAACTAGTGGACAAGGATACTAAACAGGTCATATCTCTTAAATATTGCTTATATTCACTAAAAATCATCTGATGGTAGCCAAATTACAATGGAAATTACGTTCTGGGCCTCAAGGGGTTAAAGATCGTTGTGTTCCGTGTCGGAACGTAGGCGTTGCAGCGCCTACCAGACCTTCCCACCCAGGACGAAGGCGCGTGTTTACCTCCGCTGAATGCCTGGTGCACACGCATTTCCCCCGACAAAGGCTCCTCTGTGTATTCAGCGAGCACTAAGAAACGCCTCGGGATGCAGGCCAGGGTCTAGACGCGGCCGCTAGCACTGTGCGGAGGCTAGGAAACACCCCACGACCACGCGTCCTCCTCGCCGCGGCCCTTACTGCAGGAGAAAAGGGGGAGGGGGAGGCTGGATAGTGGGGGTGGGGTGTTTAGAGGTGGAAGAGGCATGGTGGTGGGGTGATTGGAGGTGGAAGAGGCAGGGTGGTGGGGTGATTGGAGGTGGAAGAGGCAGGGTGGTGGGGTGTTTGGAGGTGGAAGAGGCAGGGTGGTGGGGTGATTGGAGGTGGAAGAGGCAGGGGGTGGAGTGATTGGAGGTGGAAGAGGCAGAGGTGGTGGGGTGATTGGAGGTGGAAGAGGCAGGGTGGTGGGGTGATTGGAGGTGGAAGAGGCAGGGGGTGGGGAGACCAGGATTCGAACCAGGGCCCGCAGATTCATAGCTCGGTGCGCTGGCAACTACACCACGGAGGCGACATTAAAGGGAGACAAAAAATTAGGAAAGAAGTAAAAAGAAGCACGTACAGTACCTTCAACTTTACCTTTTTTTCCACTACCAGGTCAAGGGCACGTTAGAGGAAGACTTACGTGCACAGGTCTGTACGTACCGACCCCAAGGCGTGCAGCTCGGGGCGTTAAGAGGGGAATCATGTAAACTATTTAAAGAACGAGAAATATGCAAATATATTATATAGTATCAAAGCAATGTTTTTTTACGGAGGAAAATGATACAGGAACAAAAAATCTAAATATTAAAGTTTGTTTTTTATACAGTTAAAGATGTAAGTATGCATATCTATGTATATCAATCTTTACCTGTGTGTGTGTGTGTGTGTGTGTGTGTGTGTGTGTGTGTGTGTGTGTGTTATGTGTGTGTTGTGTGTGTGTTTGTTTGTGTGCTTACATGTGTGTGTGTATGTGTGTGTGTCAAGCAAGAGATGGAGGGATTGAAAGGGGTGATTACAAGGACAGACAGAGATATGAAGGACTAGCGGCAGGGTCTGGCAGGGTAGGGGCAGGGTGGGGCGGCAGGGTGGTGTGACATCCCTGCTGCTGCTGTGAACTTATCCCATTTATGGCGCGGTGTTGCCGAATGCTCCCCTCTCTCCGCCCTTCCCTTCTTTCCCCTCCATCCACCTCCCCTTCTCCTTGCCTGCTTTTCCCCTCTCCGGTCAGTCGCGTGGAAGGTTTATTTTTGGGGCAAACTGACGATTCTTGTAACGTGTTTATTCACCTTCTGTCATTCCTTTCCTGCACTCTGATGTTTTTCCCTCCCCTCCTGGTCCTTGTCACCCCCGCAGCATTCTTATTGGAGGCGTTAAGGCTGTTATCCCGTGTAGCGCAGTATTACTCGCGGCGGCTGTGTTGGAGGCGTTAAGGTTATCCCGTGTGGCGCAGGATTACTCGCAGCGGCTGTGTTGGAGGCGTTAAGGCTGTTATCCCGTGTGGCGCAGGATTACTCGCGGGGACATGAGGTGAGGGAACTTGTCGAAAGAGTCCAGACGGTGGCCCAAACTGCCTGTGATTTCGCCCTCTTGACAGGTGACTTTGTTGGCTGCGTTGTGCCGCGTCAAGGCTTGCGTCACTGTGATCGTGTTTTGTGAGTCGCGTGTTTGTGACGGTGATTGTGACGCCCAGGTGACGCTCTGTGGGTGATGCGTAACGTCAAGCTGACACACACGCACTCATACATGCACACACACACACACACACACACACACACACACACACAAACGGTACTCCGTAGTGTAGTGGTTAGCACGCTCGGTTCACAACCGAGAAGTCCCGGGTTCGATCCCCGGGCGGAGCGGAAACAGATGGGTTGTTTCCTTAAAACCCGAGCACCTGTCCACCCAGCAGTGAATGGGTACCGGGTGTTAGCCGGGGTTTGTGACCTGCTCTCCGGGGTGCTGGCTTCGGCCAAAACTAAGCACTAAGGATGAATGATAATTTTTTTTTGATATGGAGACGGGGCCACACGAGCATTGCTCTGGCCCTGTAAAATACAACTAGATGAATACACACACACACACACACACACACACACACACATAGCGTATATATAATATTGCTAAATAAATGACAATACTATTAATGATGATGAAAATATTAATAATAACAATATTACCTAATAATAATTGTGATAATAAAACCAATGATTATTAATATCATTGATATTAATTACTAAGGATAACGATAATGATAATAAAAATAGTAATCAAGGAAGAAATCTCTATGTTTGAATCATATAGTCAAGGACATTATCCATACCCTTTAAAAGCCTTTGCCATATTACCCTTTAAAATATTTGTAAAGAGTGTACATTATCACGACACCTCCCTGGCCGCAGCGACTCCCTCCCTCCCTCCCTCTACAAGCCCTGGGAGGCTACTGACCCTGCCTCCCCTGACCGCGGCGAGGACGGGTGCGTTGCCTTAAGCTTGACTCACGGTAATGGGAGTAAGAGCAATGTTTATCCTCCCATAAACCTGAATCAACTCAAGGGGCATTAAAGAGCGCGCCAGTGATACTCGCCACCGCTGCTCTCTCTGCCACCTCCACCCAACTTTAAAAGCTGCTTAGTGTTATCTGTTACGAGCACTTTTAGCGCCAACGCCGCATAAAACTAACGCTTATCTCTCTCATTTTAGCTGTTGCCGTTGGGATTTTTTTTTTTTTTTTCATGTTAGGTTTCCGTGTCTGGAAAAGCGAGGAAAAACTAATGGCATGTCCTGCTTTGCCTTCTGTAAACATTGAATAATACTGAAACACTTAGCGAGTCTGGGAAGGCACGCGCTCTTACACCAACGACGGTAATAGAAACAGCAACAAGAACAACAGGGCGAACATAAACGCGAGTACATTTTAAAGCTGTAACAGTAGTGCCTTTAAGAGCATTGGCACGCTGTTCCGGGTACAATATTTTATGGCTGTTTTCTTTATTAGTAAACGTTGTTGTTGCTTCTTTCCCAGCCTTGTTCTGTCTGCCTGACGCTGCCGCAGGACAAAGCGGTTCGAGGGTTTATTTTGGCGGAGCGAAAAGCGAGTGACACAACACAGATTGACTTGGATAATGCAAAGGGAAAAGAGTAAAAAGAAATCATAGGTCGGGAAGTACTGGATGCAGAGAGAGAGAGAGAGAGAGAGAGAGAGAGAGAGAGAGAGAGAGAGAGAGAGAGAGAGAGAGAGAGAGAGAGAGAGAGAGAGAGAGAGAGAGAGGAAAAAGAATAGAGACGGAACAACAAACACAAACTTACACTGAGAAATAGAGAAACTTAGACTGAGAAACAGACTGACAAAGACTGAGGATTAGAGGAAAGAAATAGGGCGCCAAGACGAAGAAAGCAAAGGAGGAAGAAGAGGAAAGGCAAGACAGGAAGAGTACAATGGAGGGGAGGTGACCGCGCAGGCCAGTTTGCAGACGTGGCAGGGAAGTAGCCATTAATATGCTAATTAAGACGCTTTCATTTTTTTCCCCTTTTTCCCGGCGCGGCGTCTGAGGGGAAGCCAAGCCAACCGTCCTCCCCGCCTCGTCTGGCTTCACCTGGTGGCGGGGATTGTTCATTTAATCAAGGGCGTCTTGTCCCCGTCGAGTTAAGGCTCTCCCGGGCTTGTTATTCATCTGCCTCGTAACAGACGTGTGGGTTTTCCGGTCTCTAAGGACGCTCCACGCACTACAGCCACGTCATAAAGAGAGAAAGAATAGGGAGTCGGGTGGTTGATGTGAATGGAAAGTTACGCTTGAGAGGTACACGGTTGTTAATTACACCCGAGCACTTCTTTGGATTGAGTTCCTTCACCTTGATGATGGACGTACGTGTGTTTTATTTATATCGTGGAATATTTGACGTTAGGAATAGTTGTTCCCTAAGTCATATATATTTTGAACACATATGTTTCAAGTATTTGTTATTACTTCTATACTTATGCCTGCCTGCCTAACTACAACCTATCTCTTGAATTTCCTACCTACTTACAGACCTACCTGCCTATTTAACAACTAGCTTAGTACTACCAGCTTACCTACCTACCTCCTTACCTACCTACTCTTATCTATCATACTTACTTACCTACCTACTCTTATCTATCATACTTACCTACCTACCTACTCTTATCTATCATACTTACCTACCTACCTACTCTTATCTATCATACTTACCTACCTACCTACTCTTATCTATCATACTTACCTACCTACCTACTCTTATCTATCATACTTACTTACCTACCTACTCTTATCTATCATACTTACCTACCTACCTACTCTTATCTATCATACTTACCTACCTACCTACTCTTATCTATCATACTTACTTACTACCTACTCTTATCTATCATACTTACCTACCTACCTACTCTTATCTATCATACTTACCTACCTACCTACTCTTATCTATCATACTTACTTACCTACCTACTCTTATCTATCATACTTACCTACCTACCTACTCTTATCTATCATACTTACCTACCTACCTACTCTTATCTATCATACTTACCTACCTACCTACTCTTATCTATCATACTTACTTACCTACCTACTCTTATCTATCATACTTACCTACCTACCTACTTACCCCTATATACCTACTCTTACCTATCATACTCACCTACTTACCTATCTACTTATCTACCTACTTACTATACACAACCTTCACCACCTCCCCATCCTCTCCCGCCCTCCGTCCTTACACCAACCATAATCGTATAAACTGAAAGACTATCTCGTTACAGTAGAATTGCAATTGCATGTCCCAAACAGTACCGTTGAAACACGTAAACTGTCCATCCCTTCCCCTTCCCACAATACCCTGCATTATACGTATAAGACTTCATGCATGTCTCCACACCTGAAAAGCCACAAGGCAAACGTGTTATTTAACCTAGAAGGGAAAATACTAATAAGAAAGGGATGGTGAACGGAGAGGAGGAGGAGGAGGAGGAGGAGGAGGAGGAGGAGGAGGAGGAGGAGGAGGAGAGGAGGAGGAGGAGAAGAGGAAGGAAATACGAAAAAAAGAGGTAAATTAGCAGAAGAAAGTGGACAAAGCAACGTGTTATTTACCCTTGAAGCGAAAATTGCGTATCTTCTGAGAATATGAAATCACAAAACCATTTCTCCTGATCCTAGACGAGCCTTATTGTCATGTAAGTATTCGTGTAGCATTTGGATATAAATGTTTGTTTATATGAATGTTGAAATAACGAATCGGTTTGTAGTGTTAGAGTTATGGGAAGGTCTTACGTATGTCATTGCCTCTATTGCTCTGGTGTGTGTGTGTGTGTGTGCGTTCTCGTTGTGTGTGAATGTAGCGTGTGTTGACTGTGCGGCCCGATTGAGCAGCGACAGTTTTATTCATGGGATAATGACAGACACGCGAGCAAGGGGACCAGGGAGGAACTGTGAGGCAGAGAGCTGGATATCGGCTAAACCTGGGAGAGATAAAGCTGGATATCGGGTAAACTAGGAGAGATAAAGCTGTATATCGGGTAAACTAGGAGATATAAAGCTGGATATCGGCTAAACTAGGAGAGATAAAGCTGGATATCGGTTTAACTAGGAGAGATAAAGCTGGATATCAGTTTAACTAGGAGAGATAAAGCTGGATATCGGTTTAACTAGGAGAGATAAAGCTGGATATCAGTTTAACTAGGAGAGATAAAGCTGGATATCGGTTTAACTAGGAGAGAGAAAGCTGGATACCGGCTAAACTAGGAGATAAAGCTGGATATCGGTTTAACTAGGAGAGATAAAGCTGGATATCGGTTTAACTAGGAGAGATAAAGCTGGATACCGGCTAAACTAGGAAATAAAGCTGGATATCGGCTAAACTAGGAGAGATAAAGCTGGATATCGGTTTAACTAGGAGAGATAAAGCTGGATATCGGCTTAACTATGAGAGGTAAAGCTGGATATCGGCTTAACTATGAAAAATAAAGCTGTATATCGGCTTAACTAGGAGAGATAAAGCTGGATATCGGCTAAACTTGGAGAGATAAAGCTGGATATCAGCTAAACTTGGAGAGATAAAGCTGGATATCGGCTTAACTAGGAGAGATAAAGCTTACTAAAGATGAAGAATGAGGAAACACATCAGAGACATGAAAAGTAGGAAAAATGTATGGTTGTGTTAGCAGTGAAATAAATTTAAACTTTAAGATTTCCGATTTATTTCTTTTTGTTCATGTACACTTGGTACAACTTCCTTAAGCTCTCCTCTCTCTCCATTTCCTCTTCTTCCCCTCCTCCCTCTTTGCAATGATTATCCTTCTTCCCCTTTCCACTTTTACTTTATCCTCGTTTGTATAAATAACTTATATTATGTACATTACATAGTGTGTTAGGATGGCAAGCACTTATAAAAAGCCTCCCTGCCCCTTCCTGAGGCGTTTCTTCCCCCCTCTCAACCCTCTTCCTCCTCCCTCCTCCCTCCCGTCATCCTCCTGTCTTGCATCATTTCCCGCCAACACTTCTTCCGCGTTTTCTTTCTATAAACTTTTTCTCATAGTTTCATCTCGGATGTTTCACTCGAGTGTTCGGTACGTTTTCTTTTCATGTTTTTTTTTCGGATCACATTCATATCTTATGCAACCTCAACTTATCCTCTCAACTTTTCTTGTACAGGATACTGCCCGTCTATCTGTCTGCCTGTATGTCTGTGTGTCTGTTTCTGTGTTCTGTGTGAGCTATTCACAATGATCTTGATCACGTGCAGGACTCGGGATCGCCAGCTATCACTCTTCCGGTAGGAAGATTATACCTCATAGGACCAATTTCTGTATAAGGCTGGGACCTCCTCTCCCCCACACATCCATCCCTTGCTCAAGGGGGACTGAATACGTGCCTGTGTTAGCAAAAATTCCCGTTGCCTTGAACGAGAATCGAACACGGGATGGTCACCACCCTGCACAGAGATCAGTGTGCATTCAGGCCTCAGGGTCGCCTCGTACCCTCCCGGAAAGGGCTTGGAGCTCGTAGGACTGATCTTAGGGTTATGCTGAGACCGCACATCCCACAAACCCCATGCCCTTGCTCAAGGGGAAAAGTTACTGCCCTCATTTATTAGTGAGTAATCCTCAGCAGCGAACTGGGATCGCGCGTCCACCGAGTGGCCTGAAGCACGATCTCAACCACTTGTCCACGCAGGCTTGTGTGTGTGTGTGTGTGTGTGTGTGTGTGTGTGTGTGTGTGTGTGTGTGTGTGTGTGTGTGTGTGTGTGTATTCGTGTGTGTGTGTGTGTATTCGTGTGTGTGTGTGTGTGTGTGTGTGTGTGTGTGTGTGTGTGTGTGTGTGTGTGTGTGTGTGTGTGTGTGTGTGTTCGT
>JACEEZ010000143.1:382500-395000 GCA_016584305.1 Chionoecetes opilio | reverse complement strand
ACTTTCCTACTACTATTACTACTATTTCCTACTACTACTACTATTTATATTACTACTTTCCTACTACTATTACTACTATTTCCTACTACTACTACTATTTCCATTACTACTTTCCTACTACTATTACTACTATTTCCTACTACTACTACTATTTCTATTACTACTTTCCTACTACTATTACTACTATTTCCTACTACTACTACTATTTCTATTACTACTTTCCTACTACTATTACTACTATTTCCTACTACTACTATTTCCATTACTACTTTCCTACTACTATTACTACTATTTCCTACTTCTACTACTATTTCTATTACTACTTTCCTACTACTATTACTACTATTTCCTACTACTACTACTATTTCTATTACTACTTTCCTACTACTATTACTACTATTTCCTACTACTACTACTATTTCTATTACTACTTTCCTACTACTATTACTACTATTTCCTACTACTACTACTATTTCTATTACTACTTTCCTACTACTATTACTACTATTTCCTACTACTACTACTATTTTTATTACTACTTTCCTACTACTATTACTACTATTTCCTACTACTACTACTATTTCTATTACTACTTTCCTACTACTGTTACTACTATTTCCTACTATTACTACTATTTCCATTACTACTTTCCTACTACTATTACTACTATTTCCTACTACTACTACTATTTCTATTACTACTTTCCTACTACTATTACTACTATTTCCTACTACTACTACTATTTCCTATACTACTAACTATTTCTACTACTATTACTACTATTTCCTACTTCTACTACTATTTCTATTTACTACTATTTCTACTACTACTATTCTACTATTTCCTACTTACTACTACTATCTACTATTCTATTACTACTTTCCTACTACTATTACTACTATTTCCTACTACTACTACTATTTCTATTACTACTTTCCTACTACTATTACTACTATTTCCTACTACTACTACTATTTCTATTACTACTTTCCTACTACTATTACTACTATTTCCTACTACTACTACTATTTCTATTACTACTTTCCTACTACTATTACTACTATTTCCTACTACTACTACTATTTCTATTACTACTTTCCTACTACTATTACTACTATTTCCTACTACTACTACTATTTCTATTACTACTTTCCTACTACTATTACTACTATTTCCTACTACTACTACTATTTCTATTACTACTTTCCTACTACTATTACTACTATTTCCTACTCTACTACTACTATTTCTATTACTACTTTCCTACTACTATTACTACTATTTCCTACTACTACTACTATTTCTATACTACTTTCCTACTACTATTACTACTATTTCCTACTACTACTACTATTTCTATTACTACTTTCCTACTACTATTACTACTATTTCCTACTACTACTACTATTTCTATTACTACTTTCCTACTACTATTACTACTATTTCCTACTACTACTACTATTTCTATTACTACTTTCCTACTACTATTACTACTATTTCCTACTACTACTACTATTTCTATTACTACTTTCCTACTACTATTACTACTATTTCCTACTACTACTACTATTTCCATTACTACTTTCCTACTACTATTACTACTATTTCCTACTACTACTACTATTTCTATTACTACTTTTCTACTACTATTACTACTATTTCCTACTACTACTACTATTTCCATTACTACTTTCCTACTACTATTACTACTATTTCCTACTACTACTACTATTTCTATTACTACTTTCCTACTACTATTACTACTATTTCCTACTACTACTACTATTTCTATTACTACTTTCCTACTACTATTACTACTATTTCCTACTACTACTACTATTTCTATTACTACTTTCCTACTACTATTACTACTATTTCCTACTACTACTACTATTTCTATTACTACTTTCCTACTACTATTACTACTATTTTCCTACTACTACTACTATTTCTCTATTACTACTTTCCTACTACTATTACTACTATTTCCTTACTACTACTACTATTTCTATTACTACTTTCCTACTACATATTACTACTATTTCCTACTACTACTACTATTTCTATTACTACTTTCCTACTACTATTACTACTATTCTACTCTACTACTATCTATATACTTTCCTACTACTATACTACTATTTCCTACTACTATTATACTATTTCCTACTCTAACTACTATTTTCCTATTACTACTTTCCTACTACTATTACTACTATTTCCTACTACTACTATTTCATTACTACTTTTCCCACTACTTTACTACTATTTCCTACTACTACTACTATTTCATACTACTTTCCTACTACTATTACTACTATTTCCTACTACTACTACTATTTCTATTACTACTTTCCTACTACTATTACTACTATTTCCTACTACTACTACTATTTCTATTACTACTTTCCTACTACTATTACTACTATTTCCTACTACTACTACTATTTCTATTACTACTTCTTCTACTACTATTCCTTACTATTATTCCTATTACTATTTTCTACTATTTCTATTACTACTTTCCTACTACTATTACTACTATTTCCTACTACTACTACTATTTCTATTACTACTTTCCTACTACTATTACTACTATTTCTACTACTACTACTATTTCTATTACTACTTTGTCCTACTAATACTATTTTCCTACTACTACTATTTCTATTACTACTTTCCTACTACTATTACTACTATTTCCTACTACTACTACTATTTCTCTACTACATTTTGTTCTACTTCTACACGTCTGCATTTCATTCCTCGCATTACACCCTTCCTCAACTTTCCAAAAAGGCGATAATAATGACAATATATTAATTTTGTATAATCATAAAAAATAATAGTTATATATGCGTGTTTTTCTAAAGTAACAAATTTTTTTAATGCTAACTTTTACTTCTTTTCTCTCGTATCCAACTCTTTCTCTCAACCTTTAATTTTTTCCCTTTGTTTACCAGATTTCCGCCTTGCCTTGCCTTGCCTTCCTCTGCATTTAGAACTCCCCTTATTCCCTCCTTGCCTGACACCTCCTTTATGGTTCTTTCCCATCCTATTCACCCCTCTTGAGCCACTTCTCCTTCCTTCTCATTCTCTCAACCGGCCCTCTCCTGTGTCCCATCTCACTGCACGCACCTTTCCTCTCCCTCTTCCTCCCTCTTCCTTCCCTATTCATTATTTTCTTTGCAATTAGTTGTGTGGTTTTATATCGTGTTTTATATGTTTCTCCCTCTCTCTCGTGCCCTCGCCAGACACACACCAGCACCTTCTGGAGAGGCGAGGGTCCGAGCACTGAGTTTACCTTAACCTCCTTCTTCGGCTTCTCTTTCGTCCCCACCGTTTAGTGTACAAATATTTGCGTTTTCAAGAGGGTTCTGTCTGTGTGTGTGTGTGTGTGTGTGTGTGTGTGTGTGTGTGTGTGTGTGTGTGTGTGTGTGTGTGTGTGTGTCTTTTATATATATCAACTTGCTCAGTTTTCTTTTATGTAAATATAAAGTGACATTTGTACTCAGTGAGCTCAGTAGAAATTTCAGGATATTTACTGATGAGAGGAGCGACTAGATGGGATTTAAGACAACATAACTTAAGTAATCAGAAAGTAATAGAAAATTCTGTTTAATGTTTATATTTGGACTCAAAATGATATCAAGGCTTTGTATATAAACGCATCCAAAATGAACAAAACTCCCCTATCGTTTTTTTAAGGGCAATGCAAAAACCGACTAATGCTTTGTTAACGAAAAAAATGTTACAAGAAAACGGAAACGTAGTGATGGATGGAGAGAGAGAGAGAGAGAGAGAGAGAGAGAGAGAGAGAGAGAGAGAGAGAGAGAGAGAGAGAGAGAGAGAGAGAGAGAGAGAGAGAGAGAGAGAGAGAGAGAGAGAGTATGGAAGGGAGGAAGAAGGGAGACTATGAAAATGCTTGCTCTGGCTGAGTGATCACATCGGACAGGGTGTTGTGAAACTAGTCAAGATAAGTCATAATAAGTCATAATAAGTCATAATAAGTCATAATAAGTCATAATAAGACTTAAGACTAGTCAGGTGATCTTGTCTTGTGTAATAATGGCGTATACCTAAAAATCTCCAGGCAGAGTTTAGAAGGAAGACTCATTATGAGAAGGAAAAGTTTGAGCTTTGAAGTAACTCATCTTGATTGTTGTCCTGTAAAAAATAATGTGAGAAAAAAGTTTGCTATTAGGTTCAGATAAAATCTTTAGGTCATGAAGAATGTCTTTAAATATGCAGTTCCTTGTTAAAAGCGGGATTGTTGACTTGAGGTCCTTATAGTAACTATTAAAGAAAGTATGTAAGGCTTTTGATATATTGTACAGAGTTTAATATAATCTATTCATCATGTATCACGAGAAGCTAGTCTGTAGGTCGACATTCACATCGTTAGCTTTACAGGGTTCTTTTATATGAGAAGAAAGGTTGCCATCAGAGCCTCCCAGTAACTATTAAAAGACACTAAATGAAGATCTTAGTCTGTTTAATAAATATAAATCAACAACATTCCTTTATGAAACACAGCAAGCAGATCTACAACTCTACATTCATAATATTTGGATATTTTTCTCTGTGTTTATCGCCATCCCACGTGTTAAATAGAAGAAAAACTTACGTAAACATTAGGCAAAACTGAAGAAAAAACGAGCACAAATAAACGCATCTAAAAAATGGCTTTTAATGATGCAAAACTGAAGAAAAACGAGCACAAATAAACGCATCTAAAAAATGGCTTTTAATGATGCAAAACTGAAGAAAAACGAGCACAAATAAACGCATCCAAAAAATGGCTTTAAATTATGCAAAACTGAAGAAAAACTAAGCATAAATAAACGTATATGAAATAAGGCTAAAAACGAGTGGAAAGTAAAGCTCAGGAGTACTTTATATCCCATAGGTTATTGATCCCCTGCCAGTCCATCAATCTTGATCAGGAAAACCATCACTCATGGGCATTCATCCTCATCCTCGCGTACTGGATCGACCGAGAAGCCATCAACTCAGCCTTATAATAGAAGCCTAGTCAGTCTATGTTCCCTTCTACATCCATAGCCAGGCCATAAACATCCGATTTCCAGGTCTTAAGGTGATCCAGCGAAGCGCGTTCAAGGGAGTTTGTATCGATGCATTATACAAGACGCTTTTTTCCTAAGTTTTCCAAATGGCCTCCCACACGTTTTCCAAATGGCCCACCTCACAAACACTGCTGAGTCCTCTACTTCCTTAACGCCCTCATTCTGTGCTGCTGCTACTCCTCAATTTATGGCCAGATCGTCTTTGGTTTTATTCCTTTTGTGTCTGAAGAAAGGAAAGAAAATGAAGTGTTGTTGTATTTTTGATTATTTGTTACTTGTGCATGGGCGAGTTTGTGACCTAGGGATGAGAGAGAGAGAGAGAGAGAGAGAGAGAGAGAGAGAGAGAGAGAGAGAGAGAGAGAGAGAGAGAGAGAGAGAGGAGAGAAGAGAGAGAGAGAGAGAGAGAGAGAGAGAGAGAGAGAGAGAGAGAGAGAGAGAGAGAGAGAGAGAGAGAGAGAGTTAAGCCCATTAGGTTGAAATTGAGTTCTGAAATCTGAAATATACCTAAAACAAGAAGAAAAAAAGAAATTCAGTAAATTATAACTTTGAATCGACGAAAAAACTGGCGAAGTGCAGAATAAAAGAACATGAACTGAAATGAAAGCAAGGTTCAGGAAGATGGGGAAAAGATGGAGAAGGGAAATAGAAGAAGTGGAAGGGTGTAGAGTGGATGAGAGGGCGGAGTGTAAGGGAGGGATGGAGAGTGGAGAAGAGGGTGGAGTGGGCGGTGGGTGGGTGGGTGGCTGATGCTGGTGGGTCCATTTCCGCCCACGAGTCAGTTTTATTGGCTTGTGTGTTTTCTGGAGTGCGAGAAACACCACCGCCTGGCCTCCACACACCGCAGAGGATGACGATGGGGAATGTAGTGCTGAATATGGTAGTGATGGTGGCGATGGTGATGATGGTGATGATGGTCGTGATGGTAGTGGTGATGGTGGTGATGGTGGTGGTGATGGTGGTGGTGGTGATGGTGGTGGTGATGGTGATGGTGGTGGGATGATGGTGAATGTAGTGGTAATCATGATACTAGTTAATAGTGATAATGATATAACACTTATGAAAATGTTTTGTAATTTATACCATCGTGTTCTTGGTGACAATGATTATTACATCAGCGGTTTTTATAGATTGTAGCAAATAATCAGCAGCAATTACATCCATGACAATATTTGCAGCAAGAACAGTAGCTAGTTGTTTTAATTGTAGAACAAGCCACTGGTATTATATTTATTATTTATTATTATCATTATCATTATTGTCATTATTATCATTGTTATCATTACATTGTTATTATCAATATTTCGTTATTATATTTATTACTAAGATTTTTTTAAATAATTTTTATTATAATTATTATTTTTATTATTATTGTTAGTGGTAGTATAGTAATAGTGTAAGTTGTAGTAGTCTTAGCAACTGTATAATAGTAGTAGTAATGGCAGCAGTAGTAGTAGCAGTATTGCACTCGTAGTCACAGTAGTAATAGTAGTGGTAGAATAGAAGAAGCAGAAGCCTTTTCTCGAGTGGAAAATACAGTTGCATTTTGTTCTGAAGGTAATTTCCTTTGCTAAGTATTTTAAGCAAGTTATTTGTTACACGCGACATTCTCTGCTCTCCTGCTAATGAAGGAAGCGATTAGTTTTGTCTCAGTGTTCTTAAGGACTCGAGTGTGTTGGTTTCCATGTGATTTAGAATAAACTTTTGCTATTTTAAAAGAAAATGCCACACGTAATGGAAAGGCCATTTAGATAATATATTGGCGAGGTCCTCCAGCCGGCGCGGGGCCACAAGTTCTGTATAGGAAATAAACTTTGCCTTTCCGGGGACGCGGAGGCCGCCGTCATAAGCTGTGCACATTAGAGAAGAGAGTCTCATAAGTTGAATAAAATCAATGAGCCTCAATAAGTGGCTGGCGGAGGCCGGAGAGGGGAGGGGCGCCACTAATGTACGAGTCTACCCGCGGGCAAATATACGAGCGTAAATAAGTAAGCTCTCAGATCCTGCCCGAGTTACCCGCCATCAAACAAAGGACGCGGGAACACCCTCGCCGCCTCCCGCCTTTCCGCCTGCGGGCTATGGCGCCTATAAACACTACTTATTGTTGCGCTGCGTGGGCACCGCAAGGCCGCCGCGGAGAGGTTCGCATTCTACTTATTCTTATCTTATTTGCGGCTTTAGTTTCTGCAGCAGTAGTTGTCGCCTCACCTTGGGCCATGGCGTCTGGGTGGAGGTGGAGATAATTATGCAAGAGGCGGGGGAGTGTTATTGGGTGTAAAGGCGTCGTATGGGTGGAGCTGTTGACCTTTAAATAGTCAACAGGATCTTTCCCTCTGTCGTGCGAGGGTCGAGCTCAGTTGGTGGCTGAGGGGGAAAAGTTGTCATTTTGTCACCCAAGGCGTTTGTCAAGGATATTATTTATGAATGCAGCAGTGGATGCTCTGAGAATCTTCAAAAATTTCTATTTTTTGACAATAAGATTTATGTTGATTTGTATATTCACCTTTTATATTTTACGGAACAATTTTGTTTTGCCTTAAATTCTTAATCGATGTCATTAATTAAATCGGATGGAGACCATGTGTAGGTGAGGATTGGAAGGCAATAAACAAAGCAAAAAGAAAAAGAAGGATTCACAGAAGTCACCACTGAGTAACACAACACACACACACACACACACACACACACACACACACACACACACACACACACACACACACACACACACGGGAATAACAACTTCATCCTCGTTAGCACAGACAGCTCGTTGTGATGACGGCCCTGCAGCTTCAGCCACACCTTCGGCTCCTCCTCCCTCCGTCCCTCCCTGACACCCCTGCAGGTCCTCCCTTGATCTACGAGTGATGCAGCAGTGCTCCTCTCCCCCATTTGTTACAGTCGCGGTGTCGGCAATAAATCCTCGGCCTTTCATGACTAACGCTGCGGCTGGTTTTTACTGTCCCGCCCACTACATTGCCTCAAACACTGCCTGCCCCTTCCCGCGCCCCACACTGGCGATACTGTGCACTACTCACTACTTGTTTTCTGTGTGTCTACGTTTTTTGTGTGTTTGATAGTGGTGGTGCTTTTATGATGGTGGTGTTAGTGGTTGTTGTGGTGGTTGTTGATGGTAGTTGTGTTTTAGTGGGGTTTACCTGCTTATGTTCTACCACTCTAATGATATCTTACTTTTTTGTACGACTTTTTTTTCTGCTTCTATGCCTTTTCTCTGTTCCTATGTATTTTTTTCCTTTCTAACAGCAGCCTGATGTTCCATTTTTTATTTAGGGGGAAGGGGCGTGGGGTCTTCTACCACAACTATTACCAGCCGCCCCCTCTCTCCTACCCCCCAAAACTACCCATCAAGCTAGTTGTTTTTCCTACACTGGAAAGTCTCGTGTCAGTTTATAAATAAGTCACAACAACTTATTTTCTTTCCATAACACTTTACATACACACTCACATTGCCTTCCTCCTCTTCCTCCTCCTCTTACTATCGACCTTTCTTCCCCTCACTGCTATCATTACCTCTCTCCTCTTCTCTCCCTTTTTCCCCTCACTCCTCCACTCGACGACCCTCTCAGCACCACACCTTTCCTCCCATCAACTCACACTTTTTTTTCTCCCTTTCCACTTTTCTTTGTGCCTTCTCATCACTCTTGTTCTCCCCTACTCTTTCTTCTCGCACTCTTTCTCCTTGCATTCTTTTTTCCTTGTTTTCATTTTTTTGACTTCCTCTCTTTTGTCATCCCTGTCTCGTCCTTCCAATGGGTGTAATGTATGAGCATTCTTGATAACATAAAGAGTAATTCAAGGATTATTCAGGTCCTATACAATACCCTATGTAGACGGTAAATTTTCTCTTAGCTCCACCTCAGGGTTTTCGTGATAAATGGAAGAGCCTCTTGACTTGGACTGCTCCGCTAAACCAAGTAGTAGTAATGGAGTTGTTTTCATGGTGGAAAAATTCAATCGTTATCACCAAAACCTTCCATTTGTCTGATAGCACGTGATTGGAGAGTGTTCTTAGGAGGATGTTCAGCAGGCAGCAGCAGGGGCAGCAGGAGCAGGAGGAGTAGGAGAGGGGAGATTAAAGAGATTTGAAAGCACTGGTATGTGTTTTAAAGAATGCGTGGCTAGAGTGGCGTTGTGCAGGGTAATGGATGGAACGCTGGTGTTGTGTGTGTGCCTTTGGTGTTGATTGTGTTACCAGTGTTGCTGTTTTTACTGTTGTTATTGTTGATGTACATACGTGTTGAGGGTTACTAGTAGTTGTTAGTTATTTTATTGAAGCTCTTTATTTCTGATAGTTAATCGGAGTTTTGATGGTGTGTTTGCTGTTTCTGGCGCCACTGTTGTATTTAAAGTTGTTAAGGTTGTTATATAAGGTTGTTTTGTAGTATTTAAAGTTGTTGAGGTTGTTATATAAGGTTGTTTTGTAGTATTTAAAGTTGTTGAGGTTGAATATAAGGTTGTTTTGTAGTATTTAAAGTTGTTAAGGTTGAATATAAGGTTGTTTTGTAGTATTAAAGTTGTAGTTGTTATAGTTGTTTTGTAGTATTTAAAGTTGTAAGGTTGTTATATAGGTTGTTTGTAGTATTTAAGTTGTTAAGGTTGTATAGGTTGTTTGTGTATTTAAAGTTGTTAGGTTGTATATAAGGTTGTTTTGTAGTATTTAAAGTTGTTAAGGTTGTATATAAGGTTGTTTTGTAGTATTTAAAGTTGTTAAGGTTGTTATATAAGGTTGTTTTGTAGTATTTAAAGTTGTTGAGGTTGAATATAAGGTTGTTTTGTAGTATTTAAAGTTGTTAAGGTTGAATATAAGGTTGTTTTGTAGTATTTAAAGTTGTTAAGGTTGTATATAAGGTTGTTTTGTAGTATTTAAAGTTGTTAAGGTTGTATATAAGGTTGTTTTGTAGTATTTAAAGTTGTTAAGGTTGAATATAAGGTTGTTTTGTAGTATTTAAAGTTGTTAAGGTTGTATATAAGGTTGTTTTGTAGTATTTAAAGTTGTTAAGGTTGTATATAAGGTTGTTTTGTAGTATTTAAAGTTGTTAAGGTTGAATATAAGGTTGTTTTGTAGTATTTAAAGTTGTTAAGGTTGAATATAAGGTTGTTTTGTAGTATTTAAAGTTGTTAAGGTTGTATATAAGGTTGTTTTGTAGTATTTAAAGTTGTTGAGGTTGAATATAAGGTTGTTTTGTAGTATTTAAAGTTGTTAAGGTTGATATAAGGTTGTTTTGTAGTATTAAAGTTGTTAAGGTTGTATATAAGGTGTTTTGTAGTATTTAAAGTTGTTGAGGTTGAATATAAGGTTGTTTTGTAGTATTTAAAGTTGTTAAGGTTGAATATAAGGTTGTTTTGTAGTATTTAAAGTTGTTGAGGTTGTATATAAGGTTGTTTTGTAGTATTTAAAGTTGTTGAGGTTGTAAATAAGGTTGTTTTGTGGTATTAAAAGTTGTTAAGGTTGTGTAGAAGGTTGTCTTGGTGGTGTTGATGTTGTTATGTGTTGCGTTGCTGATACTTATGATGATTATAAGATGATGATAATGATGCTGATGCTATGCTTGTTACTTGTTGTGCATTATTGTTGCTACTTTATTTTTTTTGCTATCATTATCAACATCATTACTATCATCATTATCGTTATCATTATTATAATTATCATTGCTATTAATCAATAATATTCGTAGTGTTATCAGTATTCATGATTATTTTTCATTATTAACATTATTATTAGCATTGATATTGTTACTACTGTTATTGTTATCATTATTATTGCTATTGTCATTTTTATTACAATTATCATTAATTTTATCAATGTCAACGCAACTCTCTCTCTCTCTCTCTCTCTCTTCTCCTCTCCTCCTTCACTCCACACTCTCACTCTCTCACCCCCACACTCTACTCACACACACACACACACACACACACACACACACACACACACACACACACACACACACACACACACACACACACACACACACACACACACACACACACACACACACACACACACACACACACACACACACACACACACACACACACACACACACACACACACACACACACACACACACACACACACACACACACACACACATGAACAGTTAATTACACAAGGAAGGAAGGAAGGAAAGCTTAACTCTACGCTGCACACTAGAACAACACCATTAATAATATACAGAAAGTTGGATTTAATTCTATTTACCAATATTTTGAACGAGTATTAATGAAATATGTACCAAAAAAATACATGTTTATTTTTTGTAAATGATTCATCGTGTTTTTGCTTATTAAGTTTGACATTAATTATGGGACCACGGAAAAAGATTAAGTAATTAGCTCTTTACCGACCTTTTTATAATGTTCTAATTAGCGTTAATGATTGGGGGAAAAAGTTTTGAGGAAATGATAAATGAGATACTGAATTAAATCAATGACGGAGGAATTAATGTGTAAATAGAATGTAAGTCGTGGAGATATGTGGCCGAATTTTTAAACATGGACACGGGCTAACCTAAGACTAACCATGGCTTAAGACAGACATTGCAGTGCTTTAAACATTTGTCCGGGGTATAATATTTAGACTTGGATGTTGGAGAGGTTAGTGAGCGTCTTAACAATTCCAATCTGAGACTAAACCCCCTGGAAAAATGGTTAAAAAGCTTAAATGTCTGTCTAAAGCCATGGTTAGTCTTTGGTTAGCCCAAGCCCATGTTTAGAAAATCGGCCTATGGACTGAATGTGCGTAAAAAAGAAGAAACATATTTGTATTAGTCTAAAAATGCAAACTTCTGAAGGCAAATAAGAATACTATATGAATATTTGATTCATCATGATGGAACAATAAATAGATGACATGTAAACACATTCTTTGATCAATGAAAATATAATCCTGATAATATATAAATAAAAGCGATGAAATTGAGTGTTTCCTACAGATTCGTTCTTATTGCTTAACACAGCAATTTAGTAAGAAAGTTCCAAAAAAATCATAGATCTTGTTTTGATAAGAATTTTCATATATTCGAAGTAACATAAGAGCATAAGAAAGTAAGGAAACGGCTACAAGAGGCTGTGGGACCTACACGTGGTAGTTCCTGTTACTTACCACTACCTACATCCACCTTTCATCCCCGTCCAATAAACTGTCTAGCCTCCTTTTAAGACTCCCTATTGACTCCGCACCATAACTACCTGATGACCGAGTCCATTCAAATAATTTACTACCCTATTTGTGAACCAGTTTCTCCCTTTATATATATTTTAAATATATATATATATATATATATATATATATATATATATATATATATATATATATATATTAATATATATATATATATACATATATATATATATATATTATATATATATATATATATATATATATATATATATATATAT
>JACEEZ010000143.1:367500-375000 GCA_016584305.1 Chionoecetes opilio | reverse complement strand
GCCAAGCGTCTTCACTCGGAAACCACATACTCGCATAGAGAACGGGACTATCCCTTGTCTATCTATTTGTCGGGAATATTTCTTGGTGAGGAATGGCGAGGCAACGAGCGGCGAGCATGTTTCCCTGCGTGATAAGGCCCAAGGGGTGAGGGTACCGAGGGACTGTTAGCTGGTTCATAGAGGAGGACGCAGGGAGAAGGTAGAGAAGGTATTGGCACAGGGTTTATTTATGACAATGAAAGGGAAGATAGGTATTAGTCTAGTCAAAGTAGCCAACAACCCTAAAATAATTGCAAAAAATTGTTTTATGGTGTTTATTTGTTCTTTAATGTGTGAACAACAATACAGCAAAAGTTTACCAAAATTGGGTTACCGGAAATGGGTCATAATGGCGTCATACAAAGATGGCGACCAATGCTTCATATTTCCATATTTCACATTTCCCCTTCATCATCTCATACTGGATCTTGACGCGTGTTGTAACAATGGCCATTTTGGCATTGTCCACATGCTTGAGAACAGTCTAGTCCATGCTTTCGGCAAGTACAACGGTGTGTGTTGCAAACACCGGAACAGCTGCAGCGAATCATTTTCAGGAGTGTTTCTGGTGCGGGTGCAGTGTCCGTCATCACTGGAACTAGTCTGTTGGTTTGTAGGCTCCACCCCCATTTAGTGACGTCAATATCCTCACCCTTGCCCATCCATTGCATTACCTGGAGATAGCTTCTCAGAGAATAATACTTTGTAGCCGAAGATGTTGGAGGTAGTCGTTCGGGTGTCACGAAGCTTTTGGCCGCACTCACTTTTTTGCATAGACGGGTGTATCTGACAGCAGATAGGTTGTCCCCAGGTTTGCCATTGAACAGAGACACCATGAGTGCACACCCAGAGTCTGCAATAACATCCATGTCTTGTCCAGGTGTACTAAAGATCTTTGCACAACTTTGTAGGATTGGATCACCTTATATCAGCTTTTGCAGAGCAGACTGCTTTCCAATTCCAAATATCCTGGAAGTGGTGTCGCATCCTGTGAACGCATGCAGAAACAGCAGACTTTGACAGATCTCGCTACCTAGAACCTGCTTTATGACCTTTATGTCATACATTACAGAAGGACTCCCTTTATCTGAGCGGAAGTAGAGCTTTGTACCATCGCTCGGAGATGCGTAATGAAGCAGTAGCACTAACAAATCCGTGTCCTCGCCTATGAGCGTGGTAGTTTTTTCAGATGACATTGATACTGCTGTCCTCACAATGTCCAAGTCAGCATCTCCCATAGCATGTATCACATGACATCCTCTGATTTTTATGCGATCGGCAATCATATGGATCAGTGTCTGTTTGTTCTCGTTATTGGAAAGGAAATCCTCCATCTTTCCAGTGAATTTGGTTGTTTCAGTGATATTCACCTTATGACCGTCACGATTTTGTCCCCGTCGCTGATGTGTATTGTCCTTCGTACTTGGACCACCACTGTAACCATCGAAGACTACCGTAGCCTTGCCATAGTGTTTCACAGTGAATGCTGCATAGTCGTTGGCAATGGAGGTGTAGGTCCTTCCATCAGACCACTTCAGCCGACGAAGAAAGGAACCTCCATCTAAGACATTGTGTTTTGCTTCAGGAGCAGTCTCCAGGACTGCTTCATGCCTGGATGACTGCAGTCCTTATGCAACAGATGCATCATGCCCTGGATGACTGCAGTCCTTATGCAACAGATGCATCATGCCCTGGATGACTGCAGTCCTTATGCAACAGATGCATCATGCCATTCCAGCTTGGCGCAGGTTGTTTGAAGCGTAGGGACATCTCCCACAGTAGGTCAATCTTTTGATCAGCAGCTTCAAGGAATGGCAGAGGATCAAACTTGATGTTGTCACGGGCATATTTCGTGAACCGGTATTCCTTTACATCAACTTCAGTCAGTTCAACAATCTTCAGATCTTCAATCCGGCTTCTAAGGATTGTTCGGCGGACTTGCCTCCCTGGAGTTATGGCTGCAAGCATCCCCATTCCGTGAAATGTACCCTTCCCATCTAATGTCATGATGTTGTGGTCAACATTATCAGCTGCAAACATCAGTGCCGAATCTGGTCCTTCTATGTCGCCATCGCCCAGTAAATCCAGAGCAGTATAGGTGGCAGCGTTTTCCTCAAATCGCTGGACCTCTGAGTATGAAGAGCAGAAACCCATGGCTGAGAGGTTGTCGACCAGGAATCGTGACCTGACGTGGTGGTGTACCTGTACTGCTAATCCAATCTGCAGCGGTACTATCAAAGCCCTGGGGCGCACGGCTTGTACAATAGATTGTCCAATACTCGCCACCTTTCTGCAAGTGTCTTTGCCAACAAATAAATGTTGGAGCAAGCATTGCAAGCTCGATGGAATGTATTCTAGGGCAGATTGTAGTTCTAGCGCCGAAATATCAGGATATTGGTCGATTGAAGATGTGATCATTGACTTAATGTCGCTCTTGATCAGTTTAGCCGCAGTCTGTATGATGGCTCTTTTCTGAGCCTCTTCATCATTTTCTGGCTGGCTAAAATAGTCTCTCAGAATACTACTATTTTTCTCACGAAATGTTACGATATCGTGTAACCCCTCTTGCTCGGCAATGAATATAGATTCCCTATAATGCTTAACCAGTTTGGAGTTGAGGTACTGGTTGCCATAGGCCACGGAATCTGGCTGAACCAGATATTTTGCCATTTTCTTAGCAAGATCATCCACTGTCAATTGTTCCTCATCATTTTTTTCTAAGAACGAGCACATTCCGATGAAGGCTTGCTCTTGGTCAGAGTCCTTCGGTCTCTTCCAACCTTTCGTGGCTTCTTTTCAGCTGGACCATCTCTGTACTGCAAAGGAATGGCCCGTTTCGTGCGAAAATTGATGTCACATGACCGATGGTACACACAATCAGCAGCGTGGAGGTCCTTTCCGAAATACTCTATTCTACCACGAACAGTGAATGCCCAGTCATCATTACGATCCTTACAATGTGAGAGGGTTAGTCTCCACGAATGAATCTGTTTTGACACAGCTGAATTCATCAAAATCGTCACTACCGGGTGATTTTATTATCTCATTGCCACAGAACAAACAGTGCGATTTACTGTTGAAAGGTCCGACAGAAACACGCGCACTCCTTTTGACAGGTTGAAGTGGTTGTAGCTTGGCTTTCTTGAACAAGTATATTTGCTTCTTGTTAATATAGCTCACTCTGTATCTTTTATGCACCTCGGTACCAGCAACTACCACGATACTGTCGCCTCTGTCGATGCTGGCCTTGTTGATTCCTTCAGCCCCCTTTTCACCAATCACCACCGTTTCACCATCTATCTCACTGCCACATAAAGGACAATTTCCTCGACTTGCCATCTTCTCATGCTCTGAAATGCAAAATAAATTAATGTTAGTAAAATCTAAAATCTGGAATGGCTGAATGAAAGAAAACAATAACTTAACTCAGTGCATGTACCAACCAAATTGACGTTATTGCAGGATGACGTCACGACATTATGACTGCGCCTATAATCTTTTTGAGAGCCCAGAATAATGGGGGTTATTGTTTTTTAGAGTTTTCCAAAGTCACTTGTTCACTGAAATGAACACTTATCAAAGTACGGAAGAGCTAACCGCCTTCCTAACTGGAATATTAGGTGTTTCTAGTGGCAGAGGCGGCCATCAAGCATGACGCCATTTTGACCCATTTTCGGTAACCCAATTTTGGTAAACTTTTGTTGTATCGTTATTTACACTTGAAACAACAAAATAATGCAATAAAACAATTTCTTGCAATTTGTTTGGGGTGAGAGGCGTTGAGGTCATATTTTGAGTGGACTATATACATGTGAAGGTGCTTTGAATGTTTATATTTTAGGAGTGTTTCATTGGTGTGTCGAGTTCATTGGTGTTATATACATGGGGTCCATTTTAGTTCTGAAAGCAAATATAGTTAGTAAATTAATCGGAATGGGTCTGAATAGCAATAACACTCAGTCATCACCAATGACGATCAAGCACACAATACTGAAAACTTTAGAGCCAGAATGGGGTAGTACCAAAACACTTCACGAAAACACACACAACACAAGCAACAACACACCTTCCTAACGGAAATTAGGTGTTTCCTAGTGGCACAGCGGCCAATCACACATGACGACCATTTTGACCACATTTGAAACCCACACTTGGAAACTTGTGTACGTTATACACTGAAACAACCAAAAAATGCAATAAAAACAATTTCTTGCACAATTGTTGGTGAGAGGCCGTTCCAGTCATATTGACTGGACCAATGCATGTGAAGGTGCCTGACATTATATTTTAGAGTGTTCATATCGCGGTTGTCAGTCATTGGCGTGTATTATGACGACCAATTGTGGATTCCAGTATAAGACTGACAAGTTCTGAAAGCAAAAATAATAAAAAATATATGACAGGCAAAAATTGGGTTACAATAGAAACACACACACACACAACACACACACACACACACACACACACACACACACACACCACACAACACACACACACACACACACACACACACACACACACACACACACACACACACACACACACACACACACACACACACACACACACACACACACACACACACACACACACACACACACACACACACACACACACACACACACACACACACACACACACACACACACATGCACGAATGATGAGATGGATGATGAAAAAATATTGATGTTGTATCTATTGGAAGCACCAGGTTGAATGATTGTGTTCATATTGTTACTTAGTGCAATCCGCTTCCTGCCATTACGTGATCGCCATGGGTGAGCCGCGCCGGCTGTTAGACAAAGCTGGATGATCCACGGGAGTTAAATATTTGATTCTAACGCTAAAAGTCACAACTGATTCCTAGGTTGTTAACAGACACTCTCTTATTACTTATAGAGCGCTGCGGCTATGAAAGTATAGACATTAACCCCTTGAGGCCCAGAACGTAATTTCCATTGTAATTTGGGTACCATTAGACGATTTTCTGTAAATATAAGCAATATTTTATAAATATGACCTGTTTAGTATCCTTTTCCACTAACTAATTTGGTATATTTAGTTACCTTTCGTAATTTTATGGCTCGACAACATAGTAGAATTTTTTATAGCAAAGGAAAGATCTGGGCGTGAAGGGTTAATGAGCGGAGTAACTTTAGTGTGATGTAAAATATGATAATTCGTGAAAATGTGCACCTTATATAGTTATCAGAGCAACAAACAAAGCCTTAAATAACACTATATTCAGACAGGCTATTAACAGACACTCTTTTATCCCTTGTAGTAGCGCTGCGGCTCTGAAAGTAAATATAAAACAATGGAGTAGCTGTAATGTAATATAAAGCATGATCATTCCTGAAAATTTGTCATCATGTATAGTTATCAGAGCAACAAGCAAGGCCTTAACCCCTTTACGCCCAGATCTTTCCTTTGCTATAAAAATGTATATGTTCTCGAGCCATAGAATTACGATAAGTAACTGAATATACCAAATTTGTTAGTCGATAAGTATACTAAACAGGTTATATCTATAAAATATGGCTTATATTTACTAAAAACCGTCTAATGGTACCCAAATTACAATATAAATAACGCTCTGGGTCTCAAGGGGTTAAATAACACGTAGAACATTTGGCCTTTTTGGAGCGGTCACTCTAGCATCAGGAATAAATCTCGCGGCGCGGCAGTCAGGGAAGAGGGACGCCGAGGAGGAGGAAGGCGACGTGGATTAAGAGAAAGAGCCGGCCAGTTAAAGAGAAGTACACAACTTGGGACAGGCCATTAGTATTACTCCGGCACCAGGACCCAACTTACTCTGTGGACGCTGGTTGACTGTGTGTGTGTGTGTGTGTGTGTGTGTGTGTGTGTGTGTGTGTGTGTGTGTGTGTGTGTGTGTGTGTGTGTGTGTGTGTGTGTGTGTGTGTGTGTGTGTGTGTGTGTATGTTTGTGTGGTGTGTGTCTGTCAATCTGTCTGCCTGTCTGTCTGTCAGTGTGTGTGTGTGTGTGTGTGTGTGTGTGTGGTGTGTGTCTGTCTATCTGTCTGTCTGTCTGTATGTATGTGTGTGTATGTATGTATGTGTGTGTGTGTGTGTGTGTGTGTGTGTGTGTGTGTGTGTGTGTGTGTGTGTGTGTGTGTGTATGTGTGTGTCTGTGTGTGGGACTTAAGTGCGCCTCTGTCTGTGCACTCATGGGGACAGTCAGGAACTTTGCCACTTGTGTTTCATCTCGTAGCGTGCAAAGACTTTCCCCTCACTTGTTAGAGGGCTGTGCGAGGGAGGGAGGGAAGGAGTGCGGTGGACAGGGAAAAATCGTTGACCAGATGGTTCCCCCCGCGGCGAGTGGCGGCAACATTCGTCATCGGGCGGAGTATAATGCGAGTGACGCCCAACCCACCTACGCGACCATTTAGGAAGAGATCGTGGCGGGTGGTTGAGACGCGGGAAACAACAGACTCGTACAGAACACGTCTGGATGATACTGGAAGCGTTCATCATAACACCCACACACCTTAAGAACCTCACAACACCCGCACACCTCAAGAACATCACAACACCCACACACCTCAAGAACATCACAACACCCACACACCTCAAGAACATACAACACCCACACACCTCAAGAACATCACAACACCCACACACCTCAAGAGCATCACAACACCCACACACCTCAAGAACATCACAACACCCACACACCTCAAGAACATTACAACACCCACACACCTCAAGAACATTACAACACCCACACACCTCAAGAACATCACAACACCCACACACCTCAAGAACATCACAACACACACACACCTCAAGAACATCACAACACACACACACCTCAAGAACATCACAACACCCACACACCTCAAGAACATCACAACACCCACACACCTCAAGAACATTACAACACACCCCACACACCTCAAGAACATTACAACACCCACACACCTCAAGAACATCACAACACACACACACCTCAAGAACATCACAACACCCACACACCTCAAGAACATCACAACACCCACACACCTCAAGAACATCACAACACCCACACACCTCAAGAACATTACAACACCCACACACCTCAAGATCATTAAAACACCCACACACCTCAAGAACATTACAACACCCGCACACCTCAAGAACATTACAACACCCGCACACCTCAAGAACATCACAACACCCACACACCTCAAGAACATTACAACACACACACACCTCAAGAACATCACAACACCCACACACCTCAAGAACATCACAACACACACACACCTCAAGAACATTACAACACACACACACCTCAAGAACATCACAACACCCACACACCTCAAGAACATCACAACACCCACACACCTCAAGAACATCACAACACCCACACACCTCAAGAACATCACAACACCCACACACCTCAAGAACATTACAACACACACACACACCTCAAGAACATTACTACACCCACAAACCTCAA
>JACEEZ010000143.1:315000-362500 GCA_016584305.1 Chionoecetes opilio | reverse complement strand
ATTATGAAGGAGATGAATGGCTACCAATGTAAAAAACAAGAAAATGTAGAAAAAATGTATAGATAGGAAGAAAATAATGTTAGAAAAAACCTCGTATTGATATTATGAAAGATGAAAAAAAAAAAAAAAAGTTAAAGCAATAAAGAAAAATCGAAGAAAAAATGTAAGGACAAACATACAAAAACTGAAATAGACAAAACAATGAAAGTTAAATAATACAGAAAGAACCGAATAAAGAGGCAAAGAGATGAAAGAAAACACAAGAGGAAGAGGAAGAGGAAAGGTGACAAAGGAAGAGATAGATAGGAAAGGCGAAGAAAAGCGTATACGGTAAGAAAGAGGAAGGAAGGATAATAGGAGATCAATGACGAGAAAGGAAAGAAGGAAGTTTGAAAATAGTGAAGAATCGACAGCAAAGAAGTGAAACTAAAAAATAAATTAAAGCAGACATGAAAGATAATTACGAATAGGAAGAGGCAATATACGCATTAAAGGAGAGAGAGAGAGAGAGAGAGAGAGAGAGAGAGAGAGAGAGAGAGAAGAGAGAGAGAGAGAAGAGAAGAGGAGAGAGAGAGAGAGGAGAGAGGAGAGAGAGAGAGAGAGAGAGAGTAAAGGGGAGTGTTAATAGTTAGGAAAGGAAGAATAAGTATATGGAGGAGGCGAGGGAAGAGAAAGCGAGGAGATAAGAGTGAAATAAAGATCTGGAGTAGCGATATATACGAGCATTGAGACAAAGAATATTCGCATTAGCATAACGGAGACGTGCGAACGCCATGAGAATATTTGTTACGAGGGAAAGAGACACAGAGAGAGAGAGAGAGAGAGAGAGAGAGAGAGAGAGAGAGAGAGAGAGAGAGAGAGAGAGAGAGAGAGAGAGAGAGAGAGAGAGAGAGAGAAGATAAAGTGCTTTCTCATTCATAACATTTTTTCACGCATGGATTTTGCAATAATGTTGATTCATATTACTGAGATATACAACAACGTATTTCAAAGATTGTGTTATTTATCTGCTGTTTGTAAATTCTTCACTTTTTCTTTCAATATTTGTGTTTTATATCTTGTGTTTCAACAGTGATACATTTTGTTTTTTATTGCAAATCATTCTTTTTTATATATATTTGCCTTGTATGCATATTTTCGACCTACTTTCACATATTTTCACACATCATCTCCTATTCCTTCATTTCTTTCGTCCTCACCTCTTCTTCTTTCTTTCTTCACTCTCCTCTTCCGTGACGTAAAGGCGGAAACACAACTTTTAACTTCCATCAACAAACCTTTTTTTTCTTCCTTTTATAAGAATGACCAACCGCGCGCATCGATATTTCTCCATTCCCTTTATCTCTCCTCTTCTTCCCTTCGCCCTTTACCTCTCATTCCCTTCTTCCCTTCATCCTTTTACCCTCCTTCCCTTTCCATTACCACCACCCTTCATCCCTTCTCTCTCCTCTCGTCCTTTACCTTACCGTTTCTATTCCCTATTGACTATCCTCCCCCCTTTAGCATTCCAATATATCCCTGTTCTCGCATCTCCTTGCATCAAACCTCCTCTTTACCTCTTCCCATACTAGTGTAGATGTCTCCCTGCCCCTCTTCCTTCCCTCTCGCCTCTCTACATTCCCCTCCTTCTCACCCCTCTATTCCCCTCCCTCTCGCCTCTATTCCCCTCTCTCTCGCCCCTCTACATCCCCTCTCTCTCGGCCCTCTACGCCTCTCTCTCGGCTCTACATCGCCTCTCTCTCGCCCCTCTACATCGCCTCTCTCTCGCCCCTCTACATCGCCTCTCTCTCGCCCCTCTACATCGCCTCTCTCTCGCCCCTCTACATCGCCTCTCTCTCGGCCCTCTACATCGCCTCTCTCTCGCCCCTCTACATCGCCTCTCTCTCGTCCCTCTACACCGCCTCCCGTTCTCCACTTACAACACGTAATCCCTTGACTTGGGTAACTTTGCCTCTAAGACCCTTGAAGAGCCAAAAGGGAAGATTGATGTCTTTGGCAGGTCCTTTTTATGTGTAAGTGATCGGAGTTCGAGTTACTTCTGGAGGTGGGAGGCTGTGGGAGTAAGGGTGTTAGGGGAAAGTTAGCATGGGAGAGATGGGTGTTGGAGGAGGGTTAGCATGGGAGGGATGGGTGTTAGGGGAAGTTAGCATGGGAGGATGGTGTTGGGGAGGGTTAGCATGGGGAGGGGGGGATGATGGAGGGTGGTGTGGGAGGTTAGCATAGGAGGGATGGGTGTTGGGGAGAGTTAGCATGGGAGGGATGGGTGTTGAGGGAGGGTTAGCATGGGAGGGATGGGTGTTGGGGGAGAGTTAGCATGGGAGGATGGGTGGTGGGGGAGGTTAGCATAGGAGGGATGGGTGTTGAGGGAGAGTTAGCATGGGAGTGATGGGTGTTGGGGAGGTTAGCATGGGAGGGATGGGTGTTGGGGGAGAGTTAGCATGGGAGGGATGGGTGTTGGGGGAGAGTTAGCATGGGAGGGATGGGTGTTGGGGTGAGTTAGCATAGGAGGGATGGGTGTTGGGGGAGAGTTAGCATGGGAGGGATGGGTGTTGGGGGGAGTTAGCATGGGAGGGATGGGTGTTGGGGGAGAGTTAGCATGGGAGAGATGGGTGTTGGGGGAGGGTTAGCATGGGAGGATGGGTGTTGGGGGAGAGTTAGCATGGGAGGGATGGGTGTTGGGGTGAGTTAGCATAGGAGGATGGGTGTTGGGGGAGAGTTAGCATGGGAGGGATGGGTGTTGGGGAGAGTTAGCATGGGAGGGATGGGTGTTGGGGGAGTTAGCATGGGAGTGATGGGTGTTGGGGGAGGGTTAGCATGGGAGGGATGGGTGTTGGGGGAGTTAGCATGGGAGGGATGGGAGAGGGAGAGAGAGAGGTGAAAGTAGTAGAAAAAGACAGTAGAAGAAAACAGTAGTAGAAAAAGACAGTAGAAAAGACAGTAGTAGAAAAGTGGGAGAGGACGATGTTGTAGAGGTGAATGAGACAGTAGTAACAGAAGGAAAGGGAGATTGCCGATGTAGGTGTGGAGGAGAGGGAAGGAAGGAGTGATGAAATTGGAGAATGATGACCAAAGAAATGGGAGATCTAGGGCGTTATGATGGGAGGGGAAAAGGTTGAGTTAAGTGAAGGATGGGACATGGTGATGGGGGGAGGGAGGAGGGGAGGGAAAAGGGGGAGGGGGGAGACAAAAGGGGAGGGGAAGGTAGAATACATTGTGGAGAAGTAAGAAAAAAATCACGCGCTAAAGTATGCACTATATAGTTTACGCTTAAATAATGGGTTTTTTTTCTTTTTTCTTTTAGTATCTCTATGTGCCATCAGGTATATTATATCTTACTATAATATTGATAATTGTTAACTGATGACCAAATATTTTACACATCATTTAGTAGAAGAAAAGATTCCAGAACGAATATAAAAGAAAAAAAAAATGTGAGGATGAAGATTTAAGGAGAGAACGAGGATGATGAAATGTGGGAAAGTTTTATTCTTTTTCTGTCTTTTCCTAACTCGAGTTGTCTGCCATTCTTCCCGCGGCGGCGTCAAAACAAGGCCGTCAGGGGCGTCCTCCGCGGAGTGTCTTGTTAAAACCGCCAAGCCGTCCGGACCTTCTAGCGAAAAAAGCAACTTAAATTTTCTGAACCATACACTTTGCTTCAGAATTTTAAAAGCGGGGGAATATATTTACTGTTTTTTTACGACCTCGATCTAAAAAACAAAAAATGGGGTCGCGTTTTAAGGAACCACGGCGAAAAATATTCCCTTTTTTTAAGTTTTCACCTCGCAGACGGGGTAGAAACACGACCACCCTGCCTCCTACAGTCATGCCACCACCCACTCTACCCCTACAGTCCATGGCCACCACTCTTCCCCCTACAGTCATGCCACCACCCACTCTCCCCCTACAGTCCATGCACCACTCTTCCCCCTACAGTCCATGCCACCACCTTCCCAAGTCCATGCCCCCTCTCCTACAGTCCATGCCACCACCTTCCTTCCCCTACAGTCCATGCCACCACCCACTCTACCCCTACAGTCCATGCCACCACTCTTCCCCTACAGTCCATGCCACCACTCTTCCCTACAGTCCATGGCACCACTCTTCCCCTACAGTCCATGTCACCACTCTTCCCCTACAGTCCATGCCACCACACCTTCCCCCCTACAGTCCATGCCACCACTCTTCCCCCTACAGTCCATGCCACCACTCTTCCCCTACAGTCCATGCCACCACTCTTCCCCTACAGTCCATGCACCACTCTTCCTACAGTCCATGCCATCACTCTTCCCCTACAGTCCATGCCACACCACTCTTCCCCCTACAGTCCATGCCACCACTCTCCCCTACAGTCCATGCACACTCTACCCTACAGTCCATGCCACCACTCTTCCCCTACAGTCCATGCCACCACTCTTCCCCTACAGTCCATGCACCACCCACTCTCCCCTACAGTCCATGCCACCACACTCTTCCCCTAAAGTCCATGCACCACCACTCTACCCCTACAGTCCATGCCACCACTCTTCCCCCTACAGTCCATGCCACCACCACTCTACCCCTACAGTCCATGCCACCACTCTTCCCCCTACAGTCCATGCCACCACTCTTCCCCTACAGTCCATGCCACCACTCTTCCCCTACAGTCCATGCCACCACCCACTCTACCCCTACAGTCCATGGCACCACTCTTCCCCCTACAGTCCATGCCACCACTCTTCCCCTACAGTCCATGCCACCACCCACTCTACCCCTACAGTCCATGGCACCACTCTTCCCCCTACAGTCCATGCCACCACTCTTCCCCTACAGTCCATGCCACCACACTCTACCCCTACAGTCCATGCCACCACTCTTCCCCTACAGTCCATGCCACCACACTCTTCCCCTACAGTCCATGCCCACCCACTCTCCCCTACAGTCCATGCCACCACTCTTCCCCTACAGTCCATGGCACCACCTCTTCCCCCTACAGTCCATGCCCACCACTCTATCCCTACAGTCCATGCCACCACTCTTCCCCCTACAGTCCATGGCCACCACCCCTCTACCCCTACAGTCCATGCACCACTCTTCCCCCTACAGTCCATGCCACCACCACTCTACCCCTACAGTCCATGGCACCACTCTTCCCCCTACAGTCCATGCCACCACTCTTCCCCTACAGTCCATGCCACCACCTCTTCCCCCTACAGTCCATGCCACCACTCTTCCCCCTACAGTCCATGCACCACTTTCCCCCTACAGTCCATGCCACCACCACTTCCCCCTACAGTCCATGGCACCACTTTCCCCCTACAGTCCATGCCACCACTCTTCCCCCTACAGTCCATGCCACCACTCTTCCCCCTACAGTCCATGGCACCATCTTCCCCCTACAGTCCATGCCACCACTCTTCCCCCTACAGTCCATGCCACCACTCTTCCCCTACAGTCCATGCCACCACCCACTCTACCCCTACAGTCCATGCACCACTCTTCCCCCTACAGTCCATGCCACCACTCTTCCCCCTACAGTCCATGCCACCACTCTCCCCTACAGTCCATGCCACCACCACTTCCCCTACAGTCCATGCCACCACTCTTCCCCTACAGTCCACTTCCTAGTCCATCCACACCACTCTCCCCTACAGTCCATGCCACCACCACTCTTCCCCTACAGTCCATGCCACCACTCTTCCCCTACAGTCCATGCACCACCACTCCTCCCCCACCTCCATGCACACATCTCCCCTAAGCCATCACCACTCTCCCCACAGTCCATGCCACACTCTCCCTCAGTCCTGCCACCACTCTCCCCCTACAGTCCATGCCACCACTCTTCCCTACAGTCCATGCCACCACCCACTCTACCCCTACAGTCCATGCCACCACTCTTCCCCTACAGTCCATGCCACCACTCTTCCCCTACAGTCCATGCCACCACTCTTCCCCCTACAGTCCATGCCACCACTCTTCCCCTACAGTCCATGCCACCACTCTTCCCCTACAGTCCATGCCACCACTCTTCCCCTACAGTCCATGCCACCACTCTTCCCCTACAGTCCATGCCACCACTCTTCCCCTACAGTCCATGCCACCACTCTTCCCCTACAGTCCATGCCACCACTCTTCCCCCTACAGTCCATGCCACCACTCTTCCCCTACAGTCCATGCCACCACCCACTCTACCCCTACAGTCCATGCCACCACTCTTCCCCTACAGTCCATGCCACCACTCTTCCCCTACAGTCCATGCCACCACCCACTCTACCCCTACAGTCCATGCCACCACTTCCCCTACAGTCCATGCCACCACCACTCTTCCCCCTACAGTCCATGCCACCACTCTTCCCCCTACAGTCCATGCCACCACCCACTCTATCCCTACAGTCCATGCCACCACTCTTCCCCCTACAGTCCATGCCACCACCCACTCTACCCCTACAGTCCATGCCACCACCACTCTACCTCTACAGTCCATGCCACCACTCTTCCCCTACAGTCCATGCCACCACTCTACCCCTACAGTCCATGCCACCACTCTACCTCTACAGTCCATGCCACCACTCTTCCCCCTACAGTCCATGCCACCACTCTACCTCTACAGTCCATGCCCACCACTCTTCCCCTACAGTCCATGCCACCACTCTACCCCTACAGTCCATGCCACCACCCACTCTACCCCTACAGTCCATGCCACCACTCTTCCCCTACAGTCCATGCCACCACCACTCTTCCCCTACAGTCCATGCCACCACTTCCCCCTACAGTCCATGCCACACCCACTCTATCCCTACAGTCCATGCCACCACTCTTCCCCCTACAGTCCATGCCACCACCACTCTACCCCTACAGTCCATGCCACCACTCTTCCCCCTACAGTCCATGCCACCACCCACTCTATCCCTACAGTCCATGCCACCACTCTTCCCCTACAGTCCATGCCACCACCCACTCTATCCCTACAGTCCATGCCACCACTCTTCCCCTACAGTCCATGCCACCACTCTTCCCCTACAGTCCATGCCACCACCACTCTACCTCTACAGTCCATGCCACCACTCTCCCCCTACAGTCCATGCCACCACTCTACCCCTACAGTCCATGCCACCACTCTACCTCTACAGTCCATGCCACCACTCTTCCCCCTACAGTCCATGCCACCACTCACCTCTACAGTCCATGCCACCACTCTTCCCCTACAGTCCATGCCACCACTCTACCCTACAGTCCATGCCACCACCACTCTTCCCCCTACAGTCCATGCCACCACTCTTCCCCCTACAGTCAATGTCACCCCCTCCTCCCCCACCTATGCTACACAATGCCGTCCCCTCTATAGCCATAACGCCTCCTCCTCCACAGTCCCTTCAGGTCGCGGCTGACGAAGGAGACAGTCTGGCCTGGGCGCGGGGGAACCTTGGTAATTGAATCAGAGCGTCCTCTGGGAGAGTCGCCCTTGTTTACTTCACGTCTGGCGGGTTTCTCCTCTCACGGTGGCGTCATTACGTGCGGCGTGAAGACGTGCGCGGCGGAAACCCGGGAGTGTCCTCTTCAGACCCAGGGAATGTTCGAGGGTCAGGCAGATTGAGTTTCAGGCATTTAGGTCTGAAAGATATATGGTGATGGGGATAATTGGGGCTTCGTGAGTGGTTTGGGGTGTTTTAGGTGTTTTTGTCTGTGTGTGTGCCTGTCTTCCTGTCTGTCTGTCTGTCTCTCTGTGTGTGTGAGGTTATACGCGTGTCTGTTCGTCCGTCTGTATGAGTGTAGCATGACGCAGTGTTGAAGTATGAATGGTAGCGTTGCATGGCTGTTCCCGTGGAATAGATAAAAACGAGCTTTAGTTTATATTATTACGCGTCGGGTGATGGCTATTCATGAATGTATATAATGTAGGTGCGAAAAATTTACGTTGTTCACTTAGTATTGTAATGGAAGTGACAGCGGAACACCCTAGCTTGATGCGGTGTTCAGTCTGACGCTCGTAGCAGTGAGGGGAAGACGGTGTCATATTTCTCCTCGACATTAATTAGAGACACTGCATTAATAAAAATATAACTACCTCATTTTTTACCCCTTCAAGTCAAAATGTCTTCGTTCAGTTGTCAAGCTGTCAAGTCAGTGACACTCGTTAGTTTACTCATGAAGAATAATATCTTCTTTCATTAGATTAGTAACATGATGTCCGAGGCCATGATTATATTACACGTGTTACGCTGCAGATGATATTCGTGAGACCCCGAAGGATAGTTTGTTTTAGAATATTAATTTATGAGTCTTACCGAGTGACTTGAAACAGGCTTGCTCCCCTCTTGACCCAAAACCATTGCAGCTTGAGGCGAGTCGTTGAGATGCGTTTCTAATGATATAATCGTAAATTTATAATATGTCATCACAGGAAGAGCCTCGGTCCTCGGTATTGCTGCTTGGTAAAAAGTAAAACGAGGCTTTCGTGTAAAAAAGAGCGAAAAAACACATTACTTCTGTACTAGAGAAATCAATTAGTTAAACTGGAAAATTCTGGTTTGCAACATCGTGTAGAAAACTATAATTTGCAACATATAGTATAGAATATAATATGTAATAGAATCTCAATTATGTGGCTGAGTATATATTTTCCTGTAAAATATATGGCTTTCTCAAAATACCCACAATTTAAGTTCAAATACGTATACTTCCTCTTTACATTTGCATCTTTTATAGTCCAGGAAATTCCCAAGTCCTTCATTCCATCATCACCACCATCAGGTCTTTGTGTGATCCATTAGTGTAAGTGAATAAACTTGCGGTCCCTTTACACAAAACAGGGAGCAGGGCAAGCGTCAGCCGCCTCCCTACACATCCATCAGCGGCTGTGCGTCCCTCTCCCTTCCCTTCCCTTCCTCGTGTTGACAACCTCGTCCCCGCCGCCTGCCTCTCTGTCTCCCGCCTCCCACTTGCTCCACATCATTACGGCGGCCTCGCGTTGCCCGCCCATTATCCCTGGGGCGCGGGGATCAACACAGTGATGGGTGTGCTGTATACCTGTAATGTGTTTGTGTGTGTGTTTGTAGGGAGGTGGAACAGGTAATGGCTGCATCAACACTACTGGAGGCTCGTGGGTCGTGGGTCCTGAGTCGTGGGTCCTGAGTCGTGGGTCCTGAGTCGTGGGTCCTGAGTCGTGGGTCGTGGTTAGTGGCTCGTGGTGGTCGTAGCGGCTAGAACTCTACAGTCCGAGTCTTCGATATGGGGGAAATGTTTCATCTTTTCTCTCCTATTTCGTCTTCTTTATGGCCCTGGACGCCTTTCTCCTTCCCCTGAAAATATTAGTCATTAATATGAATAACAAAAATACGTATCTGGATAAAACGAAATATTTGTAGGGGAATATTTGACATCTTCTATAATAATATAAGCGAAAGTGTGTCTGTCTGTGTGTGTGTCTGTGTGTCCGCTCTAGGTTCCGTCCCCAGTGGCGCAATCCCATCATATGGCACAGTTTTGGAGCCAGGTTGACCAGGGGAAGGTTTTAAGTCACTTATGGGATGATCCGATCACTTTTTTTTTTTTAGCAGCCTATTAGCGAGAATTGTGAAAAAAAGTGGGTTGCGAGAATTGAGGAAACCTTGATGTAGGGTGATGGGTAATGGGTGAGTGAATGGGTGGGGTGATGGGTAATGGGTGTGGGGTGATGGGTGAGTGAATGGGTGGGGGGTGATGGGTGATGAGTGAGGGAATAGGTGGGGGGTGATCGGTAATGGGTGAGTGAATGGGTGTGTGGTGATGGGTAATGGGTGAGTGAATGGGTGGGGGGTGATGGGTAATGGGTGAGTGAATGGGTGGGGGGTGATGGGTAATGGGTGAGTGAATGGGTTGGGGGTGATGGGTAATGGGTGAGTGAATGGGTGTGTGGTGATGGGTAATGGGTGAGTGAATGGGTGGGGGGTGATGGGTAATGGGTGAGTGCATGGGTGGGGGGTGATGGGTAATGGGTGAGTGAATGGGTGGGGGGTGATGGGTAATGGGTGAGTGAATGGGTTGGGGGTGATGTGAATGGGTTGGCGTTAATACATGTATTTCTACATCCATGATTTCAGGAAAGTTAGAAGGGGCTATCTGGAGAGTCTGTGTTTGGTGGGCCGTCGGCCCACCAAACACAGGTGGTGGGCCGACGGCCCACCAATAGCCCTCCGCAGGAGCTAGCCAAAAAGTCCGCCCGGAGGGCGGCTTTGTGGCTAGTAGTATATAATTTGTAGTAAAAAAAAGTTTCCGCGAAAAAAAAAATATGAAAGTTCATAAATGATCCTATAAATTCATTGTGCATTTTAAGGATACCACCCCACATGCACGAGTCAATCAATGTACAGTGAAAAACAACTGGTAATCATGATTTTAAAGACACTAGTAATGCTTTTTTCCCCCATGGGTTTGCCTGGCAGTATTTGTATGCGTGCAGCGGCTGTTTCCCGTAATGAAGGGAACCACAATGACCGGCGACACATGACAGTTTTCCCGATAGTCTGCCGTGCGGGAAGGTGCCGTGCCGTGCCTGGGCCCTTTGTGTCCTGCCTCGCTTAGCATCCCTGAGCTGGCAAGGTCATGCGCACACGCACACACACACACACACACACACACACACACACACACACACACACACACACACACACACACACACACACACACACACACACACACACACACACACACACACACACACACACACACCGCAGACATTAGTGCATTTTTAACTATTTTATCGCTACTGTCATCATTATCTTACTCGTCCTGATTATCTCATGTCGTCTTAGTTTTCGTCCTCGTCGTCTCCTCATTTTTCAAACATGACTGTTCTTTTTGCACTCCACCTTGTAATCATTACTTACACGTTTTCTAACCACAATACAGTATTTGTTTCGTATTTTACTTTTACGTTTTCTTTTTTATATTTCTTAAATTATATATTGGATTTGCTTACTTGAAAACTCTGTATAGCTTTGAACCTTTATGCATGAACATTTGATATCTTAATAAATGCGTATATTGTTGCCAGAAGAATGATACCATGTTCCCAATATATGAATGTAATATTAATTTGAACGTTTCTTTTCCAGGTATGTTGTTGTTGGTGTTTGTGGCCCCAGACTGATGCCTGAGTGCGGGTGGGGTGAGTCAGTGATATATATTCTTTGCATTAATTTCGCAATGGTTTAACTGCGTCGTATAACATGTTATTAAGTTGGGGTGATACAACTGCAAGGATACATCACAGTATTTCACCTCTTTTTCCTTTGAGCCATATCCCACCGCTGCCACCATGTGAGGACTTATTAAGATAATCAACAAGATCCAATACTCTATTTAGAAGCCAACAGCAGGGAATACACAGTCAGGGTGAGTGTCTGTGTGAGCGGGCTTCCCAGACGCCACTGACAGTACAGGTGTCGACCAAAACCCAACACCCAATTTATGGTTGTTAGTTACATTGACTACTCGTCACAGACATGGGAGTGTAAAACAAAATATTGTGTACAAGCAGCAACGAACGCAGACTTTTCATATATTTCCGTAGCTCTCATCTTTATTTCCACGACTATTTATGCATTTCAGCCATAAGAATGCTTTGATAAAAGATGTTTTCTAAATGCCTAATGTATAAACTCCTTAATCCATATTGGTATCTTCACGAAACATAAAAGTCTGAAGATATTTAATTTCCAACGATGCTGCTACCGAACATTTTTCGATACTATGATAAAGTCTGCAACTAAAGAAAAATATAATAAAATGTAGAAACCCGCAACGCTCAATTATTTTCAGGCTGGAAACCCTGTATGGGCGTGGTATAACTAGCGCCACTTTCCCTCCCTCGCTGCCTCATTATTTCCACCTGTACAAATTTAGCCTCCAGACACTCAATATAGATTTTCGTGTCTGGAATAAGTTGAGGGTTCGAAAAACTCCGCGCGTGGCAGATTCAGGAATTTGTGAGGACGGCATGAGCAAGGGTCACAAGAAAAGGTTTGGGGGTGAAAAATAAGGCTATTGAATTTATCATGTAGAGCGATTTATGCTGGTGGTACAAAGCCTGCGTCGCGGGAGAGGAGGTCCTGCGGGCGGGGAGAATGGGGGAAAGGCTCTCCAAAATTACCCTCCTCGCCACTCCTTGTGAAATATTGGACGCTTCTCGGGTACGGGGGGAGGGAGGGACGCTTTCCTACCTGCATATTTTTTTCTCCGAGGTGGTTGAGAAATTCAAGGATGTTTTCTTCTTTTTCTTCGTATCCATAGGGAAAAAAAAGGGAAGGAAAAACCTGAGATTCTGTGAAGGTGTTGAATTGGTGAATATTTGAATAGCATTATATGTGAAGACCAATACGTATGATGATGACAGTGATAGCTCAGGTGCCGTTGTCTCTGCCAGGCCGGGGCTTTCCTCTTTATATGTTAATATCAAAACATCCTCAGCGCGAGATCACGGCCCGGCCCCTCAGACGTGTTGTTTTGGCAGCCCGGGTGACACTTAGCTAATTGCGGTTATCAATCAGCGTGGATAGATAGATTCATTGCATATCATTTCGATCACCGTCTGCGATTCTGGAACACATGAACGATACTTTATGAGAATACTTCCTTATACTTTATACTTAGGAACGATACTTTATGAGAAGAGTTCCTAGAAAAGCTTGGTGACATGTTGTGTTGGACCAAAGAATGTGATACTTCTGTTACTCATTTCGTAAAGTGTCATTTGCCTTCCGTTCAGAGTGGAAGCGTAATTTGTACACAGATATATATTTGTCTCTTGGAAATGACTAGGTTGGTTCGTGGTAGGGGATGAGGGCGTAGGGAGGGAGGGCGTGTAGGTGTGAAAGATGGGCGGGATTAGTTATTAAAGTTTTTGAGGCGATGTGGGCGTGAGCGACGAGTGTGTGGGGGTATAAAGGTGCAGGTGTGGGCGTGAAACAGGCAATGGGATAGGAATTTGAGACCCGTGTGAACATGTGAGTGTTAGCGACGAGTGTGTAGGTGCGAAAAGATCCAAGCTGTGGTCGGAATGGAAGTAAAGTAAAGTTGGGGGAAAACGCTGTGCTGCGCGTGGCCTCGGGGCTCATCTCCGTTGCATTAACCCTTGAGCCTGCCCATTACCGCCGGGACACATGCAGGGCTAGTGTTACATCCGGGTTACCACAGTTACTTACCTCAGGTTTCCCCAGGTACCCATTTATCGACCAACCCCGAAAGGAAGGATAAACAGCTGTTAGGGCTGGCCGCCGACTGCCCTGGCCCGAATTCGAACCAGGGCCCGCAGATTTGTAGCTAAGCGCGCTAGCCACTACACCACGGAGACGACAGATTAAAAACAAGTTAGTAATATAACGCCATACAAAGGAAACGGTGTGTGAGTTTACGCTGAGTAGAGAAAGGAATGTCTGTTTTCCTGACATGATAAATGGCTTTTTTCTGCAATCTTTTTTGTTTCTAAACGAGCGCGGCTTTAGGGGATAAATAAAAAATATGGAGAGCCCTGGTACGAGTCACGTTTCGGTCCTTGGCACAGACGTTCCCGGTAAGACTTGTAGAAGAGCACCGTGTAAATGTCCGCCTGTGTGCCGCTGACAGCTCCTCCCGCTAAAACTTCCGAGTCATTAAGCCTTTTCCACGGCGGCTTTTTCCCCGGCGGCTTATCTCACACGGAGCCGCATTTGCCTTATGTTTTACGGCCACTTGATCCTCCGATGCCCCGCCTCCTCCTCTATTACGAGAACACGCGGCCTTGAGGTGACAGAAGGGATGGCAGGATGACAGACGAAGGAAGGGGAATTGAAGTCAAGGCAGATAGAGATATGAGAGGCTAGAGGAGGCAATCTAGAATAAGAAATGAAAAACTTGTATTAAAGATAAGCATGAAAGTTATGAGACGCTTCTGTTGTGGAAGGAGACAGTAATGGTTGGCTAGGAACTGTCGTGCTTCTTGGAGTAATTTGCGACATTGCTAGCATTATGGACGGTATCTGTGTGATTATTTACTTAAGGATAATATTTCCTTATACAATTTTTGTCCTGCTAATGTGTGCTAAGAGAAGTTGCCCTAGATTTTTTCTTTTAGTAAGTGATATATTAAAGGAAGACACATGAGACAACCTCAGTGCATCTAAGCTATCTTGTGCATCCCTCCCTTGGTTGGCTTGGTCTGTGTTGAGGCATGCATGGATCAAGGAAAAAAGGAGGTTACACAATTTCAGGATGGGAATGAAAGGTGGATTTAGGTTGTGTTAAGTAACAGGAACTACCACGTATAGGTCTCAGGGCCTCTTGCATAGCTTCCTTATGTTCTTATGGAGAGAACTGGGACGTGAATCATGCTTTAACCCAAGAGTATGATGTGTGTTAGGCTCGTGTAGGGTGATAGGAAGCTCACTAATGACGTGATTATCGCCCTAGTTGTGGTTTCCCCGTAGGACATTATGGCAAATATAATGAGGACACTCCTACCTCCCTCTCTCTATTTCTCAGTCCTCGCTGGTATTGAATATTTAGTTAATTAGGGTTGGTGGTGCGTCTGTTGCCTCCAATTTTTGTATTGCAATAAATAATAATGGGATTGTATCGTAAACGGATTTCTGCCTTTTATTATGGGTAAATTTTGTCCTCTTTATTTGCACAGATCACGCTTGTACCTGACTGTCTATGTCTGTGCCTGTCTGTCTGTCTGTTTTTCTGTCTGTCTGTCGTCTGTCTGTCTGTCTGTCTGTATGTCTGTATGTCTGTATCTGTCTGTCTGTCTGTCTGTCTGTCTGTATGTCTGTATGTCTGTATCTGTCTGTCTGTCTGTCTTCTGTCTGTCTGTCTGTCTGTCTGTCTGTCTGTCTGTCTGTATGTATGTATGTATGTTGTCTGTCTGTCTGTCTGTCTGTCTGTCTGTCTGTCTGTCTGTCTGTCTGTCTGTCTGTCTGTCTGTCTGTCTGTCTGTCTGTCTGTCTGTCTGTCTGTCTGTCTCTCTCTCTCTCTCTCTCTCTCTCTCTCTCTCTCTCTCTCTCTCTCTCTCTCTCTCTCTCTCTCTCTCTCTCTCTCTCTCTCTCTCTCTCTCTCTCTCTCTCTCTCTCTCTCTCTCTCTCTCTCTCTCTCTCGCTCGCTCGCTCGTGCGTGTTGCAAATAGCCGTAACGTAATGAATAAAGCAATCACTGATGCTCTATTGGAATGTTTTAATTTAAACAGTAATCAAAACACATTCTGCGACGCACATTAACTTCTTTTGTGGAATTCATTAACATGCCATATTTTTTTTCATTCCGATTTCAAGTGATAATGAAACAAACATGGAATATTCAAATCAAAATGGAAATTCTGTGCATCATTTTAAATTCTTTTAGTCTATAACGCTGGCAATGCATGGCTAAACCTCATTACTTTGTTCTGCCCAAATTTAACTACTAATAATTTTCGATAGTGGATTTTTGGTTTGGTATTCATACATATTCATTATTTTTAACAGTGTGGCGTGGCCGCGCATACGGCATCTGTATACTTCATGATTTGTTATTGTATTTTTTAATTTATTTTTTAGGGTGTAGTGGACGCACTTTGTTCATTGTTACCAGTTTGGACAGTTCTATGTGACATAGAACAAGGAAACATTATTTACAAGTAGCAATGTGACGCCCCACATTAGCAAGGGACGGGGACATCAAGCTAACTCCATAGGGCGTTTGTTTAGCCCTTTTGAAAAACTAGTGAAAATATTCTTATTGTGTTGCGCTGAGACAAATTTGAGGCTGAAATTTTGTGTAAGATTTTGTCCCGCCCATACTGTAGGTAATGGAACATGAAGTTAACCCTAGTGGGAGTTTGTTTTGCCTATTTGAAAAACTAATACGTGTGTTGCGCTGAGGCAGAGTTGAGGGCAGTTGATTAGTGAGTCATGGGAGGGCACGCCAGCGGTCCGGTCCTTTGATGGTGTGGAGTAAGGTGAGAGGGGCTTGGTTAGGTCAGGCTGGTGTGTTTGGGGAGTTCAGAGGTAGAAGGTATATATAGGTAAGGTAAGGTAGGTAGGTAAGGTTCAGAGGGTAAGGTAGAGTGATTGTCAGGTCTTCAATGACGTTACATTGAGTATCGCTCGTCAAGAGAATATAAATGGAAGATTTAGTTGGCAATGTAGTAGCTGATAAGGAGCAAAGAAGTACGGTAGGTTGTGTGTTCAATTAATTAATATCATACAGTTGAATCTATTTACTTGTAACAGACTTTATCACAGTGCACAGTAATTATAGTGCGCAGAAAAGGTACATGCATGCTTAGAAGAGAATTATATACACACACACACACACACACACACACACACACACACACACACACACACACACACACACACACACACACACACACACACACACACACACACACACACACACACACACACACACACACACACACACACACACACACACACACACACACACACACACACACACACACACACACACACACACACACACACACACACACACACACACACACACACACACACACACACACACACACACACACACACACACACACACACACACACACACACACACACACACACACACACACACACACACACACACACACACACACGTATGACACTTGCAGGCGAGGGTTAGATAATGGGTCCGTGCATCATTATTTACCCGTTCAGGCAAGGCTGGAGCTGCCAATCGGCTGACGGCTGAGTGGCATTCACCTGACAAGCCACCACCACCACGACCCTTGCTCTCTGCCGCTTTTGTCCCGCGATCGGGAAACCTCGAGACTTCAGAGGACCAAGTGGTATAGTGTGAGTTATGGTTCTCGTTGTGACCCCCTTGGTGTCACTAATAGTAAAGAAATGGAGAAGGAAACATACTTACTCTAGGGTGAGTGGTGGAGTCGTGGCCCGAGCGGTTAAGCTAATTAATACCACAGGTTTTAGGTGATAGAGAATCCTAGAGAAGTAGAGGAAGTAATAGAGAAATAGAGAATAGGCGCGTCGAGGGGCGATCCGCTTGGCCATTGCGGCGTGGAAGGCACAATCAAACGTAACACAACTCTGGGTTAATGGCCACGGCAGACAGCAGCGGCGATCAGGGGCCCTGCGACGCCCTCCAATGGTCCATTACAGGATAATGAGCGTAGGGGATCATAGGTGAGTGTTCCCCTTTCATCCCATACGTATAGAAAAACGTGGACCGTAGTGTGTGTGTGTGTGCGTATGTCTGTCTGTAAATGTACATACCTACAATACGGAAAAACAGGATATATCTGAAATTGTCTGTCGTTCTCATCCCCTGAAAACAATCAAATTAACACAAGCCGCCACAACAACACAGTCACTCGAGTATCGCGGGTTCGGGAGTGGTACACAAACCCCGCCCCTGCCACCCAACACCCGCCCCTGCCACCCAACACCCGCCCCGTGCCACCCAACACCCGCCCCTGCCACCCAACACCCGCCCCGTGCCGCCCAACACCCGCCCCGTGCCACCCAACACCCGCCCCTGCCACCCAACACCCGCCCCGTGCCGCCCAACACCCGCCCCGTGCCGCCCAACACCCGCCCCGTGCCGCCCAACACCCGCCCCGTGCCACCCAACACCCGCCCCTGCCACCCAACACCCGCCCCGTGCCGCCCAACACCCGCCCCTGCCACCCAACACCCGCCCCTGCCACTCAACACCCGCCCCTGCCACCCAACACCCGCCCCTGCCACCCAACACCCGCCCTGCCACCCAACACCCGCCCCGTGCCGCCCAAACACCCGCCCCTGCCACCAACACCCGCCCCCTGCCACCCAACACCGCCCCGTGCACCCAACACCGCCCCTGCCACCAACACCCGCCCGTGCCGCAACACCCGCCCCTGCCACTCAACACCCGCCCCCTGCCACCAACACCCGCCCCGTGCCACCAACACCGCCTGCCACCAACCCCGCCCCGTGCGCCAACAACCGCCCTGCCACCCAACACCGCCCCGTGCCGCTCAACACCCGCCCGTGCGCCCAACACCCGCCCGTGCAACCAACACCCGCCCATGTCGCCCAAACACGCCCCTGCCAGCCCAACAACCCGCCCGTGACGCCAAACACGCGCCCCATGCCGGCACCCTGACACGCCCTGGCACCCAACACCGCCCGTGCCGCCCAACCTCGCCCTGCCACCAACACCGCCCCGTGGCCGCCACCCGCCCCCTGCCGGCCAACTACCGCCCCTGCCGTCCAACACCCGCGCTGTCTGCCCAAACTCCCCGTGCCGCCCAACACCCGGCCCCTGTCGCCAACACTCGCCCCGTGCCGCCCAACACCCGCCCGTGCCGTCCAACACCCGCCCCTGCCACCACAAAACCCGCCCCGTGCCGCCAACACCCGCCCCATGCTGCCCAACAACCCAATTTGCCCCCAACAACCCGCCCCGTGCCGCACAACACCCGCCCCTGTCGCCAACACTCGTCCCGTGCCGCCCAACACCCGCCCCGTGCCCCCAACACCCGCCCCATGCCCCCAACACCCGCCCCGTGCCACCCAACACCCGCCCTGCCGCCCAACATCCGCCCCGTGCCACCCAACACCTGCCCGTGACGCTCAAAACCGCCCCGTGCCGCCCAACACCCGCCCCGTGCCGCCCAACACCCGCCCCGTGCCGCCCAACACCCGCTTCGCGCAATACTATAGTCTATTTTTTTAATGAGGCGAAAATTCCATTCTATCTTAAGGTCTCATGCTTAAAATTATGGCTATGTTTACCTGATAATATGGTTAACCATGATAAAATACAACTGAATTTAAGACGAGGCTTAGTATTCCCTTCTCTTGGCATCAAATATCAGTCAGTAAACAGCAAAGAATCAGGATTTTTCGCCTCGTTAAAAAAACACCAGACTATACTTCCCTTGGATATAAAACAGGAAAATTGTCTGACATTCCCACTGTGAAGATTCGTCTCTATGAGGAAGTGGACGTCAGGGCATAATTTCGCTCCCCGCCCCTCGTCTCGACCCTCTGTGCGCCAGGTGAAAACGTCCAGATTACCCCAAGTAGCAAGGGAGATAATTAAGGGCCGAGGGATCCCTGAGAGCGAGGGGCCACAGAAGGTAATGAGCCCGTCACCACCACCGCCACGGCTCCTCCTCTGGCTCCACAGCGATACTCTGAACGACGTGACCTCCTGAAGAAGGGATTGTTTTGTTGTTTTTATTATAGTGAAGGAAGTATGTCGAAGCTCACATTCTCACTATACAGAAGGGGATTATTTTATTGTTTTTATTATAGTGAAGGAAGTATGTCGAAGCTCACATTCTCACTATACAGAAGGGGATCATTTCATTATTTTTATATATGGTGAAGGAAGAAAGTATGTCGAGACTTTCATTCTCAAGTTACTTTTGTGTCACTTGTAATTTCTCAACCTCACATTCCAATTATTTTTCCATGCATTTTATTATTTAATTATTTATGTCCTAAGTTCTCCCGTTCTTAAGTATTTTTTGTGATATGTTATAAGAAAAATCAGCTTTTTTTTTTTTTTTTTTTCTTTTTTTTTTCTTTTGTGAACATTATATGGTATTGAATTTAAAATTATTTACCGACCTGATTTGGCCTGACGTATGTGTGTGTGTGTGCGTGTGTGTGTGTGTGTGTGTGTGTGTGTGTGTGTGTGTGTGTGTGTCTGCCTGTCTGTCACTTACATGCATGGGAATGGTTGGCGCCTCCTTGCTATCGACAATATGAAAAGTTTAACATTATTTTCTAACATATTTTCTTTAGTATAATTAAGATGACGTTTATTATGCAACCGATTGTGGATATTTGAAAAAATAGTAAAATATCTGATACAACTTAATAATGCTTGATTTTCGAACCCAAGTATTTTATCGTTATCGAATTTCGTCCTTCGGTTATTGTATTCTATTGTTCGTTATATTTCGCCGCTAATTGGAAGTGAAGCGAATTCTTTCCATTAAATATATTCCATACATTATACCTTCCTCTCCTGTTATCTATAGTACTGTAATATGTAAAGTTACTGTGTGTTATATATCGCTTAAGCTTGACGGTTTAACCTCTTCACGCCCAGATCTTTCCTTTGCTATATAAAATTGTCTGTTCTTAGCCATACAATTACTAAAAATAACTTGATTACCAAATTACCTAGTGGACAAGACTAGTAAACAGGTCATATCTATAAAATATTGCTAATATTAATTGAAATCGTCTCATGGTACCCAAATTACAATGGAAATTACGTTCTGGGCCTCAAGGGGTTAACAACATCTAGCTTACATTTGTCATACGTTTTGAGGCCTCGTGGATAAAGAGTCCTTGAATAACATTAAGAGGGCTTTAGGAGGTGTATTTAAGGTTATTTTAGTTTTTTTCAGGAAGGGAGGGAGGGGAAGGGTTATTTTATTTTGTTTTAGGTTATTCGAGGTTATTTGTAGTTTATTTTTGGTTATTTTAGGTTATTTTAGGTTATTTGAAGTTATTTGAGGTTTATTTTTGGTTATTTTAGGTTATTTTAGATTATTTTAGAATATTTTAAGTTATTTGAAGTTTATTTTTGGTTATTTTAGGTTATTTTTGGTTATTTGAGGTTATGTGAAGTTTATTTTTGGTTATTTTAGGTTATTTTAGATTATTTGAAGTTATTGGAGGTTTATTTTTGGTTATTTTAGGTTATTTTTGGCTATTTGAGGTTATGTGAAGTTTATTTTTGGTTATTTTAGGTTATTTGAGGTTATGTGAAGTTTATTTTTGGTTATTTTAGGTTATTTTAGATTATTTGAAGTTATTTTAGGTTTATTTTTGGTGATTTTAGGTGATTTTTGGTTATTTGAGGTTATGTGAAGTTTATTTTTGGTTATTTTAAGTTATTTTTGGTTATTTGAAGCTATTTTTGGTTATTTTAGGTTATTTTAGGGCTTAAACTTATATATTCTCTTTGTTTAGATTTTTTTTTATGCGAGGATTTGCATTTTTATATTTTTTTCTCTCTATATATATATATTTGTTCACCATCATTTCTATGTCCTGCCCTTTATTATTATTTTCCTTTTTAAAGATTGCTGTATAATGTTTTGTGTTTATCTTTATCATGGCGTCCACTTTATTCCTTCTTTTAAATTCCTAGTCTAGTTATTACCTTTTTATTTTGCTCTACAATATTGGCATTACCTTCTGTGTGTTCTACGTGAATATATTGGTTTATTGCATTTATTTTCAAAACTATGAATCTTTTAGTTACATTTTATTTAGTTATGTGAATTATATAGTCATTCGTATGCATATCTAGCAATAAGTTCTTCATATCAGTATCATCTTTATGAATATGCAATTTAAATAGCTAATACTCTTAAAGGATTTAGTCATATATTAGTTATTATTTAAGTAATAGAATGATTGATATACTTATACGTACAACTACTCGTATATCTATCATTCAGTTACTTATATATGAACTACTTTTTCTTGCATTATTTATTTCCATTTATCAACAAGCTTTCTCATATTTCACGACATCTGATTTACGAGGCGCAGTTTTTCAAGGATGACTTCACCATTTTCACCGCAGTGCATCTTTACTTCCTTCCTATCTTGTGGGATTTAGTATATTTTTCATTACTTGGCTAATGGTCCTCACTGAGCGGGATGCAGCGGCTGTGTGTGTGTGTGTGTGTGTGTGTGTATGTGTGTGTGTGTCTGTGTATGTGTGTGTGTGTGTGTGTGTGGGTGTGGGTGTGTGTGTGTGTGTGAGGGGGGAGGACCAGCCACCCTCGTCTCCTCCTCCAGTCACTATTAATCAAAGAAGCTCAAGATTAAGTAGACGAGCTGGGCATTATCAGTCTTCTGCACACCCCGCATCACACACACACACACACACACACACACACACACACACACACACACAGACACAGACACAGACACAGACACACACACACACGTCTTTAATAGTTTGTTTCTTTCACTGTCACTCTTTATAATTTTTCTCGAAACAGAAACATGGTCATAGTCTGGTTTGTTTTCCTGCTTTGTAAGAATATACTTCATCTATTACGGTGTTTTTTTGGTGGGAGGAGGGAAGGAGAGGAGGGGAGGGAGGGGGAAGAGGAGGGAAGGGGAGGGAAGGGGGAGTAGAGAAGGGGGGAGGGAAGGAGGGGGGAGGAGAGGAGGAGGGGGAGAGGCTGAGAGATAATTAACGAGCTTGAGTGATGGGGATAAGAAAATGAGAGAGGAGGAGAGAGAGAGTGAGATAGAGAGAGAGCGAGAGAGAGAAAGTTTGCTCATATATTAAAGAGTAAGAAGAATAATCAAGGAGAGACGGATAAAGTAGGACAAGGAGGAAGGAAGTGCAAAGGAAAAAAGAAACTACTTAGAACTAGCAAGACAGATTGAGGGCAAGAGAATGATACATCTGCAAGGAATCACAAGTGTCATAAAAAGTGACGCGTGGGATAAAAAGAATTGAAGAAATGGATGGCTGTAAATGATATTCGATTGGGAGTTTCACCATCCATCACAGGAGGACTTAAGGAGGAGGAGGAGGAGGAAGGGATGGCAGAAGAGGAGGAAGGAATTGGATAGAAGAAAGATGAGAAAGGGATGGAAGAGGAGGAAGAGATGGAAGATGAGGAGAAGGAAGGGATGGAAGACTTGTATAAAGAAGGGATGGAGGAGAAGGAGGAGGACTTAATGGAAGAGGAAAAAGAAGAGAGAAATGGAAGAGGAAAAGAAGGGATAAAAATAGGAAAAGGGGGAAGAGGAACAAGAAAGAAGAACAAGAACAAGAAGAAAAATAGAAGCAGTAAAGAGAAATAAAAGAGAGAAGGGGCAGGATGAAGAATAAGACCACCAATAAGAAAAAAAAAACCAGTAAAGAGGAAGAAAACAGAAGGGGGAGAGGGAGGTGTAAGTCCCCCCGCAAAGCAATGGTGTGTTGGAGGCGAGTGGTGGCGGTGGTTGCGTCACAGTCAGGCGGTGCGTCGTGGTAGGGCGGAGATGAATGGAGGGGCGCGCTAATCAGGGGTCCACGGGCGCTCCCCTCGTAGGGCGGCGCTAACTAATAGGATGAGGGGCGCCCGCTGTGTATATTGGGCCTGGAGAACTAGGGGGCAAAAAATAACCTTGCCATGAATAGTCACAAGAAGGGCGGCAATCTCCTGTCCTTCCCTTCACTCCTTCCTTCCTTCCTTCCTTCCTTCACTAGAATCTCTTCCTTTCCCTTCAATCCTTCCTTCACTACAATCTTTTCCTTTTCCTTCAAGAAATCTGCAATGGATTAAAATCAAGGAAAATAAATACTTAACACACATACACATACATCGCCAAGGGCTGGGATATTGGTCCTAAGTAGTACTATATATTCTAATCCTGTAATGGTCTGCCCTCCTTACAAGGGTCTCAGGGACTGGCCAAGGTACAGTACAAGTCCCTTCTCGATTAATAGCTTTTAGGGGAAGGCAGTGAAGCGAGGCGCCGTGGTGAGTTGAGGAGCTTGTGAAGGGATGGCTGGGCCTGCCTCACGATGGCTGGGCTTGCCTCACGATGGCTGGGCCTGCCTCACGATGGCTGGGCCTGCCTCACGATGGCTGGGCCTGCCTCACGATGGCTGGGCCTGCCTCACGATGGCTGGGCCTGCCTCACGATGGCTGGGCCTGCCTCACGATGGCTGGACCTGCCTCACGATGGCTGGGCCTGCCTCACGATGGCTGGGCCTGCCTCACGATGCTGGGCTGCCTCACGATGGCTGGGCCTGCCTCACGATGGCTGGGCCTGCCTCACGATGGCTGGGCCTGCCTCACGATGGCTGGGCCTGCCTCACGATGGCTGGGTCTGCCTCACGATGGCTGGGCCTGCCTCACGATGGCTGGGCCTGCCTCACGATGGCTGGGCCTGCCTCACGATGGCTGGGCCTGCCTCACGATGGCTGGGCCTGCCTCACGATGGCTGGGCCTGCCTCACGCCTGCCTTCTCCCAGTAATGTCATTGTCCATGAAAACAAAGGCAAATACAATGATGAGTTATCGTGCGAAAGAGAGTGAATAGAAGCATTTATGTATATTATGTAAATAGGAACATTTATTCCCCCAAATAACAAAATAAGGACATTTATTCCCCCAAAAAAGTAAATAGCATTGATTACAGAGACAAACGACAGGGAAAAAATGGGCGTAAGGAAAAAGTAGTCACATCTCAGAAAGGTTAAGTTCCCTCTGCTAATCTAAATTGGTTCTGGTGTTCAAGAGTTACCTCACCATGCAGAGGGACCATCAGGGTAATGGATGGCCCCCGAAGGCCTTGGGGGTGGCCAAGGTGGAGGGGGGGGCAAGGGGCCATTACGGCTCAACTAAGGGAGAGCTAAGACGGGCGAGAGTGCGTTCACCCATTAGTAACTCGACCGTGCGTCTGTGCCCTTAACACCCCCAACCTCTCTCTCTCTCTCTCTCTCTCTCTCTCTCTCTCTCTCTCTCTCTCTCTCTCTCTCTCTCTCTCTCTCTCTCTCTCTCTCTCTCTCTCTCTCTTTTTTTTTTTTATTGGTAACTTTTGCCCTTTTTACTTGCACATTTCACACTTGTACCTTAATGTCCATGTATGTGTATCTCTCTCTCTCTCTCTCTCTCCTCTCCTCTCTCTCTCTCTCTCTCTCTCTCTCTCTCTCTCTCTCTCTCTCTCGCTCTCTCTCTTCCTCTTCTCTCTCTCTCGCTCTCTCGCTCTCTCGCGCTCTCTTCTCTCTCTCTCTCTCTCTCTCTCTCTCTCTCTCTCTCTCTCTCTCTCTCTCTCTCTCTCTCTCTCTCTCTCTCTCTCTCTCTCTCATATCATCGACTGAAAATATCTTATGCAATTTCTATTTCATTTTTTATATACATCTGAATCACATAAAAGGAGCTATTTATCTTTTTTTGCGTGTTTTCGTGTCTGCGTGATAGAGTTGCTAAGCCAGATTTCGGGCGGCGGTGACGGGGAGGGATAATGGTAGTGCAGGGAGACACGTCCTGACACCTGCCTCGCCTGTGCCTTTTATTATTGTATCACTGTAGCGAGAGTTAAAACACAGACACTTCCTCGGCTCGTGCGGCAATTACGCTTCCAAGGGCCGAGATACGGAGAGGGCGCGAGGAGGTAATAGCGGAATTGCGTGAAGAATGAACCAGCATGTTGAGAGAGTGTATGTGGCAAGGCAGAGGGAGGGAGGGAAGGGAAGGAGGGGGAGAGGTAAGGAGGGAGAGAGGTAAGGAGGGAGAGAAGGAAAGGAGGGAGAGAGGTAAGGAAAGGAGAGAGAGAGGTAAGGAAAGGAGGCAGAGAGGTAAGGAAAGGAGAGAGAGAGGTAAGGAAAGGAGGCAGAGAGGTAAGGAAAGGAAGCAGAGAGGTAAGGAAAGGAGGGAAGGTAAAGAGAGAGAGAGATAAGGAGGGAGAGAGGTAAGGAGAAAGCACCACGTCACTTATATGTATAAATAAAGTCATAATGAACAGCCAGCCTCGATATGTCCACGAAATGAATTATATTTTTCATATGGCCTACATAATTAGTCCTAGGAATGTACGGCTGATAGACTAGACTGATGAGCGGCTCCGGCAAGCGTGTCATTAGGGATCCGCTATGAAATTGTCACCTGCCATCCCTCACCTGACACCCATTAATCAAAGACACGTGTTCCGCTCTACGTATCTCCGTACTCGATTACCAAGGCACATAATCCTTCGAGACCTGAGAACACCATACCGTATAACTCTTACTGTCTGGTATCATTGACACACCCACAGGAGAGGAAAAAATAAACTAGAAAGTAAAGCTGACATACGACTACTGCAGTGTTTTGTGTGATTGCTAGGAAGATGAATCCAATGTAATTACTAACAATCATTTCTTGGCTCCAAAAAATAATTATAATGGAATTCGTCAGTGTTTTCAGCGTGCTAGAATGTCCAGTCAATCCCTGCCGTGTCGTGTGTCGCGGCCTCATGTTTGGGACTCAGGACGTCAGGTGCAGTAAATAACGCTGTCAGCTGTTGGAAAATTTAGAAATAATTGAATTCGGGTCTGTTCGATTACGTGGCTGCCGTGGTGGCGTCGCCGGTGATGAGGTGATGATTGTGTGATGGGCGAGTGGGCAGCGGTGTGGTGAAGCAGAGAGAATTATATTTATTGCAGTAGTAGTAATAGTAGTAGTAGTAGTAGTAGTAGTAGTAGTAGTAGTAGTAGTAGTAGTAGTAGTAGTAACATCAGCAAAAACAATCGAGATGTTTTTTTTATTATTGTCGAGAGACGATTTTTTTTTTACTATTATTGTAGTAACATTGAGGGTTTTTTAGTTACTTAGATCCATTTTCTTTCTTTTGGTGTAACTATTTTATTAGCCTTGTTTTCATTCGGTTAATTTTTTACACATTAATACAATATAATATTAATTTATTTGTATACATCTCGTTCTGAATCTGAATCCAATAGCCAACGTGTACGTCAAACATACTTTATGTACCGTACATACATATATATACATTACGTTAGGTATACTCATAGCCTACACATAGCCGCTGAGATTATAGATATTGCATTTTACAGGTTAAGAAGATATGCTTTTGGGTCCATCAGATCCTTTACCCTACGGCGTGATATCTCTTCCCTCCCTCCTCCTCCTCCTCCTCCTCCTCCTCCTCCTCCTCCTCCTCCACCTCCTCCTCCTCCTCCTCTCCGTCCTTCCTCCAACCAGGATCCGGTGACCCTAAAATTCCTGGAGATAACTTTTCACTCGTTCGTGGGTGACAAGATTTTTGGAGCGAAAATCGTGTTGTGGTGACATGGGAGGCGGAGGAGGAGGAAGACGACGACGACGAAAATGAGAAAGAAGAGAGGAGGAGGAGGAGGACGAAGAGGAAAAGGAGGAGGAGGAGGAGGAGGAGGAGGAGACGTGGCGCTGACATGGCATCACAATTAGTGGCGAAGGAGACCCGTCGGAGCCCTCGAGGTATTTACGGGAATCACCGATATGCTGAGTCGCTGATAAACTTGGTTGCCCCGAATCCACCTCCTGAATACCGACCTCCTCCCAGGTCCTCCCTTCACTACTGACGGAGGCGAGGGTGGGGTGTTACAGGGGGGGAAGGGGAGGTAACGAAGGAACTGACGGGTGTTGGAGGGGCTGGAGGATGTTGGAGGGAGTGGAGGGGCTGGAGGGTGTTGAAGGGAGTGGAGGGGCTGGAGGGTGTTGGAGGGAGAGGAGGGGCTGGAGGGTGTTGGAGGGAGTGGAGGTAACTGGAGGGTGTTGGAGGGATTGGAGAGGCTGGAGGGTGTTGGAGGGAGTGGAGGGGCTGGAGGGTGTTGGAGGGAGTGGAGGTAACTGGAGGGTGTTGGAGGGATTGGAGGGGCTGGAGGGTGTTGGAGGGAGTGGAGGGGCTGGAGGGTGTTGGAGGGATTGGAGGGGCTGGAGGGTGTTGGAGGGAGTGGAGGGGCTGGAGGGTGTTGGAGGGAGTGGAGGGGCTGGAGGGTGTTGGAGGGATTGGAGGGGCTGGAGGGTGTTGGAGGGAGTGGAGGGGCTGGAGGGTGTTGGAGGGAGTGGAGGTAACTGGAGGGTGTTGGAGGGATTGGAGGGGCTGGAGGGTGTTGGAGGGAGTGGGGGCTGGAGGGTGTTGGAGGGATTGGAGGGGCTGGAGGGTGTTGGAGGGAGTGGAGGGGCTGGAGGGTGTTGGAGGGAGTGGAGGTAACTGGAGGGTGTTGGAGGGATTGGAGGGGCTGGAGGGTGTTGGAGGGAGTGGAGGGGCTGGAGGGTGTTGGAGGGAGTGGAGGTAACTGGAGGGTGTTGGAGGGATTGGAGGGGCTGGAGGGTGTTGGAGGGAGTGGAGGGGCTGGAGGGTGTTGGAGGGAGTGGAGGTAACTGGAGGGTGTTGGAGGGGCTGGAGGGTGTTGGAGGGAGTGGAGGGGCTGGAGGGTGTTGGAGGGAGTGGAGGGGCTGGAGGGTGTTGGAGGGAGTGGAGGGGCTGGAGGGTGTTGGAGGGAGTGGAGGGGCTGGAGGGTGTTGGAGGGAGTGGAGGGGCTGGAGGGTGTTGGAGGGATTGGAGGGGCTGGAGGGTGTTGAAGGGAGTGGAGGGGCTGGAGGGTGTTGGAGGGAGTGGAGGGGCTGGAGGGTGTTGGAGGGAGTGGAGGGGCTGGAGGTGTTGGAGGGAGTGGAGGGGCTGGAGGGTGTTGGAGGGAGTGGAGGGGCTGGAGGGTGTTGGAGGGAGTGGGGGGCTGGAGGGTGTTGGAGGGAGTGGAGGGCTGGAGGGTGTTGGAGGGAGTGGAGGGGCTGGAGGGTGTTGGAGGGAGTGGAGGTAACTGGAGGGTGTTGGAGGATTGGAGGGGCTGGAGGTGTTGGAGGTGAGGGTGGAGAGGGGGTGAGGTGTTGGGGAGTGGAGGGCTGGAGGGTGTTGGAGGGAGTGGGGGGCTGGAGGGTGTTGGAGGGAGTGGAGGGGCTGGAGGGTGTTGGAGGGATGGAGGGGCTGGAGGGTGTTGGGGGTGGAGGGGCTGGAGGGTGTTGGATGGGGTGGAGGTGGGGAGGGGTGGAGGGTGTTGGAGGGGTAGGGTGGGGTGTTGGAGGGAGTGGAGGGGCTGGAGGGTGTTGGAGGGGTGGTAGGGGCTGGAGGGTGTTGGAGGCGAGGGATGGGGCTGGAGGGTGTTGGAGGGAGTGGAGGGGCTGGAGGGTGTTGGAGGGGCTGGAGGGTGTTGGAGGGATGGAGGGGCTGGGGGAGTGGAGGGGCTGGAGGGTGTTGGAGGGAGTGGAGGGGCTGGAGGGTGTTGGAGTGGGCTGGAGGGTGTTGAGGGTGGAGGGGCTGGAGGTGTTGGAGGGATGGAGGGGCTGGAGGGTGTTGGGGAGTGGAGGGGCTGGAGGGTGTTGGAGGGATGGGGGGCTGGAGGGTGTTGGAGGGAGTGGAGGGGTGGAGGGTGTTGGAGGGAGTGGAGGGGCTGGAGGGTGTTGGAGGGAGTGGAGGGGCTGGAGGGTGTTGGAGGGATTGGAGGGGCTGGAGGGTGTTGGAGGGAGTGGAGGGGCTGGAGGGTGTTGGAGGGAGTGGAGGGGCTGGAGGGTGTTTGGAGGGAGTGGAGGGGCTGGAGGGTGTTGGGGAGTGGAGGCTGGAGGGGTTGGAGGGTGAGGGTCTGGAGGGAGTGGAGGGGCTGGAGGGTGTTGAAGGGAGTTGTGTTGGGGTGGAGGGTCGTTGAGGGAGTGGATGGTGCTGTGAGGGTGTTGGTATGGAGTAGGGGCGGGTGGTGGTGGGGAGGGAGTGGAGGGTGCTGGATGGGGGTGTTGGAGGGAGTGGTAGTGGCGGAGGGTGGTGAGGGGTGGGGGTGTGGAGGGGTGGAGGGGCGAGGCGCAGCTGGTGGTGGTGGTGGGTGGAGGGGTGGTGGTGGTGGTGGTGTGGATGGTGGTGGTGGTGTGGTGATGGCTGGTAGTGGGTGCGGTGCTGGTGGTGGCGGTGGGGTAGTGGTAGTGGCGGCTGTGGTAGTGGTGGTGGCGGTGGTGGTGGTGGTAGTGGTGGTGGGTAGTGGCGGTGGTGGTGGTGAGTGGTGGTGGCGGTGGTGGTGGTGAGTGGTGGGTATGGCGGTGGTGGTGGCATGGGGTGGTGGTGGTGGGTAGGTGGTGGTGGTGGTGGTAGTGGTGGTGGTGGTGGTGTGGTGGTGGGTAGTGGTGGTGGTGGTGGCGGTAGCGGTAGCTGTGGTGGTGGTGGTGGCGTGGTGGTAGTGGCGGATGGTGGTGGTGGCGGTAGTGGTGGTGGTGGGTGGTGGTGGTAGCGGTGGTGGTGGGGGTGGTGGTGGTGGTGTGGAGGCGGGCGTGGTGGTGGTGGGGGTGGGGGTGGTGGTGGTGGGGGTGTGTGGGGTGGGGGGGGGGGTGGGGGTGGGGGATCGCTCGGTTCGATGGTTGGTGGGTGGGAAATGGCGCGGTGTGGTTGTGGTGGCTGTGGCGGTGTTCTGTGGGAGTGGTGATGGTGTGTGTAAGCGGTGTGGTGGGGTGGTGGATGGTGGTGGTTGGGGGGTGTGGGTTGGTGATGGGTGTTGGTGGGGTGGGTGATGGTGGTGAGGGGGTGGGCGTCGAGCTCAATACTCGGTCCAGATGAGGCATTGCATCAAATTCATCAGTATTTTTTCGGTTTCTGATGTCCTTGTGGCAACGACGAGGGAACGCGTGTCTCAACATGTCTTGTCTTGTCTTGTCTTGTACTTGTTTTGTTTTGGTTTAGTTTTGTGTATAGGTGTGATGGAGTCTTAAAGATAATGCTGACCATATAGTTTTCCAGGTTGCAATTCAGAATGTATAAAGTGAATAAGAGATATTATCTAGAAAAACAACTTAGAATAAAAAACAATTTGTAGTGTAGATTATGCAGCAAACACACACACACACACACACACACACACACACACACACACACACACACACACACACACACACACAGAACACTATTAAAACACCGCTACCCTTTGTGTACCGAGACAAAGACTGTGGCTTCCTCCTCCTCCTCCTCCTCCTTCTCCTCCTCCCCGCCATCAGGGTAACAACATGGAAATTCTCTAATTCATATACGCTGTGAGCGAACATAAGCGTGTGGATCAAGCTCTTTTACAGTAATCAAAATCGCATTATTTAATCCACTTGTAGCAGTGAACGTTTTTGTGTGTGTATGTGTGTGTGTGTGTGTATGCATGTGTGTGTGTGTGTGTGTGTGTAAGTGTGTGTGTGTGTGTGTGTGTGTGTAAGTGTGTGTGTGTGTGTGTGTGTGTGTGTGTGTGTGTGTGTGTGTGTGTGTGTGTGTGTGTGTGTGTGTGTGTGTGTGTGTGTGTGTATCCAAGCAAACTAATATTGTTGCCTCATTTCATATTACAATAACTCATCTAGCTAATTCTAAATATAATAAGAAGAGCCGCATATTATGAATAACAAATTCTGGTCCATTACACACAATAATATTATGTATCATATGAATAAAATACGTATTGCCACACTTAAATACACGTTTATACATCCATACACGTAATGTCGCCGCAATAATAAAAACAGGAAAGTAATAACAGATACTAATATAAACAAGAACTACCACTTGTAGGTCTCACAGCCTCTTGTAGCAACCTTATTTTATCATGTTCTTATGTTCTTATGTCTCACGGCCTCTTGTAGCTTCCTTATTTTATCATGTTCTTATGTTCTTATGTCTCACGACCTCTTGTAGCTTACTTATTTTCTCATGTTCTTATGTTCTTATGTCTCACGGCCTCTTGTAGCTTCCTTATTTTCTCATGTTCTTATGTTCTTATGTCTCACGGCCTCTTGTAGCTTCCTTATTTTCTCATGTTCTTATGTTCTTATGTATCACGGCCTCTTGTAGCTTCCTTATTTTCTCATGTTCTAACGTCCTTATGTCTCACGGCCTCTTGTGGCTTCCTTATTTTCTCATGTTCTAACGTCCTTATGTCTCATTGCCTCATGTAGCTTCCTTTTTCTCATATTCTTTTGTTCTTATGTTTCACGGCTCTTGTAGCTTCCTTATTTTCTCATGTTCTAATGTCCTTATGTCTCACGGCCTCTTGTGGCTTCCTTATTTTCTCATGTTCTAATGTCCTTATGTCTCACGGCCTCTTCTGGCTTCCTTATTTTATTATGTTCTTATAATGAAATTCTGTGTAAAAACAAGCAAGCAAGTTTATGAAAGAAAAAATAAACGCAAATCTGCAAGTATAGGAGCAACAAGATCAGGGAAGGACTTCAGGGTGGTAATTATAGCCCTTGGACATCCGCCGCGGGAAGGGAAGGGAACAAAACAAGGCGGGTAATGTAATAGTTCGTCCTCGGTTATGTGAGGCGTCCTTGGGGGAAAATTTGCCGTTATTCTGGAGCGGCGGTCATTACGAGGTCCCGCGGCGCTCTTGTGGCCGAAATGATCACTTGGTTATTGTTATGCTCGGGGTGGCCAGGTTCATCAGGGGGACATTGGGGGTGCGCCTGAGTGTGTAGGGTGTGTGTGTGGGTGTGGGTGTGTGTGTGTGGGTGTGTGTGTGTGGGTGTGGGTGTGGGATCGGGTAGGTGGGGGGAGGGGTTGAGTGTGTGTGTGTGGTTGGGTTGTCTGTGTGTGTGTGGGTGGGTGTGGGGGGGGGGTTGGCTGTGTGTGTGTAAGGTTGTGTGTCTGAGTGTGTGTGTGTGTGTGTGTGTGGTGTGGGTGTGGGTGTATTTACCTTGTCTCAGCATACAAGACCTGAGCTATACTCGTGTGGTCCTGCTTTCGAGTATACAATTATCTAGTTTTTTCCATTGTGTGTGAGTGTGTGTGTGTGTGTGTGTGTGTGTGTGTGTGTGTGTGTGTGTGTGTGTGTGTGTGGTGTGTGTGTGTGTGTGTGTGTGTGTGTGTGTAGCAGGCAGCAGGCACGCACAACACTTACCTAAACATCTGCTTTCCATAGACCCCTTGCACCACTCCTCCTCTTCCTCCTTTCCTCCTCCCTTGCACACCAGCCGCTTTGTTTTCTTTTTGATAATTCGCAACATTTTTACTCGTTATTCACAAACACTATTAGGAAGTTAGGCTCAGCAGGAGGCTTAAGTGCCACTTGAGTAAACGTGGCCTTCGATAGGATAGGCCCCCGATAGTGTGTGATAGGATAGGCCCCCGACTAGTCACTTCTATGCAGCCAGTTTCGGTGACGAGCTTTGAGAACTGTACTGGTGTTGAAGTTACGGTGTGTGTGTGTGTGCGGGTGTGAGTGTGTGTCTGTGTGTGTGTGTGTGTGTGTGTGTTTGTGTGTTTTGCAAAGTATCAGGCTTACATCACATTGATAGTATGTTATTTTTGAGATATGTAAGTAAGAATAATTACGTATTACTTAATATACGAGAGAGAGAGAGAGAGAGAGAGAGAGAGAGAGAGAGAGAGAGAGAGAGAGAGAGAGAGAGAGAGAGAGGAGAGAGAGAGAGAGAGAGAGAGAGAGAGAGAGAGAGAGAACATAGCAGAACAGAGCAGAACAGACAATTCACATACATTCCTCCTAGGTTTCTTATGCTAACAAGGGAACGAACAAGATATATGCTTCGTTCTTACACAGATTCATTGACTTCTGTAAATACAATAAATCGCCTTCCATCCTATCTGCCCCCCTTGAGTCATCCATCGTCTCCTCGGTTCACGTCTATCCATCATGTGTACCATTTATCATTTTTCTACAATATCTACCATTTACGCACTGCCATCATCGCCACTATTTGTCACTGTCACCCACGCACCAGCCTTCCCCCTTCTTCCTACGCCAGTCCCCCCTTAGGTTGTTTCTTCAGGCTCTTGACTCCTCTTCAGTGGAGCATCTGGTTCTACGTGTGGTTTTTCCCCTTTTTTGTCTTGTTCTTCCCGTCTTTCCCCTTTTTTTCTTGTTGTTTTTCCCGTTTTTCCCCTTTTTTTAATGTTCTTCCCGCGGTGTGGTAGCGAAACAAGGCCGGTAAGAAGTGGTTCGTTTGGCCCCTCGCCCGGCAGCTGTAATCATTGACTTAGGAGGCCAGTGGTGGATTAAATGTGTTGGCTCTGTCGGCTATCTGAGTCTTAACTTTGTAGAGATGGTGCCGAGCTGTCAGACTTAACTCTCTGCCCTTTCTCTCTTTATAACTCTCTCTCTCTCTCTCTCTCTCTCTCTCTCTCTCTCTTCTCTCTCCTCTCTCTCTCTCTCTCTCCTCTCTCTCTCTCTCTCTCTCTCTCTCTCTCTCTCCTCTCTTCTCTCTCTCTCTCTCTCTCTCTCTCTCTCTCTCTCTCTCTCTCTCTCTCTCTCTCTCTCTCTCTCTCTCTCTCTCTCTCTCTCTTTGTCTAGCTCTCTCAAAATATTTACGAAAATATTGTAGAATGAAGGTATAATTTTCCGTATATTAGTTTAGATAGTTTTTTTTATCTTTAATATTGTACATAGTGAGACATTTAAGTCGTGAATACATTACTAAACACCTTCCATATATATACACGCCAAGGCTGAGCTGCACGTAAGCGGCACGAACAGGCCACGATCCTGCCACGACTAAGCTGATTCACCGCCATCATACTTTACACTAACGTCTGGATTAATTGATTTTTTTCTCTCTATCTGTAACATCCTTCCATTTCCTCTTATCTGTTATAGCCTCTGCCCCGTGTCTCCCTTCCGTCTGCTTCTCCCCTACTTCTCCTTCCCCCAATGGCCTCACTACTCTCTTTCTTCCTCTCTTTTCCCCTCTCTTGCCCTTGCCAACATTATCGCTTCCTTCCCTCCCATAGCGGGTTTCTAATACCTTATCACTATCTCTCCAGCCCTCGCCTCCTTCATCGTTATTTCGTCACATTGTATCTTTCGTTATTCGCCTTTGTTATTCCTTCGTTGTGTCCACCACCTTACTCTTCTCTCTCTTACTTCCCCTGTAACTCCCTCCCCCTGCTACCCTTCCCCTGCCCCCTGCCACCCTTCCCCCTGTCACCCTTAGAGGAGCCGTTTTCCCTGACGAGATCGCAAATGGCATCATATCCGGCCACCTCGTTCGTGCCACCAGAATGCTTCGTACTCGAGACCTTTTATGCGTGTTGTTGTGTGTATGGGGCGCCAGGTGGTCTCCAGAGGGTCGCACGCACGCACAAGTGTTCTCCTGAAGGATGGAAGAACTTATGCCTACCTGTCCTACTCTGAAGTCCTGGTGACGAGTAGAAGAAAGTTTGATTCATGTTTTGATCTGATGAATTTGCTCTGGTTTACGTCTTCTTTTCATCGTAATTCATGCCTTTTTTTACTGTTTTGGTTAATAGCTATTGTGATATTCTCCCTTATATGCTATCGTCTTTATTCTGGTAAAATATGCTGCCTGGATGATGTACGGTTGTTGTTTTTCTCAAATACTACATTTTCTCCGCAACTCATTTTTTACCCAAGGAACAAACTACACACTCAGAGTTTTGTTGTATCTCTTGTGTATGCATATGTACAGAGCTGGGCACAAAATACATTGAATGTATTTAAATACTAAATGCTAAATACATGGGAGAATTGTATTTAAATACTAAATACTAAATACATTTTACGAATGTATTTAAATACTAAATACTAAATACATTTTACGAATGTATTTAAATACTAAATACTAAATACATCAATTGTATTTAAATACATTTGTAAATACATTTTAAATATACACAAATTTTGACATGTCCGAAAAAAAATGGATTTCCTAGGATTTCCTTAGATTTTGGGTTTTCTTAGAAATTTCCTTCTCAGGCCCAAATTTCCTAAAGATAAGAAAATTTCCTTGAAAGTGGAAACACTGGTTGACTGTAACATCAGGATTGCCAGATAGTTGGGCGGACTTATGGACAAATTAACTGATAAAAAAGTATTTACATTTTTATATAATGAGTATTTAAATACAATGTATTTAAATACTCATAAAAGTATTTAAATACTGTATTTAAATACATGACAACCAATGTATTTATAAATACATCTCTAAATACACAAATGTATTTAAATACGTATTTAAATACAAATGTATTTAAATACTGCCCAGCTCTGCATATGTATACATTTTCATTCTTTCCCATGCATGTATTGTTGTTCCTATGGACCTTTACGTCGTTGCTCTATGTGTGTCTTTCGCTAAATTCGATTCGTTCTGTATTCCATCTTTTTATTCTCTCTCCGATGGTGATGCCTATTGCTGTGGTTTTATTTCAAGGTAATGGTGTACTTTTGCCGCGGTGAAGGCTGCTGTGGAGCTTGTAGGAAGGTGATAAAGGTGACGGCTGTGAGTGTTGGGAATAGCAATAGCGGAGGTACTTGTGGCGGAGGGATAAAGGGGGGGAAAGTAGTATTGTGGTATGTGTGTGTGTGGGAGGAGTAGTTATCGTCTGGTAGGGGGGGTGATAATAAGGGTGTGATGGTAGTAGTATAGAGGGGTGGGGGGAGTGTATGTAGGGGGGTAGAGGTAGTAATGGTGGTAGTAGTGGTAGTGGGCGGGGTTTTACTATTGTTGTTGTGATGGGGTGAAGGAGAGCCGCGTGGGGTGATTTGAGTAATGATGGGGTGAAGGGAAGGAAGGGTGATGAGTTGAAGGGAAGGGAAGTAGTGATGGGATGAAGGGAGGGTAAGGGGTGAAGGGAAGGGAAGGGGTGATGGGTGAAGGGAAGGGAAGGGGTGATAAGAGTCATTGTAACACCACAACATGTACGCCATAATGAAGGTAATCAGAGCAGTGTGATTCAGGTAATATCGATGTGTGTGTAATGAAAATAATGATGATTGATGGCAGAATTATGTGTTTTTTTACGTCATACGGACACTGACCTAGGACAAGAAAAGAATATAGTAAGAATTCTGTTTATTGCCAGTCCTCGTAAAACAGAAAGTCAATAAGTCAATTAGTATTTAACCAGGATACATTTTTTACCATTTCTTATCATGTTTCCATAACATATAGACGATCATGTGTGTGTGTGTGTGTGTGTGTGTGTTTGTTGTGTGTTGTGTGTGTGTGTGTGTGTGTGTGTGTGTGTGTGTGTGTGTAAGTAAGTAAGTAAGTAAGTAAATATTTATTGCTATATAAACATACATATGCACAAATTTTAATAATAGCATAATAGCAAGTGTCTGTCGAGCCAAAGCTCCCTGACAGGCAGATATCAATTACTAGAGGTGCTTTCAGACATGCCTAAACCCTAGCCTATAGCAAAATTTAACCTTGAACAATACTATGTTATGAATAGTAGTAAAAAAATTGTGATTAAATTATGTGTTATTACATAACTTATGCAAATGCAATAATAATAATAATAAAAAAATATAAATTCATAAAGTAGTTAGTTTTGCAATGGTTATACATACTTGTTAAAGTTGGTCATGCTTAGAATTCTGAATCATAAAATCTTTTATTTCCCTATTGAATGATAAATAGGTGTTTGTTTTAACTAAAACTTTAATATGTAGTGGTAAGCTGTTGAATAATTTGGGGCCTGAACATAAAATACTGTTTTTATATAAAGCTGTTCTGAACTGCGGACAAATCAAATCTACATTATTGCTTCTAGTCTGATGAAGATTGTCAATAAATTTCAAAATATAATTTCCTGTATAACTAGCTATAAACATATTATAAATCAATAATAATGAAAAGTATTTGTGTATTGAATCGAATGTTAACATTTTCATTGAAGAAATAATATCAGTGACAGAGTCAAATTTGCCTCAGAAAAGAATACATCTAACAACTTATTTCTGTGCTATTGTTACCTTATATAAGAATGCTGGCCCTGTGATGGACACACAGTATGTTAAGTGAGGGTAACACAAGGTATAGTAAATACTAAGCAATGCATCTACAGTAAGATTGTAACGTATCTTGTACATTATTCCACAAATTTTGAGACTTTCATACAAACCTCTTCTATGTGCAATTTCCAGTTCAGATTTTCATCTATGCAAATACCTAGGAATTTTATATGATTTACTCGATTTAATGGATTTAATTTGTGTGTGTGTGTGTGTGTGTGTGTGTGTGTGTGTGTGTGTGTTGTGTATGTATGTATGTGCGTGTGTGTGTATATGTGCGTGTGTGTGTGTGTGTGTGTGTGTGTGTGTGTGTGTGTGTTGTGTGTGTGTGTGTGTGTGTGTGTGTGTGTGTGTGCGTGCGTGCGTGTGTGTGTGTGTGTGTGTGTGTTGTTGTATTGCGAAACAAATCAACAAATAAAAAAGAAGGTAAAAAAAACCCTACATTGATATTATTTTTTCCATGCCAGTGACGGAGAAATTGTAGAGCGCCAAAACGAGGCCGCATATTTTTCTCCCTTTGTCCATCTGCTTCAGGAATGTGCACAAAGAAAGGAAGAAAAAGTACCCCACATAAGAACTGTGGTGAGTTTTCTGGCGAGGAAGAAGAGGGGAAGGAGGTGGTGGGTGTGTGTGTGTGGGGGGTGGAGTAGGGTGGGTGATGGTGGTGGGTGTTGTGGTGGTGGAGATGTGGGTGGAGTAGGGTGGGTGATGGTGGTGGGTGGAGTAGGGTGGGTAATGGTGGTGGGTGGTGTGTGGGTATGGTGGGGGGTGGAGTAGGGTGGGTGATGTGGTGGGGGTGTGTGGTGGTGGAGAGGGTGGAGTAGGGGGGGATGGTGGTGGGTGGAGTAGGTGGGTGATGGTGGTGGGTGGTGTGTGGTGGTGGAGATGGGGTGGAGTAGGGTGGGTGAGGTGGTGGGTGGGTAATGGTGGTGGGAGGGGAGTAGGGTGGTGATGGTGGTGGGTGGATAGGGTGGGTGATGGTGGTGGGTGGAGTAGGGTGTGTGGTGGTGGAGAGGGTGGAGTAGGGTGGGTGATGGTGGTGGGTGGAGTAGGGTGGGTGATGGTGGTGGGTGGTGTGTGGTGGTGGAGAGGGGTGGAGTAGGGTGGGTGATGGTGGTGGGTGGAGTAGGGTGGTGTGTGGTGGTGGGGGTGGAGTAGGGTGGGTAATGGTGGGGGTGGTGGTGGGGTGAGGGTGGAGTAGGGTGGGTATGTGGTGGGTGGTGTGGTGGTGGAGGGTGGAGTCAGGGTGGTGATGAGTGGTGGTGGGTAGTGTGGGTGGTGGTGGGGGGTGGAGTAGGGTGGGTGTGGTGGTGGGTGGAGTATGGTGGGTGATGGTGGTGGGGGTGGGTGGGGAGGGTGGTGGTGAGTGGGTGGGTCATGGGGGGGTGGTGTTGGTGGGGTGGGGTGGAGTAGGGTGGGTGTGGTGGTGGGTGGAGTAGGGGGTGATGTGGTGGGTGGTGGTGTGGTGGAGAGGGTGGGTAGGGTGGGTGAGGTAGTGGTGGGGGTGTGTGGTGGTCAGAGGGGTGGAGTAGGGCGCGTGAAGGGTGGTGGGTGATTGTAGAAGGTGGGTGAGAGGTGGTCGGGTCGTCTGTTGCGTGTTGAGAGTGAGGTAGTAGGAGTGGTGATGGTGCGATGGTGTGGGGTGGAAGAGGTGGGTGGTGGGAGATGTGGTGGGTGAGTTAGGGGGTGTGGTGGTTGGTGTAGTAGGGTGTGGGTTGTGAGAGGGTGGAGTAGGGTGGGTAATGGTGTGGGTGGAGTAGGTGGTTATATGGTGGTGGGTGTGTGTGTTGTGAGAGGGTGGATTAGGGTGGGTATGGTGGTCGTGAGAGTGGGTGATGGTGGTGTGGAGTATAGGGTGGGAATGTGGCTGTGTTCGTTGGAGAGTGGAGTGGTGGGTAAAAAGGTGGTGGGTCGGAGTAGGGTGGGTATGGTGGTGGTGTGGAGTAGGGTGAGTGATGGTGGTGGTGAGTAGGGTGGGTGATGGTGGTGTGGTGGAGTAGGTGGGTGGAGTAGGGGGGGTAAAGGTGGTGGGGGGGTAGGGTGAGTGATTGGTGGGGTTGGGTGGAGTAGGGTGGGTGATGGTGGTGGGTGGAGTAGGGGGGTGATGGTGGTCGGGGGGAGTAGGGTGGGGTGATGGTGGTGGGAGTGGAGTGGTGGGTAATGGTGGTGGGTGGTCCCGTGGTGGTGAGAGGTGGGGTAGGGTGGGGAATGGTGGTGGGTGGTGTGTGGTAGTGGAGGGGGTGGATTAGGGTGGGTAAGTGGTGGGTGGAGTAGGGTGGGTAATGGGGTGGGTGGGTTTTGGTGGTGGGTGGAGTGGGTTGGGGGGTGGTGGTGGGTGGGGGTAGGGTGGTGTGGTGGTGGGTGGGGTAGGGTGGGTAATGGGGGTGGGTGGAGTAGGGTGGTAATGGTGGTGGGTGGAGTAGGGTGGGAATGGTGGTGGGTGGAGTAGTGGGTGGGTAATGGTGGTGGGTGGGTTTGGGTGGTAATGGTGGTGGGTGAGGGGTGGGTGGAGTTTGGGTGTGGTGGTGGAGAGGGTGGAGTAGGGTGGGTGATGGTGGGGGGTGGGGTAGGTGGGTTTATGGTGGTGGGTGGTGTGTGGTAGTGGAGAGGGGTGGGGTAGGGGTGGGTTTTGGTGTGGGGTGGAGAGGGTGGGAATGTGGTGGGGGGTGAGTAGGGGGTGGTGTGGTGGGGGGAGAGGGGGGATTAGGGTGGGTAATGGTGGTGGGTCAGTAGGGTGTGTGAGTGGGGGGTGGAGTAGGAGGGTGGGGTGGTGGTGGAGTCATGTGGGTGATGAAGGGTGGATGGAGAGGGTGGGTGGTGGTGTGGGTGGAAGATAGGGGGGGTGGTGGTGGGGGTGGAGTCATGTGGTGATGGTGGTGGGTGAGTAGGGAGGGTTTGGTGGTGTTTGGGGGGAGTCAATTTTGGTTTATGTGGTGGGTGGAGTAGGTGGGGGTTGTGTGGTTTGGGGTAGGAGGGTGTGGTGTGGGTGGAGAGGGTGTTTGGTAGTGGGTAGGTTAAGTAGGGTGGGGTTTGGCCTTCACGAGGAGGTAGGAAGGGCGCTTAGAAGGGTGAGGTGTATTGTACAAGACAGGAGTTGAGGAGGTGTCAGGGTCGTCTGTTCTGTCATTAGAGTTAAGGTCAAGAGGAAGTGTGATTGCGAATGAGTTAAATTGCCTTTGTGACGAAAATGTGCCTGTTATTTAGTTTGGTTTTACTATTGATTGTGAATGAGTTTTTTTTTTTTACCTGTGTGACGAAAATATGTCTTATATATTTTTTGTTTTACTACACTTGGATTTTAATTATAGTTTCCGTGAGCATGAGTAGAAAAATCAAGGATATAAGCGATAATACAGCTCAAAACTCTTTCTAACGATTTCTTTTGTGATGAAAATGTGTCTCTTTTTCTTTTTGTTTTACTACACTTGGATTTGACCTGGAGTTCCCGTTAGCCTGAGTACAAAAATCAAGAATGGATACAGATAATACTACAGATAGAACATATATAATAGGCGATGACACAGCTTGGACTCTTTTTAACGAACGTAGTACACCGATACGCATTTTGTTTCGCATTACTATATATAGGCACTGTGCAGTAAAAAAAAATAATGATCTGTACTCCACTATATTTCACGTTCATGTGTACGTCTGTTATAGTGATTAACTCCTTCACGCCCAGATCTTTCCTTTGCTATAAAAAATCGTCTGTTGTTAGCCATAAAATTACAAGAAGTAACTTAATATACCAAATTAGCTAGAGGACAAGGATACTAAACAGGTCATATCTATAAAATATTACTTATATTCATAAAAAATCGCCTAATGGTACCCAAAATTACGATGGAAATTACGTTCTGGGCCTCAAGGGGTTAATAAAAGCAAGGATGAACTTATGCAGCAGATGAACATTTTTAAATCAGTGTTGACTTGGAAGATAATAAGTAGTGATACGATGAAGTGAAGAGTGAAGATGATAAGTAGTGATGGGAATGATGATGGCAGTGGTTATGGTGATGATAATGATTGTCTTAATGATACAAAATAAGGATAATATTATGCCATTAGAATATCAATGCAAAATTTCTTTAGATAATATACTTTCAGTCTTCTCGTAATATAAATATGAATTTATGTTTGTTCATTTCATAATTTCCTCTCGTCTATATATTTCACCCTTAACTCCTTCACGCCCAGATCTTTCCTTTGCTATATAAAATCGTCTGTTGTGAGCCATAAAATTACGAAAAGTACTGAATATATTAAATTAGCTAGTGGACAAGGATAGTAAACAGGTCATGTCTATAAAACATTGCTTATATTCACAAAAAATCGTCTTATGGCCTACCCAAATTACAATGGAAATTACGTTGTGGGCCTCAAGGGGAGCTTCCATATATTAAGTATACATTACATTTATTACTTGTCATTTATGTACGCCCTTAAAAGACATCCGTGTTGGTTAGGTACTTAAATGTCGAGGCTTTCATTTTGTCGTCGTACGGAGTCATATTTCCTCTTCTTTGTACTGCATTCTCTCTCTCTCTCTCTCTCTCTCTCTCCTCTCTTTTCTCTCTCTCTCTCTCCTCTCTCTCTCTCTCTCTCCTCTCTCTCTCTCTCTCTCTCTCTCCTCTCTCTCTCTCCTCTCTCTCTCTCTCTCTCTCTCTCTCTCTCTCTCTCTCTCTCTCTCTCTCTCTCTCTCTCTCTCTCTCTCTCTCTCTCTCTCTCTCTCTCATCCTTGTTGTCATATTTCCCCATCCTTGCGTCGTGTTTTAGTTAAGTTTATTTACATCTCTTAAAAAAAACTGACATGAGTCTTACGCCGTGTGTCGCCTAACAAGTGCCTTTAACATCCTCTCAGCCACACGCGTCTCTCCCTCACCAGCCTCCTCGCACAAACAAACACGTCTGATTAAGAAATGTTCACTTTAATCAGTATTACGTGCAGATTTTTATGAACTGAGGAGCAGGGAATACTGAGCCTTGTGTACGGGGTTTGCAAAGACATGAATCCTTGCCTCGCACTCGTGTTTTGATAGGTGGTGTGAGGGTTCGCGTGACACAGCCTTTAATGACGCTGTCTGTCATTACGTCACTTGGGTCATGAAGGCTACTTAATCCTAGCGTCCCTTCCCCCTTCGCCCGTTCCTCCTTTTCCCCTTCTCTCCCTCTTCCCCCCCTTCTCTTCCCCTCTCTTTACCTATCCAACCACCAAAATTGACTACTGTTTTTGCTATCAGACTTTTTTCCAGATTTGCACGTTTTCAATATACGTTTTTCTTTTCTTTTGACGTTAAATTCGAAAGTTTATGCAGTGTTTTTTTTGTGCCTTAAATCTTTTGTATAATGTATTTCAATTGTGAGTTTAGCTTGGATATGTTCCCCTTTATTTATTAATATGCTTATTTATTCCTTTGGTTGTAGGGGTCGGGGTATGGAGGGCAGATTAAAGCATGTGTTTTCTTATGTCATGCTATGTTATGTCCTTACAGTGTTATTGTATATAGTTCATAAGTATCCTTGCGTCACTGTCTAAGCGTCACAACACCGGTTATTGACGTTACGGCGCGTCACGTCTTCATAACTATCCTGACATCATGTTTTTCGTAGTTTCCTGATAGACAAGAGTTATACGTTTGCTCTCAGCGTTCCACCAATTCTAAATCCTATCATGCCATTACCTCAGGCAGCCAAAACCTCATCTCTGCGCCTCATTACACTGTGGAATGTCAGGTCACTGCATCTCACATTCCTCCGCCACATCACCGTCAAGGCTGATCACGTCATCCCATCAACGGTCATGTCAGGGAGGGAAAAAAGGGAGAATAATCACGAGGGAATTTTACCATTTTGTGCTGTCGTCGTCATTGAGAGAGAGAGAGAGAGAGAGAGAGAGAGAGAGAGAGAGAGAGAGAGAGAGAGAGAGAGAGAGAGAGAGAGAGAGAGAGAGAGAGAGAGAGAGAGAGAGAGAGAGTGTGTATGTGTGTGTGTGTGTGTGTGTGTGTGTGTGTGTGTGTGTGTGTGTGTGTGTGTGTGTGTGTGTGTGTGTGTGTGTGTGTGTGAGAGAGAGAGGAAGAGTATGAGTTATGAGACCAGTATGCTTTAGTATAAGATTTTTTTTCTCTCTTTCTTCTGTTTTTTGCTACTTTTTCCTCCTTTTGTCCATATTTACGCAATTTCTCCTTGCATATTCCTCCTTCTCTTAATTTTTCACGTCATTTTTCCTTTAATGGTGTTATTTTTAGTGTGTGTGTATGTGTATGTTTAAAAGTCCTCGTCTACCTTCATTCAATTTATATAACAGTACACAACCCAAAACAATATCACCACAACGATACATAAAAAAAATCCCTGTAACTTGTATTGACTATAATACTAGCTTCTATCCTATTGCCTTCTTCCTTCCTCCTCCTCCTCCTCCTCCTCTTCTCCCTCTTCTTCCTCCTCCTCCTCTCCTCCTCCATCTCGCGGGCCTCTGATGCTTACCCTCATTGCGTGAAATGATTGCGAGTCGCGTCTACACAACCCCTCCCACATGTCTCAGAAAGCCCCGAGTTAACGGTCACTATTACAACTTTTGACCTGTGACGGTCTGTGGTTCAGTAAGGGTCCTGACAGTTAGCGACCACCATCGGGATCTAGTGTACGAGGGGTCACTGCTGCAGGGGGCATTAAAGTGTACGGCGTCCTACTTGGAAAGTGCAGAACCGCAGTGGATTGAACGGAGCTGGGGCCTGATTGACTGCTGCCTCCCAAGAAAGCGCCAGGCAAGGCTGCAGCACCACTCTTGAACTTTCACACTGAGCCTACACCAACACTACATTAGACCTCATAACACACACAGATAGCCCCGAGTTAACGGTTACCACTACTACTCCCGACCTGTGACGGGCTGTGGATCAGCAAGGGTCCTGCCAGTTAGTGACCACCATCGGGATTTAAGGTACCAGGGGTCACTGCTGCAGGGGACATTCAAAGTGTACGGCGTCCTACATGGAAAGTACACAATCCGCAGTGGATTGAACGGAGCTGGGACCTGATTGACTGCTGCCTCCCAAGAACTTAGCGCCAGGTAAGGCTGCCGCACCACCCTTGAACCTCCACATTGTGTTCCCACCATTACAAAACACACATAACATGACCCTACTATCAAGCACTAAACCTACCCCCACAAACATAGTAGTAGTTAGCCATAGATTACAGCTTTCAACTTTCCTCACAAATTCCATGCAGTTTTTCCATACTGTATGGTATCACTTCATTTCTGGCCAGCTTCGGCTGGAGGAATGGGTGGGTGGGGAGGAGACTTCTACTTTCCTATGCTTTCTCTCTTATTATCTAGTTAGTGTAGTGTAGTTAAATCAAACAGCCATGTAAGGACCTAATGGTCTGTTGCTGTTTGTGTTTCCTTTGTATTCCTTTGTATTCCTCCTCCTCCTCCTCCTCCCCTCCTCCTCCATTGTCGTGGATGCGGGTCCTCGTCGCCTCTCGTCGGGGAATTAAAAAGGTAATGACTCCCTCACTTGCTGTCGCCCTCCAGCTTCCCTCGCTTCCCTCGCCTCCTCTTGGGCTTCATCTTAAAATACTTTTAATCTTATCTTCCGTCTAATTCATCGTATTGTGACTCGCCCAACTAATTTAATTTCCCCCTGAGCCAATTACGGTAAATCAATTATTAGACTCCGCCGAGCTCTCTTCCCACTTGCCCGCAGCTGCTCGCCCTGCCTTGTTTCTTACCCCCCCCCCTTTTTTTTGCGTGTGTGTGTGTTGTGTGTGTGTGTGTGTGTGTGTGTATGTGCGTGTATGTGTGTATTTACCTAATTGTATTTACGTAGTTGTGTTTTACAGGGCCTGAGCCACACTCGTGTGGTCCCGTCTCCATATCTACATTTATCCAGTCTTTCTTTCAATTGGTGCACATTATGTGCCGATATCACCTCCTCATTTAGTCCATTGCAAACTGCTACATTTCTATGAGGGAAGCTGTACTTCTTTATGTTGTTCAGGCATCTCCCTTTTCCTAGTTGTTTTGTATGTCCTCTTGTGTATCGACCTTCTCTTTGTTTCCGAGTCAGTAGTCTCTCATTGTCTGTTTCTTCCATCTTAGTGATCAGTTTAAAAATTGTTATTTAAGTCTTTGTTTATTAAAATTAATTGAAATTATTAGTAAAAATTTGTTTGTGTGTATTGTTATTATATTTCAGCTTTAAAATTGGTAAATATTGAAGAAAATATAAGGATTAAAATTGATGACGGTGCGGGTAAGGTGAAAATGTAAGACTCATAAATAGATGGGATACATATATTGATAAATACAAAACAACTGGTTAAGACTACACTAGAAATCCCGTATTTAAGGTAGGCTTAAAAAAATATTGAAGACCTGCGGTAACAAAATAAATACAATAGATAAGAAAAAAGAAGTAAACTCAATCAATGCACAAAAACAGACACTCAAAAAAAGTTAAACACACACACACACACACACACACACACACACACACACACACAAACCCCACCCACCCACACACACCCAAGTAGCCAGTCCATTGTTTTGGCTGTAAGTGTTGCCAGAAAAGACTTTCACACACACTCACAAAAATACAACACACACACACACACACACACACACACACACACACACACACACACACACACACACACATCACACAGACTCACACACACACACACACACACACACACACACACACACACACACACACACACACACACACACACACACACACACACACACACAGACCCCGCCCTTCCCTTCCTGCCCCGCACTGCCCTTTGTCCTGCCTTTGTAATAGAGTAAGGCCACACTTATACCAGCTTTTACCCACGTATTGCAATTAACCCCTTGAGACCCAGAACGTAATTTCCATTGTATTTTGACCACCATTAGATGCTTTTAATGAATATAAGCAATGTTTTTATAGATATGACTTGTTTAGTATCCTTGACCACTAGTTAATTTGGTTTATTTAGTTACTTTTTGTATTTTTATGGCTAACAACAGACGATTTTTTTTAGCAAAGGAAAGATCTGGGCGTGAAGGGGTTAATCGTGAAATAAATGCGACTAAAATAGACAATTTTTGCCATTTATTGCCAATTATTGACAATTATTATTGAAGGGGTAATATTATATAACAAACGTGTATACCAAACTTATGTCCATCTAAGTAACGGAATTCGATTTATATTTACTTGTTTACTACTTGTGTTTATTTTTCTGTATTTATCTGACTATCTGTTTTGTTATGATTTTGTTTTACCTCTGATCATTGTCTGTACTATTTTTTCCAGAAACAAGGCGCATTTCAGGTATTTCTGTCCTTAATTCCTCGTGTATTTAAGCATAGGAGCGCTATTTTCAGAAGACTATTTTCAGTGGTGCTATATTCACTCAGTTATTTAAGACTGAAGGAGACACGACTTAAGTTAAAGAATAGAAAAATAATGAACAGGACATAGAATGTGGTATTCAGCTCAGATTAATTTAGACTGAAGAGTACAATAAAGAAACTATAAACTGTAAAACTATAGAATAAATAAACTGTAAAACTATAGAATTAATAAACAGTAAAACTATAGAATTAATAAACTGTAAAACTATAGAATTAATAAACAATAAAACTATAGAATTAATAAACTGTAAAACTATAGAATTAATAAACAGTAAAACTATAGAATTAATAAACTGTAAAACTATAGAATTAATAAACTGTAAAACTATAGAATTAATAAACTGTAAAACTATAGAATTAATAAACTGTAAAACTATAGAATTAATAAACTGTAAAACTATAGAATTAATAAACAGTAAAACTATAGAATTAATAAACTGTAAAACTATAGAATTAATAAACTGTAATTAACTATGAAAATAATAATCTGGTTGACTGACGAGAAAATACAATAGAGAATAAAGAGTTTAAATAGAAAGACAATAAAGAGTTTAATGGTGGACAGGGGTAATCGGATGAAATAAATAAAATGGTATAATAATATGTTATAATGATGATAATAATAAATAATGGTATAATAATAATAGGAATAAGTAGAATGGTAATACAATATTTCAGCTCAGTCACACACTGGTAGACTGAAAAGTACTATAAACAATTTAACCCCTTGAGACCCAGAACGTAATTTCCATTGTAATTTGGGTAACCATTAGACAATTTTTAGTTAATATAAGCAATATTTTATAGATATGACTTGTTTAGTATCCTTGTCGACTAACTAATTGGGTATAT
>JACEEZ010000143.1:305000-310000 GCA_016584305.1 Chionoecetes opilio | reverse complement strand
CCTACGACTTGACTTAATTAAAACTTTCCCTCTAATTCACTAACCGTGTTTTCATGCAGTCAGCGGGGAGGCAAGAACGCTACCCACATTCCCTATCAGACACAGCTACATATACGTATACTCAGTCCACTATATGTGTATGAGAGGAAAGACAGATAGATAAAAAAAACAGAGTAAATAAAGCCTTAACACTGTACCCGCTAAAAATATACGTATATAAGGGACAAAGAGTATTCATCTCACGTCCAGACTGCACTGCATTCCCTATTAGACAAAGCTATACGTTTTTTCAGTCTACCATGTGTGCCTACGAAAGGAAAGAAAGCTAGACATAAAAACAGAGTAAATAAAGCTTAACTCTGTACCTGTTAAAAATATACGTATATATGCGGGACAGGAGTATTTCATCTCACGTCCAGACTGCGCCCTCCACATGTAAACAGCACCCGCGCTACCCCTCCCTCGCACCCCCTCCCTCGCACCCCTTCCCTCGCACCCCTTCCCTCGCTACCCCTTCCCTCGCACCCGTTCCCTCGCACCCCTTCCCTCGCTACCCTTCCCTCGCATTCTTCCCTCGCACCCCTTCCCTCGCACCCGTTCCCTCGCACCCCTTCCCGCGCTACCCTTCCCTCGCATTCTTCCCTCGCACCCCTTCCCTCTCACCCCCTCCCTCGCACCCCTTCCCTTGCACCCCTTCCCTCGCGCCCCTTACCTCTCACCCCTTCCCTCGCACTCCATACTCGCACCCCTTCCCTCGCACCCCTTCCCTCGCACCCCTTCCCTCGCACCCCTTCCCTCGCACCCCTTCCATCAGCCTCCCAGTCTGGTGCAGCAGAGGAGAGGCGCAGCGGTTCAGGGTCGTCGGCAGCTGGCCCCCTGCTGAATATGCATCACACTTGACCATCAATAATGCAGTAACTCCAGGGTGGCAGGGGGGGGGGAGGGGGAGGGGGAAAGGGCATCACCTAAAACCCTGCCTGGCCCCTACTCCCTTCCCTCTGTTGCTTCAGGCTGTCATTCTGCCCCGCCCTCCCACACCCTTCACCCTGCTCCGTCCCGCCCTGCCCCTATCACCCTGCTCCGTCCCACCCTACCCCTGTCACCCTGCTCCCTTCCTCCTGCCCCTGTCACAGCTTTCAGTGTCATAGCCTTGACAGGCTTGTCACAGCTTTCGCTCCTGCCCCTGTCACAGCCTTCCCTCGCTCCCCTGTCACAGCCTTCCCTCCCTCCTGCCCCTGTCACAGCCTTCCCTCCCTCCTGCCCCTGTCACAGCCTTCCTTCCCTCCTGCCCCTGTCATAGCCTTCTTTCCTGCCCCTGTCACAGCCTTCCCTCCCTCCTGCCCCTGTCACAGCCTTCCCTCCCTCCTGCCCCTGTCACAGCCTTCCTTCTTGCCCCTGTCACAGCCTTCCCTTCTGCCCCTGTCACAGTCTTCCCTCCCTCCTGCCCCTGTCACAGCCTTCCATCCTGCCCCTGTCACAGCCTTTCCCTCCCTCCTGCCCCTGTCACAGCCTTCCCTCCTCCGCCCTCCCCCTCGTCCCCTGTCACAGCTCTCGTTCCCTGTCACAGCTTCCTGCCCCTGTCACAGCCTTCCCTCGTTCCCCTGTCACAGCCTTCCCTCCCTCCTGCCCCTGTCACAGCCTTCCCTCCCTCTTGCCCCTGTCACAGCCTTCCCTCGTTCCCCTGTCACAGCCTTCCTTCGTTCCCTGTCACAGCCTTCCCTCGTTCCCCTGTCACAGCCTTCCCTCGTTCCCCTGTCACAGCCTTCCCTCGTTCCCCTGTCACAGCCTTCCCTCGTTCCCCTGTCACAGCCTTCCCTCGTTCCCCTGTCACAGCCTTCCCTCGTTCCCCTGTCACAGCCTTCCCTCGTTCCCCTGTCACAGCTCTTCCCTGTCACAGCTTCCCTCCCCTGTCACAGCTTCCTTCGTTCCCCTGTCACAGCCTTCCCTCGTTCCCCTGTCACAGCCTTCCCTCGTTCCCCTGTCACAGCCTTCCCTTCGTTTCCCTGTCACAGCCTTCCCTCGTTCCCCTGTCACAGCCTTCCCTCGTTCCCCTGTCACAGCTTCCCGTTCCCCTGTCACAGCCTTCCCTCGTTCCCCTGTCACAGCCTTCCTCATTCCCCTGTCACAGCCTTCCCTCGTTCCCCTGTCACAGCCTTCCCTCCCTCCCCTTCCTGCCCCTGTCACAGCCTTGCCCTTCCCTCCTGCCCCTTCACAGCCTTGCCCTCCTCCTGCCCCTGTCACAGCCTTCCCTCCTCCCTGCCCCTGTCCACAGCCTTCCCTCCACGCCTGCCCCATGTCACGCCTTCCCTCCTGCCCTGTCACAGCTTCCCCTTACACCCCCCCTGCCCCAGCCCCCTGCCTGCACAGTCCAGCCTCTGAGACACACGCGCCACCCTCGCCCTTGTCCTAAGAAACTTGAGTTACTGCAGTTGTGGCGGCGGTCAGGCCTAAAGGAAAACTATGTTACCGTGGGATGTGAAAGTTGAAGTATTAATGTTTAATTTTTGCGTCCCATAAGCGTGTAGTTATTCTTACATTATCTGATCTATATATGTATCTATCTATCTGTCCGATTAGTACTCGTATATACATGCCTATCTTTGTCTTTATTTATCTATTATCTCCCTATATTACTCTCCTTTACATGTTGTTTTAACCTCTCACTCGTATCGTAAGCGATTTGACAACATGACAAGTTTGGGAAAATTTCATTGATCGTTAAACAAATCATAACTTCATTAAAAGTGAAGCAGCAACATTGATAAATAGCACTGAGAGAGAGAGAGAGAGAGAGAGAGAGAGAGAGAGAGAGAGAGAGAGAGAGAGAGAGAGAGAGAGAGAGGAGAGAAGAGAGAGAGAGAGAGAGAGAGAGAGAGAGAGAGAGAGAGAGAGAGAGAGAGAGAGAGAGATTTCGTCAACCTCTCAGCCAATTGTGGCCACATGTAAATCATGTTGATCGATGTTTGAATAAAAAAAGAAGAGAGAGAGAGAGAGAGAGAGAGAGAGAGAGAGAGAGAGAGAGAGAGAGAGAGAGAGAGAGAGAGAGAGAGAGAGGAGAGGAGAGAGAGAGAGAGAGAGAGAGAGAGAGAGAGAGAGAGATCCCCCTGTTTATGGTGTGATCTTGATATACTCAAAATGTTACGTCAGCACTGGATCTTAGCTCTTAAGTAGCGATGGATATATAGGAAGGTAATTTAAGCCTTATTTCATGGTATAATGTATGGACCAGGACCCGCCATGGTCTGGAGATGCCTCGTAGCTACATATATAACACGTGTATGAGTGAGAGTTCCATAAGCTAATATATTCCAGGCACGTGTGGTTGTTTTTCCCCGGCTGTGAATTAACGTGACATCATGGAAGGGACGTGTTGAAATAGGATGCATTGATCGTGTGCTATTTTCTAAACCTGATGATGATGATGAAGCATTGATGGCGTGGCAGATGGTGCAGTCGTAGGTGCTGAATGACTTAACTATTACGCTGCGAGATTACTCTTTGATTCACCTTAAGACGGAAGATAGAAGAAGATCACCTTAAGACGGAAGATAGAAGACCACCTTAAGACGGAAGATAGAAGAAGATCACCTTAAGACGGAAGATAGAAGACCACCTTAAGACGGAAGATAGAAGACCACCTTAAGGCGGAAGATAGAAGATCACCTTAAGACGGAAGATAGAAGAAGATCACCTTAAGACGGAAGATAGAAGATCACCTTAAGACGGAAGATAGAAGATCACCTTAAGACGGAAGAAGTAGCTGAATATACCAAATTAGATAGCGGACAAATATATTAAATAGGTCATACCTATAGATTATTGGTTACATTAATTAAAATAGTCTAATGGTAGCCAAATTACAATGGAAATTACGTTCTGAGCCTCAAGGGGTAATGAACACCCTCAGTTTTTGTATAGGCTTGTATCGCATCAAAATATAATAGTGAATATTTATTTTTAGTGATGGAATGATGATAAGTTTTGACAGGTGATGAATAGCAGCATGAATTTAGTGTGTAATAACAGTGTATGGAAAGTATGATGTGGGTAAAAATATAGATGAAAATTCCACAATGATAGCTTTTTTGAGAGGTGAACAAAGGGTTTGGGTCTATCCGTCATCCTATTAATCGAGATCCTGTTATGAAAACCCGTGGTAATTATATGGCGGCGGGGCGACGGTCTGTTTGTGATCCCAAGCATGATGATTTACGGAAATTCATTATGGTTTATTTTTAAAAGGGTTTGGCATTATGGTGACGGACATGCATTTTTTCCCCTTGTGAATTCTATAGCTGGCCTTTTCACTTATGAAATCATTAATTAGATCTGCTTCATATCAAATCACTTTCCGGTTCTAAAATTAGGCAGGCAACGTGTAATCAGTTTTTTTTTTTACTCCATATATAGATGTTTTCAGGTGTGTGTGTGTGTGTGTGTGTGTTTGTGTGTGTGTGTGTTTGTGTGTGTGTGTGTGTTTGTGTGTGTGTGTGTGTTTGTGTGTGTGTGTGTGTTTGTTCTTCATATGTCTATAAGGTTGTACTGTGTTACATTATTTTCATCATTACCAGTAGTAGTTGCAGTAGTAGTGGTGGTAGTGGTGGTAGTAGTAGTAGTAGTAGTAGTAGTAGTAGTAGTAGTAGTAGTAGTAGTAGTAGTAGTAGAGGTGGTGGTGGCCGTAATAACAGTAGTACTGATACAACTAGAAACAATATTAACAAAGAATATCGGGAACAGTAGCATCAACAACTCCATCATTGTTATTTACTCACCATTTCTTTATTAGTTTCAGCACCTTAGTGTAGAGAAATGGTGATCACAATGAGACGAGAAAGAAGAAGAAGAGGAGGAGGAGGAGGAGGAGGAGGAGGAGGAGGAGGAGGAGGAGGAGGAGGAGGAGGAGGAGGAGAGGAGGAGGAGGAGGAGGAGGAGGAGGAAGAGGGGGAGGAAGAGGAGGAGATAGAGACGATAAAAGACGCGTCATCTGGCATTTTACAGCT
>JACEEZ010000143.1:287500-300000 GCA_016584305.1 Chionoecetes opilio | reverse complement strand
AAAATTGTCTCACCTTTTGAATCGGCTTTAAGATACTTGGCAAACAAAAATTCGTCAATGATGCACTTATGACTTCGGCTGTAATACCTCACATAGGCCATGAGAAGATTTGAGCTGCCGAAAGTCGACTCATCGAGTTGTGGAGAAAACTTAGTGTGTTGAAACTCAGATGCCAAGGTTTTTTCCACATCATCAGCCATTTAATCAATTCGCCTTTGCACAGTATTGTTACTTAATGGCAGATGTTTAAAAACAGATTGAGAGTCTTTCTTCATGACACTTTCAATAACCTCTTAAATTGCAGGAATAATTATTTCCGCACCAATAGTATGCGATTTCCCTTTCTTTGCAATGATGAGGAAAATGTTGTATGATGCTTTCAAGCCTCCTTCATTATCAGCATTGGCAGGTGCTTTGAAAAGTCTTGATATTTGATCGACTTTTCATTTTTCCTTTCAGTGCCTTAAAATATTCAAGGTCTTTGTTTTTCTTATCACAGTGAACCCTTTCAAGGTGGTCTTTCAAGCTCAGCACGAGTATTTGGCGTTGTGGTACCTGTGTAGGAGGACAAAGATCCTGATCTTCAAGTCGCTTGTGATCCTGTCTTACTCTATGGTTGTGAGACATGGACACTAAATAGCGACTTGAAGAGACGAATCGATGCCTTTGGTAATAAGTGTCTTCGCAGAATCATGGGGTATCGCTGGGATGATTACGTATCAAATCAGCGATTGCACCGTGAGACTGAATCGGGGCCTATTACCTGCATAGTCCGTCAGCGCCAACTTCGGCTATATGGGCATGTGGCACGCTACCCTGAAACCGATCCTTCCCATCGGGTTGTATCTGTAAGAGACAATCCGGCGTGGAGGAGGCCAAGGGGGCGGCGCCCACAAGGCTCGAGGCTGGGGCAAGTTGATGTTTCTTGTCGAGAGCTGCTTGGTATGGGAAAGGAGCCTGCATGGGGACTCGTGCGTGGTGACCCCCGGGAGTGGCGTCGTAGGGTGGGCGAGGCGACGCGCCCCCCGGCGTATGCCCCCAATGATTGATTGATTGATTTCATCTTTGAAGGTTTCATGGCATCATTTCTGAAAGTCTTTTCACACAATAGGCACATTGGTATGGTTTCATTGGTAAACGAACTAATGAATCCATATTTCAAATATTATTGTGAATATTGTCGGCACTTCCGCTTAGCATCAGCTTCAGCCATTATGTCTGTTACAGGCAATATTAAATTTCTAGTCACAACAATCAGTTCATTGACGCCACTCCTTGTGGAGTGGAGTGGCAAGGAGTGGCGTCAATGAACAGATTGTTGTGACTAGAAATTGATATATATGACAGACATAATGGCTGAAGCTGATGCTAAGAGGAAGTGCCGACAATATTCACAATAATATTTGAAATATGGATTCATTAGCTCGTTTACCAATGAAACCATGCCAATGTGCCTATTGTGTGAAAAGACTTTCAGTAATGATGCCATGAAACCTTCAAAGATGAAATCAATCAATCAATCATTGGGGGCATACGCCGGGGGGCGCGTCGCCTCGCCCACCCTACGACGCCACTCCCGGGGGTCACCACGCACGAGTCCCCATGCAGGTTCCTTTCCCATACCAAGCAGCTCTCGACAAGAAACATCAACTTGCCCCAGCCTTGGTGCAAGGAGTATGCGTGCTGAGAATGTACTGGACTACTGGCTGTCCACTCATCAACGAGAAGGGGGAATACGCTCGCTCGCTCAGTACGGGAAGCGGACAGGAATATTTCACGTACGGTACGATCTTGGGACAGAGGAGGGGAGAGAGAGGGGTGTGTGTTTGGAGGGTGCGAGGGGCGGGGTATAGATCCGACGTGACGTCACAGACTAGCACCGAGCCAAGTCAAAGCCGTCTCTATGTCAGGGTGACGCAGAAGCGGCTTTGGTACCACTAGCATAACGGTTGTTGGCAGCTGTGGCGTGCTGAAATTTTCCTCACCTAGCCATTCATCGACCCCCTAGCCATTTATTGACCCCTTTTCGACCCCCTGGCGATTCATCGACCCCTTGGATGGTCCCATCGATTCCTGGGGGTCGATATAGACCACTTTGGGAACCCCTGGTCTACGCTAATATCCTGTATGAAAAAACCATTGACTAGAACGGCTGAAATTGTGTTGTTTATAGAATTGTGGTCTTTGTGTTGACAGGATTATTTTCGCTTCGTCGGTTCGTAGAGCAAAATAACAGGCTCTAAAAATCTGTCTATTCCCCTTTAGCGAAAATTGTAGTTTCAGTCTACGTTAATATCCTGTACAAGAAGAACCTTTGACTACAACAGACTGAACTGTGACCGAATCCAACATGAAGGGGTTGTGGGCAAGGTCTATAGGGTATTAAAGTATACTATAGTGTATAATAGACCTTGGTTGTGGGCAGACCGGCTAGACTCCCTCGAGGTCCCTGTACTGCTTGAAAACTCTGTAAAATGAGTGTAGCTAATACTGATTTAAACAAACTTTTTCCCTACAAGTTTTGTGGCTACGTAATGGAGCTTCTGAGTTTTGAAAATGTTTCGTAGTTTTCTGATTATATAAATTTATGAATATGCAAACAGTTTAAAATGCCATGAAACTCATGCAGAGAAGGCTGAGGGAAAGAATTTTTAGCTGCCTTACTTTTTGGGGGTTATTATTTATGGCACTTTTTCATATTGTGGTAATAAAATAGCTTGCATTTTAAGGCACGGAGGGAAGGAGCTTGAAAGGGCGGGCCGCGGGCAAGGGAGTGGAGTGCATGAATGATCCGATGAGGAGAAAAGGAAGAAATAGAAAAGGGAGGGGGAATGCATGCTATGTGAGAGTGTTGTGGTATGTCTTGGGAGGCGAAGAGGAAGAGGAAATGCCCAAGAGGACGAAGGAGAGGAATGAAGAAGAATGTAGAAGTGAAGAAGTTTTGGATGAGGGAGAGAGGGAAGAGAATGGGAGGAAGGGATAAAGTGCCGTCCATCGAGAGAGAGAGAAGAGAGAGAGGAGAGAGAGAGAGAGAGAGGAGGAGAGAGAGAGAGGAGAGGAGAGAGAGAGAGAGAGAGAGAGAGAGAGAGAGAGAGAGAGAGAGAGAGAGAGAGAGAGAGAGAGAGATAGGAAGAGACGTAGAATATGCTTGTACTGCACCATTGTGGAAATAATTATGTTTTCCTCCTCCTCCTCCTCCTCCTCCTCCTCCTCCTCCCTCCTCCTCCTCCTCCTCCTCCTCCTCCTCCTCCTCCTCCTCCTCCTTGCTATAGAAACGTTTCATTCGATAAAAATTTGAAATAAAACATTTAGAAACAGACTCACCACACATGAGAAATGAAAATAAGCCTGATGGTGAACAATTAACTAAATTTGTGTATTCTAGCTCACTTTCATATCATTCTCGTCATCATTTTCATCATCATCATCATCTTTGCAGGCATATTCCTCCTCCTGATTTACCACTCGCATCTTAAACCTCTTTCAATGTCACGGTTTTGCATTAATTGTTTTGCCTGTAACATGTTTGGTGATGACTGGTGACGGTTTTTCATATTTTTTTTTGCCTCTAACATGTTTGGTGATGACTGGGGACGGTTTTCATCAATGTTTTAACCTGCAACATGTTTGGTGAAGACTGGTGACCGTTTTTCATCAATGTTTTAGTCTGTAACATGTTTGGTGAAGATTGTTGACGGTTTTTCATAATTTTTTTGCCTGTAACATGTTTGGTGATGACTGGTGACCGTTTTTTTTTCGGTTAAATGTTTGCCGAACATGTTTGGTGACTTTACTGGACCGTTTGTTCAATTTTTTTTGCGTGTAACATATTTGTGATGACTGGTGACCGTTTTCTCAATGTTTTAGGGCTGTAAATTTGGTCGATGACTGGTGACCGTTTTCCTATTAATGTTTTAAGCCCCGCGTAACATTGTTTGGTGAGACTTGTTTCGGAGCAGCAGATGTCTTGTGTCTGGACGTACTGTTCTAGCATCTGTTGTTTAGGTCAGCTGGTGTCTGCGATGTAAGGGGAAGCAGCGTGTGTTGTTCTCGGGACTTAACGCGTCTAGTTTTATTAATGGGTCCAACTTATCCATTCCTCTTCCCTGTATTACTCTTGCCACTAATGCTCCCCCAAGCCATTGTTCTTCTCCACCACACACACATCACCACACACACACACACACACACACACACACACACCACACCACCACCACCCACACACACACCACACTACACACTCACACACACACACACACACACACATCCACAGCACACATCACACAAACACACCACACAACACACACAAACACACACACACACTACACACACACCGACACACACGCACACACACACAGACACGACTACACACCACACACACCACAATCACACACACACACACAAACCACACTACCACAACTTACACACACACATCTCAGCACCACCACACACACACAACACACACACACACACATCACACACAACATCACACACACACACACACACAACCAGCAGCACACACACACAGCACACACACACAGCACACACACACACACACACCACACACACTGACACACACCACACACACACAGGACACACACGCACACACACAACACAACAACACACACACATCCACATCACACACAGACACACACACACCACCACACACACACACACACACCACACCACACACCACCACACACACACAACACCACACAACACACACACCACACACAACACCACACACCACACACACACACACCACCACACCACACACAACAACACACACACACACCATCTCTCTCTCTCTCTCTCTCTCTCTCTCTCTCTCTCTCTCTCTCTCTCCTCTCTCTCTCTCTCTCTCTCTCTCTCTCTCTCTCTCTCTCTCTCTCTCTCTCTCTCTCTCTCTCTCTCTCTCTTCTCCTCTCTCTCTCTCTCTCTCTCTCTTCTCAGTCGGGGGCTAATTCCGTCAAAACCTCAAATGGCCGAAGTTTGATAGCTCTATAAAATTTGGTCCATTCCGATTCCTGCCCCGGCTCGGCGCAGGTACTGGAGGGCAGGATAGGAAGGCCGCTGTCAGATCCATAATTAGCTCAAATGATAACCCGATTTTATTCCTATTGTCTTTTTGCCTTTTTTTCGGATCCCCACGCCAAAACACTAGAGCTCGAGGGGTTGCTGGGAGTGAGTTGGTGGGTGGGCCGGGAGTTTGTGTGTTGGTGGGGTGAGAGAGAGGGACAGGTGGGGTAGGAGGGAGGGAGGGAAGCGGGTTGTGGTTGGGGTACATGCCACGAGAGGGGGGGTGAAGAGGGGAAGAGAATATGAGAATAAATGGGGAACGATTTTGTGCTTTTATTCTTTCTCTCGTTGTGTATGTGTGTGTTCTTGTGTCTCATATGTGTTTTCTTTTCTTTTATATTTAGTGCCATTCTTGCATTGTCATTTCGTCGTCACCAAAAGTCTTCGTTGGTATTTCTTAATGGTGTGTGTGCGTGTGTGTGTGTGTGTGTTTGTGTGTGTGTGTGTGTGTGTGTGTGTTAGTCATCCTTGTAATTGTCTTGTCATACAGAAGCTTAGTAAGTCATCCAATCAAAAAAGTATTGGATATGTGTCTGCTTCTGTCACGATAACGTTGAGAATCAGATGGGATAATGTGAGTGAAGGTTAAATATTGAGTCTGAGCCAAGTATTGACTGGTAAGGCTGGGTGATGGCGGGGCAGGATGAGGAGGGAGGGAAGGAGACGAGAGGATAATGGGGATTGGAGGAAGGGAGGATAGGGAGAGGAAAGAAAAGGAGTAATGACAGTCTGGCGGTGGAGGGAGGAGGGGGTGGAGGGGCAGGAGATCCGAGGTGGAGGAAGGAGGAATAAGAAATCAATAGTTATAAATGAATCAGGTTATTTCTTATTCAGCAAAAAATAGATGAATACAAACATTGGTCTTTTTTAGCATGTTTCATAATGTGTGTTGAAAGAAAAACTGATTGTGGGAAGGCTTTGAGAAGTTTTTAAATTTTTTATTCAGCTTTAACAAATGGAACGTAAACGTGATTCTCATACTTACAAATGTTACTTACGCCACCACCATTACCAACACTACCTCTACTACTACTACTACTACTACTACTACTACTACTACTACTACTACTACTACTACTACTACTACTACTACTACTGCTATGCTACTACTACTACTACAACAACTACTACTACTACTACTACTACTACTACTACTACTACTACTACTACTACTACTACTACTACTACTGCTATGCTACTACTACTACTACCTTTACTACTATTATTACTACTACTACTACTACTACTACTACAACTACTACTAGTACTTCTACTACTACTACTACTACTACTACTACTACTACTACTACTACTACTACTACTACTACTACTACTACTACTACTGCTATACTACTACTACTACTACCTCTACTACTACTACCACCTCTACTACTACTACTACTACAACTACTACTACTACTACTACTACTACTACCACCTCTACTGCTTTACTACTACTATTACTACCACTACTACTTCTACTGCTTTACTACTACTACTACTACTACTACTACTACTACTACTACTACTACTACAACTACTACTACTACTACTACTACTACTACCACGTCTACTGCTTTACTACTACTACTACTACTACTACTACTACTACTACTACTACTACTACTACTACTACTATTACTACTATTACTACTACTACTACTACTACTGCTGCCATAAAATAGCCATCGGAGAGTCACAGTGGCAGTTGCTTTTGTATCGTTGTTGTGATGGCTCTGGGTTCTTCGTGTTTTGCAAATTGGGTGAGTGTGTCAGGCGCAGCGGCCACTAATTGACAGAGTAGGAGGACTATCGATGCGTGAGTGTGTGGAGGCGGGTATTAGGGTGGAGGCGTGGTCGCGTGTCCCTCTGTGTCTGCCTCTCTGTCGATCTGTTTCGTGTGTGGATCTGCTTGTCGATCTCTTTTTATCATCCAGACTTTGTTTACTCATAGATATACGTTCGTTTGTTAGTTAAATTTTTTTGTGTTAGAGTTCATCATGTTTTTTTAGCGTTTTATTGCAATTCTTGTTTGTGTTTTGCCTTACACTGTCTTTGTGTTTCCTCTCAGCCTTAAAAGCCGTCAGAAACAATGTTATGTCAAGGTATGGTAAGGAATCGGTTTTGTTTTACGACGCTGATGGATTGCCACACAATTCCACATCGCCAGACCTCAAGGAAAAAAAGTCCACTAAAGCACACACACAAGCAAGGCCGAGGAATCATCCTTAGCGGAAAACACTGTTATAGAGTCTGATTCTTCTTCTTCTCTGGAAATTTTTCTTCTTCTGGGTTTCTCTTCTCTTCTTCTTCTTCTCTAGGAATTCTTCTTCTGGGCTTCTCTTCTCTTTTTCTTCTTCTCTTGGAATCCCTCCCAACCTAGCATCACCCAGCGGCCGCGGACCCAACTCACGTCAAAGAATATTCCTCCACGAAGGAGAACGAACCCGTAAGACGACCCAACCCGCACACCTCCATAAAATGCAAAGCAATTCAGAGCCTCCAGGAGAGAGACAATAAGGGGTGGGAGGGTGGCTGGGGAGGTGGCTGGGGGTCTGGTGGAGGGTGGAAGGGTGGAGGGGAGGGTGGAGGCACATTCGAGGGAACACCGGGGCTAGAATGAGGCAAGGGCGTGGCCGGGGGCGTGGCTAGGGAGGGATTGAGGGCAGGAGGACTGAGCTCTTGTCAAGGAGAACTCAAATTGTAAAGCTTCTTTCATGACCAATTTGTCGCCAGTCTGAGGCGGCAGGACGTGACGGAGAATATTACTGCCAGCTGATCACCCCCAACTCCTCGCCGCGTCCTTGCATGGGGGGTTTTACTTTAGTTGTATCCTCTTAGCTATTATACTCGCTGTTTCCTGTGGGTCTCCAGTGTTCTATGCATGGCCAGGTTGCCTATTGAAGGAGTGTTAGAATGCTATCCTTGGTCTTGTATTCCTTCTGCTTTTAGGCTGAATTTCTGTCGTCACGGAGCCCTAGAGAAATATGAGGAAACTTACTAGCAGAGTATAGTGTTTATCATGGTTACACAAGTGAGCGATGTCGTGGAAACTGGAATTCCTATCTATCGTGTGAGTTTTTATTCACTCAGACTTGTCGTACTGAGAGAGAGAGAGAGAGAGAGAGAGCGAGAGAGAGAGAGAGAGAGAGGAGAAGAGAGAGAGGGGAGAGAGAGAGAGAGAGAGGAGACGTGACGTGCTATTGTATTTAATTACCATTTACGACATGGCAACCAAGTTCTATGAATCCAACTTTTTGTTGTTGACACGAAAAAAAAGGGGAAAAAAGTGATCATTTTCTATTTTTCCACATCTTTTATTTTATTGACGCTTTCAACACACACACACACACACACACACACACACACACACACACCACACACACACACACACACACACACACACACGTACACACATGTACACACACACACACACACGTACACACACACACACACACACACACACACACACACACACACACACACACACACACACACACACACACACACACACACACACACACACACACACACACACACACACACACACACACACACACACACACACACACACCCACACACACACACCAGTACGTATATGTACATCATTCACAAGGAAGAGGACGAACAAAAATAATCAACTCAACAAGCAACATCCAATAAAAGTTTTAATTAGCCAGTGTCCTCTCATCCATCTCTCCAACATCGTCATCTCCCGGGACACGAGGAGGAGGAGGAGGAGGAGGAGGAGGAGGAGGGAGGAGAGGAGGAGGAGGCCTGAGCACCGCTGGGAGTGTCGTGTGGAATTATTAACCTAACGGAGAGCCTCGAGGACCTCCACGACTTGACAAGAGGCAATGAGGCTTCCATCGCTACCTTGCACGTGAAGCGAATTTATCCTTGTGTTGACTGATTGTGGGATTAATACGATACAAAGGGATACAAATGCAGTAATGGCACTTTGCAATACTCTATAACTACACCTGTGAATTAACCAATAACGAAGGGAAGCTGAATTACTATTGATGTAAAGGATTTCAACACAGTAAATATAACCTGCAGTATGAGTAAAGCATTATAAAAAAAACATGCGAGTAAAAATAAGTCCGAATATAGTGACGTATAGGAGACATCGAGGAAAATAATTTGATTGGGGATTACTGGCGAAGGGAGAGAGGCGGAGGACATGTTGGCATGAGGCAGAGTGTTGGTAGTGAGGCAGGGAATGGAGTGTGAAGGCACGTGATGAGCTGAGTGATGGAGCGAGGAGGCAGAGGCACCGGCGGGATACCATGGAATGAGAAGCAGAGAGAAAAGGAGGAGGAGGATTACATAGGATTACATAGGAGTAACAGACACCAGGAGACCTATTGGTCTATAACGAGGGTATCTGCTGCACTACATACAACTGTCAACTACTTGTAAGAAAACAGTTGGAAAATGATACCATGTCCCTAAAGAGGATGGGAACATGAAAGTTTCATAGTGCAGAATGATAGGATATGAAAAATACTAACTACAACTACCACTACCACTACAACTAATCGATACGGGGGACTAGATATGAATTCGCACTATCAATACCCATTTACTTTACAGTGCGCGTCAAGTCTGTTTTTAAATGTAGTTATTGTGCTGGCTCTGACAACATTTGCTGGTAACTTGTTCCATCGATCAACGACTCTAACATTGAAATAATTTTTACGGAGATCGGGGATGCAACGTTGACCGTTTAGTTTTAAACCATTATTTCTTGTTGTCACTTGAGTTGAAAGCTCGAATAGGTTCTCTTGATTAATGACATCAAATCCTTTTAGAATCTTAAAGATTTCTATCAAGTCCCCACGGATTCTTCGATCCTTTAAGGAAAACATATTAAGTTTCCGCAGTCTCTCTTAATAAGATGAATTTCGCAGAGATGGAATTTGTTTGGTTGCCCTTCTTTGCACTGATTCAATTTGGCCTTGATCTTTTACGAAACAGGCGACCAGAATTGAACGGCATATTCCAAGTGCGGCCTAACCAAGGACGTGTATAATTGTGTCATTACTTTCGGAGTTTTATGTTCAAAGTTGCGTTTAATAAGCCCAACATCATATTTGCCTTTTTACTGCAGTAGGTAATGCGGACTGGTTTTTCAGATCATTACTGATGATGACATCTAAATCCTTTTCCTGCTGTACTTCAGTTAACGATTATTTTGCATTTGATAGTTATATATAGGTTATCGTTGCCTATATGCATTACTTTACATTTATCGGAATTGAATTTTAATAGCCATTTATCACTCCAATCTGATAGTTTGTCGAGATCACTTTGTATGAGTTCGCAGTTTTCTCTAGTATATGCTTTACCGCCTAATTTGGTGTGATCTGCAAATTTTGATATTTTAGATACAAGTCCGCAGTCCAGATCTTTTGATATATATCAGAAAAAGAGTAGGCCCCAAAGACCGAGCCCTGGGCACCCCACTAGTAACATCTAACCATCAGATGCCTCGCTATTTATTACTACCCGTTGTTTACGATTTGAAAGCCAATCGCCAATCCATGAACATAATTGTTCTCCTAAGCCATGTGCCCTTAGCTTGGTCAACAATCGCTTATGGGGAACTGTATCGAAGGCTTTCTGAAAATCAAGGTATATTACATCCGAGGGAATTTTAGCGTCCCAGTTTGAATAAATGACATTAAAAAAATCGAGTACGTTTGTTAAGCAGGATCTCTTATTTCGAAATCCATGCTGGGAGTTTAGAATTGAGTTATTTTCATCGAGAAAAGACACTATTTTATCCCGCAATATTTTCTCAAATAGTTTAACAATCACAGACGTTAGACTAATTGGGCGATAATTACTTGCGAGGCTCTTACTCCCTTTCTTGAATATCGGTGTAACATTAGCCAATTTCCACATATTAGGAACATTTTTGTCCATTAGCGATTTATTGAGAATAATCTTTAATGGGAGCGAAAGTTGACTGTGACATTCGCGAAGTAATCGCGGCAAAATTTCGTCCATCCCCACGGATTTTGCTGGGTCAAGTTTCTGCATTACTTTTATATTTCGTCTACTGTTATCTCCTATTTCCAATCTATCACTTTCGAGTCCCGCATACATGTTTACTGGTTCTGGTAATGGAGTTTCGTCTTCTTTAATAAATACCGCATTAAAGTAATCATTGAGTACGCATGCCATACTCTTATTATCATTTACCAAGATATTATTCTTATCTTTCAGTGGCCCAATACTTGTTTTGGCGTTTTTCTTACTTCGATCGTATTGAAAGAACCTTTTTGGGTTTGAATTGGATTCCTTTGCAATTTTTTCTTCATACTCGCGCTTTTTAGTCTTTATTAATCCTTTGCAACGACGTTTTACGTCATTGTATTCTCTAGAATCGCAGTCCGCATTTCATCGCTTGTAAACTTTATACGCTCGTCGCTTACTGCCAATGATTTGTTGAATCTCATTAATCATCCAACTGGGTTTGTTTATATTATTCAGACGTTTTCTTATCATAGGAACATGTTTTTCAACCACCGATTGGAGTTTATTTGTGAATAAGTTACCCATGTTTTCGGCGTTATTACCATTTAGTAGGTCAACCCAATCAACCTCGCTTAGTACCCTGCTGATCTTCGTGAAATCTGCTTTATTATAATTGGGAACTAATAACCGATTTTCTGTGATGTCTACATTGCAATTTATGCCGCATCTGATTAACCTGTGATCACTGTTTGCCAAATGTTCACCTATATCGCAGTAATCAATCAGATCAATGTCGGTAGTGAAAACTAAATCTAGGATACTATTATCCCTTGTAGGCTCACGGACCACCTGATTTAAATATACTTCGTTTACCATATCAAGCAATCGCATACCTTCTCTATCAGCAGAATTATTATTCCAGTTTATACGAGGTAGGTTTAAATTCTCCACATATATTGTGTCGTTATTATTGTTGACAACTGACTTTATCTCGTCATAGAGGAGGCCATCGACTTCCGCATTAGATTTGGGAGGACGATATATTGTCCCAATAGTTAGCAATTTACCGTTTAGCTTAATCTTTGCGTAGACTGAGTCATAGTGATCTTTATTTACTTTGTCGATTGCGATTGCTTGCAAATTATCTTTAATGTAAAGAATGACACCTCCACCTGCTTTATGCGTGCGACAATTTAGGAATGTCTTCGAGAGACGAGAGAGTTTTAAAATACGCCTGGAATGGCTATTTCAGCTAATAAATGTTTATCTTTTGTGTTGACCCAACTCTCAGTGATACTAACGATATCTGGCGTTTCGGCAACAACGTATGCTATTAGTTCGTTACGCTTTAAAATAATGCTTCTGGCATTTGTATATAGTAATTTAAGTTCTTTAATAGTTTTGGTAACCTTGGAGGAGGAGGAGGAGGAGGA
>JACEEZ010000143.1:260000-285000 GCA_016584305.1 Chionoecetes opilio | reverse complement strand
GCCCCCAGGGACGCCCGGCCACCGCGGGAATGGTCGCTTCCTATAGTGTAGCCGAGGGAGGCTGCCTAACGCGGCGGCCTTTGTAACCTTTGGTCGTGTGTAAAGTTTGGGCGAATTGTCTGCCGTCACGTGATGTTATTATTGTAATCTTTGAAGTCGTTCCTTTAGATTTATGTTTACAATGATTGACCGTAACTAACTTTGTGATATTTCCTGGAACAGATGATTTGTGTGTAACATTTTGCAGATCCCATAAACTAACACAGCTTTGGGGAAACGTGATTCCAACAGATTCCTTTTGGTGGTGTGATCAGATCTTTATTTTAACAAAGGCGACTTTTCATCTGTGTGTGTGTGTGTGTGTGTGTGTGTGTGTGTGTGTGTGTGTGTGTGTGTGTGTGTGTGTGTGTGTCTGTGTCTGTGTCTGTGTGTGTGTGCAGGCTCCTATACAACCACTACACGTGCCTGAATGTGTGTGTCCCGCTGCCCTGATGGTATCCGCCTCACCTCTCTCTCTTAATCAGCCATGCAAATCAAACCTTTAAGCTAGATTGCATTTTTAATTTTGCGTCTTGATTTTTGCCACCAACTAAAACAAAACGACTCTGGACATCTGAAATAAATAAGGACTACAAAGATACAGTGAGCAGCGACGATCGTGTAACGGTGTTGTCATGGAAATGGTGAGGCAGACAGGGGAGAGACTGGTGATGGTGATGTGGTGGTGGTGGTGGTGGTTGCTGTGGTTGTGGTGTAGGTGGTGTTGGTGGTGTTGGTGGTGGTGGTGGTGGTAGTGGTGTGATGGTGGTGGTGTGATGGTGGTGGTGTGATGGTGTGGTGGTGGTGGTGGTGGTGGTGGTGGTGTGATGATGGTGGTGGTTGTGGTGGTGGTGGTGGTGGTGTGGTGTGGTGTGGTGGTGGTGGTGGTGGTGGTGGGGGTGGTGGTGATGGTGTGGTGGTGGTGGTGGTGGTGGGGGGGGGGGGGGGGGGGGGGGTGGTGGGGTGGGGGGGTAGGGGGTGGTGGGGTAGTGGTGGTGGTGGGTGGGTGGTGGTGGTGGTGGTGGGGGTGGTGGTGATAGTGGTGGTAATGGTGGTGGTGGTGGTGGTGGTAGTGATAGTGGTGGTGATGGTGGAGGTAGTGCCTCGCCCTCACTACACCAGCCTCCCCAAACAAAGAACTTTACCCTTTGTTGTATCTTTGTTTACATGCGTCTGGACACAGCAAGGTCCAAAAAGTATTTCTTGGTATAATATATTGTTCAATGTGTATTCTTTATTTCTCCCTGCGGATGAATAAAGCCTTGCCGGTATACATATAACACACAGGGATTCACAGAACAGAAGGGGGCGTGTATGTAGATTAGCAAGGCCTCTGTGTTATATATTTACATGTCTTTCATCCTTTTCAGGTATGTATGAGGCGTCCTGTGTTGATCCTTCCCACAACCCACAACGAATAACAGTAAGCCTCATCACCGTCATCACCACTCCATCAACACCTCCCTCACCACCACCACCCATCAATGGATGCGTCACCCCCCTCACACCATCACCATCACCACCATTGCATCACCATTACACCCTGGAGCACCATTGTATTGCTGCGGCTATCACGACACTAATGGGATTATTTAATGGACACGTAATCTAATGGAAAATGTTTACCAATCGACGTATAAGAGGAAGAGTTGGTCGGTCTTTCCCTCTCCTCTCTGTACACTGGCTGGCCTCTTCCTGCCCTCTCTCCCTGCCTGCCTTCTCCCCTCTACACTAGGCAGCTGATCTCTGGTTACTGACGTCAGCTGGAAGGGAAGGAAAGAGAGGGAAAGCATAGAAAAGCAAAGATCCAAAATATTGAACTTCTGCCGCTGCCTTCCATGTAGTATTTCCCGCGTTTTTTTTAGATGCGTCGAGAGATGCGTCATTCCTGCAGAAGATTGTGTCACCTGTAACGTAAATCTGCATGAAATATCACGCAAAACGTAACTTATTAAACAAGAGGCCTTAGACTTTTATGTTTTGCGTATACAATCTTTCTCTCTTTGTATTACTCGGACGTTAAATACACATATATTTTTTGTGGGGTCGGAATATAATTTTGTTAATGCAATAAACATAAATATTTAGCCTGCCCCGGTGGGGATCGTAATTTTCCGGTCCTGTGGGTGTTTGCTCATTTTGTTCGATCTGTTGCCTACTAATGAGGCTGATTTAACCCTACATACTATTTTTTTTTATTTTGGCTATGTAGCATCAATAATAGTTACTTTATTATTTTTTTTATTATACCAACGTATTCGCGTGTAACATGAGAAATATGAACATCCCACAATAATCATATTTATACTTTATATGCTAAACCAAAACTGTGTGTCGCCAAAACATGGGCGTGCGAGTGTGTGTTCTCCCGCTTTAGTGTTTGTGCAGATACAACCTTTCTTCTTAACCCCTTCACGCCCAGATCTTTCCTTTACTGTAAAAAATTGTCTGCTGTTAGCCATAAAATTACGAAAAGTAACTGAATATACCAACTTAGTTAGTAGACAAGGATACTAAACAGGTCATATCTATAAAATATTGCTTATATTTACTAAAAATCGTTAATGGTACCCAAATTACAATGGAAATTACGTTCTGGTTCTCAAGGGGTTAAGCAATATCTGTACAAGAATAACGTTAATGTGCTTTCTAAACGATGAGAGTGTTTGTTTTTAAGGATATTCTGTAAATTAGTGGAGAGACTTATGGGTGATTTATGAGGATTGTAATTCATGTAGACAAGAAATAATTATTCCTCAGTAATATTTGTACGAAATAAATGTTAATGTGTTCTCTTCACAGTCAGGTTTTGTATTTAAGAATATTATGGAGTCCACAGGAGTGACATATGAAGATGTAATTTATGTAGACAAAGAAAATTATTCACCCTTAATGTTTGTACGCGATTCACATTAATGTCTTTATATATCTCTTATGTAGGCGGCGGTGACTAATGTAGAGAGTAATGAAGCGACTTGTCATGATAATTTCTGGCCTTAACCCACACGCCGCCTCGCCTTAAACAACCCAAAGTAATTATACTAAACGAGCACGTCCTAATTAGGTCATTAAAGACAACCTGAAGGTACCATTTGGAAGGAGGAGGAGGAGGAGGAGAAGGAGGAAGAGAAGGGGGAGGAGGAGGAAGGGGGGAAGAGGAGAAGAGAGAAGAGAGGATAGGGTGGCTATGCGTTAATGGGTAAGAGTTCTTCACTTAATGACTGTGTGTAGGTATGTCTCCCTTGCCTCGCCCATTGACTGTGTGTAGGGATGTCTGCCTTGCCTCGCCCATTGACTGTGTGTAGGTATGTCTCCCTTGCCTCGCCCATTGACTGTGTGTAGGTATGTCTCCCTTGCCTCGCCCATTGACTGTGTGTAGGGATGATGTCTGCCTTGCCTCGCCCATTGACTGTGTGTAGGGATGTCTGCCTTGCCTCGCCCATTGACTGTGTGTAGGTATGTCTGCCTTGCCTCACCCATTGACTGTGTGTAGGGATGTCTGCCTTGCCTCGCCCATTGACTGTGTGTAGGTATGTCAGCCTTGCCTCGCCCATTGACTGTGTGTAGGTATGTCTGCCTTGCCTCGCCCTTTGACTGTGTGTAGGTATTTCAGCCTTGCCTCGCCCATTGACTGTGTGTAGGTATGTCTGCCTTGCTTCGCCCATTGACTGTGTGTAGGCATTTATTTATTTTTTTAAATTATTTTTCATCACAAAGGACTGGCCAAGGGCACAACAAAAATGGGTAACACAAAGCCCGCTTAGTTGCCAGTCCCTATAAAGAAGACAGTAAGAGAATAATATAAAAAAGAGGGGTGAGCCAATTTAGTTCGGGAGGTGTCTTGTTATTCTTCTTTTGAAAAGATTTTAGTCAGTTAAGTGGAAAAATAGAAACAGGAAGAGAGTTCCAGAGTTTACCAGTGAAAGGGATGAAAGAGTAAAGATACTGATTAACTCTTGCATTAGGAAGATGGACAGAATAGGGATGAGAATGAGTAGAAAGTCTTGTGCAGCGAGGCCGCGGGAGGGGGGGAGGCATGCAGTTAGCAAGTTCAGAAGAGCAGTGCGAATGAAAATAACGGTAGAAGAGAGCAAGAAAAGCAACATTGCGGCGGTGATTTAAAGATTGAAGACAGTCAGTCAGAGGAGAGGAGTTGATGAGACGAAAAGCTTTTGACTCAACCCTGTTTAGGAGAGCTGTATGACTGGATCCTCCCCAAACATGTGAGACATACTCCATACATGGGCGGATAAGGCCCCTGTAGAGAGCAAGCAATTGGGAGGGAAAAAAAAGGACGCAGACGCCACAGGACACCTAACTTCTTTAGAAGCTGTTTTAGCAATAGAGGAGATGTGAGATTTCCATTTCAGATTTTAGTAAAGGATAGTCCTAGAATGTTCATTGTAGAAGAAGGAGACAGTTGAGTGTCATTGAAGAGGAGGGGATAGTTATCTGGTAGGTTTTGTCGAGTAGATAGGTGAAGAAATTGGGTTTTTGAGGCATGGAACAAAACAAGGTTTGCTTTGCCCCAATCAGAAATTATAGAAAGATCAGAAGTTAGGCGCTCGGTGGCATCTCTCCGTGAATCACTTAGTTCCTGTTGAGTTGGACGTCTAATAAACGACGTTGAAAAATGCAGGGTAGAATCAGCGTAGGAGTGGATAGGGCTTTGAGTTAGACTTAGAAGATCATGAACGAATAATAGAAAGAGAGTGGGTGATAGGACAGAACCCTGGGGAACACCACTATTGATAGATTTAGAAGAACAATGTCCGTCACAGTAGCTGCAATAGAACGGTTTGAAAGGAAACTTGAGATGAAGTTACAGAGAGAATGATAGAAACCGAATGAGTGTAGTTTGGAAATTAAAGATTTGTGCCAGACTCTATCAAAAGCTTTTGATATGTCAAGGGCAACAGCAAAAGTTTCACCGAAACCCCTAAAGGAGGATGACCAAGATTCAGTTAGGAAAGCTAGAAGATCGCCAGTAGATCGCCCTTTACGGAAACCGTACTGACGATCAGATAGAAGATTGTGAGCAGATAGATGCTTAAGAATCTTCTTATCAAGTATAGATTCAAAAACTTTAGAAAGGCAGGAAGTCAAAGCTATAGGGCGGTACAAAGACTACTCTATACTGGACTTGCTACTGGTGCCCCGCGCCAACCCGCCCATGACCAGTGGAGGCCAGTTTTGCGATTCCTGCCATTTTTTAACATCACCCCTATTTCCCTTCCTAAAGTTCATCAGTATGTATGATATACCGTTATCTTCGTAACTGTTTGTTCTATATATTATCAAATAAAATACAGTAAAATGCACTAAAGAAATGCCATTATGAGAGAGTGAAGAAATATGCATGACCTCAATGTATACTTAAACTCTTCGCCATTTAATATTTTGCGAAAAAACATTTTAGATGCTAGCGATAGAAAGAAGCGGATTTTCATTAGCTTTCCATTATATATTTCGTTTTCTGATAAATTAATTACCACCATGCCTAAATTAGCGTTAACTAAAAAAATAACATCGTCAATCGTATCGGCAAGTAAAAAAGTGTTCCATGAATACAGTAGACTATGTCATATCAGTATAAATGATACACTGTTATCTTCGTGAATGTTTGTTCTATAATATTATCAAATAAAATACTGTCAAATACACTAAAGAAATTCCATTATGAGACTGAAGAAATATGCATGAACTTATATTCACTTAAACTCATCGCAATTTGATATTTTGTGTGAAGACTTTTTACATGCAACATATCAATAGAAGCGGAATTTTATTAGCTTTCCATTGCTATATTTCATTTTCTGATAAATGAATTAGAACCATGCATAAATTAGCGTTAACTAAATAAATAACATCATCCATCGGGTAATTATCCCGATAGATGATGTTATTGTTTTAGTTAACGCTAATTTATGCATGGTTATGATTCATTTATCAGAAAACGAAATATAGCAATGGAAAGCTAATGAAAATCCGCTTCTTTCTATTGCTAGCATCTAAAATGTTTTCTCGCAAAATATTAAATGGCGATGAGTTCAAGTGAATATTAAGTTCATGCATATTTCTTAACTCTCTCATAATGGCATTTCTTTATTGCATCTTACTGTGTTTTATTTAATAATGTTATAGAACAAACATTTACGAAGATAACGGTATATCATATATGCTGATAAACCATAGGAAGGGAAAAGGGAGTGATGTTCGAAAATGGCAGGAATCGCAAAACTGGCCTCCACTGGAAATAGCCCAAAATGAGTAGCAAGTCCAGTATAGAGTAGTCTTTGGGCGGTAGTTTGAAGGATTAGAACGGTCACCCTTCTTAGGAACAGGTTAGATGTGAGCAAACTTCCAGCAAGAAGGAAAGCGGAAGTAGATAGACAAAGACGAAAAAGTTTGACCAGGCAGGGTGCAAGCACAGAAGCACAGTTTTTGAGAACAATAGGAGGGACTCCATCAGGACCGTAAGCCTTCCGAGGATCTAGGCCAGAAAGGGCAAAGCAAACATCATTACGAAGGATCTTAATGACAGGCATAATATAGTCAGAGGGTGGAGGAGAAGGAGGAACAAGCCCTTCATCAACCAGAGTGGAATTTTTAGCAAAGGTTTGAGCGAATAGTTCAGCTTTAGAAATAGATGAGACAGCTGTGGAGCCATCTGGGTGAAGCATAGGAGGGAAAGATGAAGAAGAAAAATTGTTAGAGATGTTATTTGCTAGATGCCAGAAATCACGAGAGGAATTTGATTCAGAAAGATTTTGACATTTTCTATGAATGAAAGAGTTTTTGGTAAGTTGAAGTAAAGATTTGTATGTATGTAAAGTATGTCTGCCTTGCCTCGCCCATTGACTGTGTGTAGGTACGTCTGCCTTGCTTCGCCCATTGACTGTGTGTAGGTATGGATGCCTTGCCTCGCCCATTGACTGTGTGTAGGTACGTCTGCCTTGCTTCGCCCATTGACTGTGTGTAGGTATGGATGCCTTGCTTCGTCCATTGACTGTGTGTAGGTATGGATGCCTTGCTTCGCCCATTGACTGTGTGTAGGTATGGATGCCTTGCTTCGCCCATTGACTGTGTGTAGGGATGTCTGCTCCGCGTCTCTCAGCCCCCGTCAAGTTAAAGAAGTCCTTAAGCCTTCACAGATATCCCCCAGCCTCCACCTCCACCTCCCTCCTCCCAGCCTCCACCTCCACCTCCCTCCTCCCAGCCTCCACCTCCACCCTCCCAGCCTCCATCTCCACCTCCCTCCTCCCTCCATAATCCCACATCTTTCAAGTCTTCTTCACTGCTGCGCCAAAGTCAACCGGGAAAGATTTCATCGAATGCATTAAAGAAAAATTCATACCACGGTGGACACTTCTCACAAATTTTCTTCCGTTACGACTCTTCAGCAAATTTTTCTAAAGACACTGGAGCGTATTTTTGTCATTGATCAAGCTATATTTGAGTACTATATAGAATGGGATTATATATATGAAGTTAAGGATCTTTAGTTTTATTATTTGAACACTAGAATGGGGTTATATATCAAGTTAAGGATCTTTTTTTTTATTATTCGCAAAATGTTGGTGGTTTGGATATTCACGAAATTTTTCGAGTTTACCTTCAGGATATGGTGAGAACGGGAGGAGAAGGAGGAGGAGGAGGAGGAGGAAGAGGAGGAAGAGGAGGAAGAGGAGGAAGAGGAAGAGGAAGAGGAAGAGGAAGAGGAGGAGGAGGAGGAGGAGGAGCTGAGAGATCTGGAAACGCCCGGGGAATAAGAGTAAAATTAAGTGTCGCCGGACCCTCCAGCTCCTCGGGGAAATTTGACAATCACAGCAGACGACCTGAGGAGACGAGCTGGGGAGGCGACCCGCATATTGGATGTGGCTGCCGACCCCTCCTACCACCCTTCCCCCTCCTTCCACCTTCGCTACCCCCTTCCACCCTCGCTCCCACCCTTCTTCCACCCCCCACCTCTTCCACCATCGCCTCCTCTACCGTCAGTGTGTGTGTGTGTGTGTATGTGTGTGTGTGTGTGTGTTAGAGTGTGTGTGTGTAAAAGTCGTATAATTAGGAAAGTATGTACATGAAATTTGTCAGAACGCTAATGAAAGATTTACTCGAGTATGAATATAACTTTACGTTCCTGAGACATGCGAACCCCATCACCACACACAGCGCGCACTTGAGTCCATTTTGCCCGCAGCATCGGGTGGAGAGTTGAAGGGAGATTTTTCCAACCTTCCTACGACTTCGATATTTTCAAGAGAGGAGTGACAAGACACCACCCGAACTAAATATGCCCATCCCCCTTTCTTTTGTTCTTTTACTGTCTTCTTTATAGGGAATGGCAATAAGCGGGCCTTTTGTTACCTCATTTTTTTTTCCTCCTGGCCAGTCCTTTGTGATGTAAAAAATAAAGAAGGGGGGCAGAGCGTCACGCCTTTCCCGCACCTTCAGGAGGCTGCGTGTTAAGAGGTGAGGCGCGGCGGGGAGGGCGATGCATTTATCCTGAAGATGGTGAGAAGATGGTGAGAATGACCCTAAGAAATGATGGTGCGCGCCTGCCTGCACACTCTCCTCGCCTTACACTAGACGTACATCATCTTGGTAGTTGCGTTGCGTCCCTCAGTGAAACGGCGGCGATGCACGCATGTTTGTGCCTCGCCTTGAAATGCTGTCTTGAGGAGGAGGAGGAGGAGGAGGAGGAGGAGGAGGAGGAGGAGGAGGAGGAGGAGGAGGAGGAGGAGGAGGAGGAGGAGGAGGCGGCGGCTGAAGGAGGAGGCTGAAGGAGGAAGAGGAGGAGGAGGAGGAGGAGGCTGAAAGAGGAGGAGGCTGGAGGAGGAGGCTGAAGGAGGAGGAGGAGGAGAAGGAGGAGGCTGAAGAAGGAGGCTGGAGGAGGAGGAGGAGGAGGAGGAGGCTGAAGGGGGAGGAGGAGGAGGCTGAAAGAGGAGGAGGAAGCTGAAGGAGGAGGAGGCTGATGGAGGAGGAGGAGGAAGAGGAGGTGGCTGAAGGAGGAGGAGGAGGAGGTTGATGGAGAGAAGGAGGAGGAGGCTGAAGGAGGAGGAGAAGGTGGCTGAAGGAGGAGGAGGAGGCTGGAGGAGGAGGCTGAAGGAGGAGGAGGAGGAGGAGGTGATGGAGGAGGAGGAGGAGGAGGAGGCTGAAAGAGGAGGAGGAGGAAGCTGAAGGAGGAGGAGGAGGAGGCTGAAGGAGGAGGAGGAGGAAGCTGAAGGAGGAGGAGGAGGAGGCTGAAGGAGGAGGAGGCTGATGGAGGAGGAGGAGGAGGAGGAGGAGGAAGAGGAGGAGGAGGAGGCTGAAGGAGGAGGAGGAGGAGGAGGAGGAGGAGGAGGAGGAGGCTGAAGGAGGAGGAGGAGGAGGAGGAGGAGGGGAAGTGTTTGGTAACCCGCATTGAAAATTACCTTCAACCTAAACTTTGGTAAACCTGAAACTTGCTATAATTGGATAGACGGAAATGGTGATGTGAAGGTAAAGGAAATGATGTGCCTAGTGCTTCTTTTTGGATTGATTTAATTAGGTGAAAAAATGGTTAAAACTTACGATGCTGTGTGTTATAAGATTATTGCAACCCGTGTGTGTGTGTGTGTGTGTGTGTGTGTGTGTGTGTGTGTGTTGTGTGTGTCGCCCTAAATTATCCTCATGTAAGAGGCTAAAATGGAACTCTTACCGTGTATCTCCATCATAATAATTCATCGCTTTCACCGGCCAGAATTAAGCTCCATCACCTTGTATATAGGGTCGAGATGCAGCAAGGAAAGATAGATATCACACCATGCCTCTTCACCATTTCATCTTATATTAAGTGTGAGTGGTAATGGAGTTCATTAAATAGCTACAAGAAGCAAAGCCTTACCTTTCACAACGCCTCCAGCCACGAAGCAATGCCCCTTCCATGTCTTGTTAATTAACCACCGCGAAAATACCCTTCATGTCTAGGTTAAACTAATGCAAAAAATAGAGGAAAATGAGGAGCAGGAGAAGGATGAGAAGGGGGGAAGTGGGACAAAAGGAGATATGAGGAGATATGAGGAGATAAGAGGGGCCGGGCCAGGCACACACACATTACAGTTATATTACAGTTACATTACAGTTACATTACAGTTACATTACATGGTATGGTTAGTGAGGCAGAGGGCTGGGCATCAGGTAGGCAGGGCTTCCCTATAGAGCACAGCAAGCAACGTGTACGATAACATGCATATGCAAATGACATGACCCTCTAAATATGGCGTTACCGTCTTGGCTAATGTATTCATGATGTACCCCACCACACCCCAACACTCCATTACCCTTCACCCCAACCCCCATCATCCCATACCCCTTATATATATACCCACAACCTTGTCCGTATCTTAGTTTTGCCTTACTGATGCCGTTTAGAGACTGGTTTGAGCCACCAGTCTTTTCGAAGGCGTAGGGAGAGGGGGGGGGCTGTTCGTATCCCACCGCTGCCACCATTTTATGTTACCTTTAATAAGAACACATAAAGGGTAACACGTACACAAACATCACTCTTGTTACGGTCATGTGTATGGGTGTGTGTGTGTGTGTTATTGTCAGTCGAATAAACCCATCCAGTGATCCTCCTTGCATGACCTCCGCTCCGCCCTCCGTGCACCGCCAGACAACGCACCTCTGTATCTGTGCCGCCCCTGTGTCTGTATGTCTGTGCCGCCCCTGTGTCTGTATGTCTGTGCCGCCCCTGTGTCTGTATGTCTGTGCCGCCACTGTGTCTGTATGTCTGTGCCGCCCCTGTGTCTGTATGTCTGTGCCGCCCCTGTGTCTGTATGTCTGTGCCGCCCCTGTGTCTGTATGTCTGTGCCGCCCCTGTGTCTGTGTGTCTGTGCCGCCCCTGTGTCTGTATGTCTGTGCCGCCCCTGTGTCTGTATGTCTGTGCCGCCCCTGTGTCTGTGTGTCTGTGCCGCCCCTGTGTCTGTATGTCTGTGCCGTCCCTGTGTCTGTGTGTCTGTGCCGCCCCTGTGTCTGTATGTCTGTGCCGCCCCTGTGTCTGTCTGTGTGTCTGTGCCGCCCCTGTGTCTGTGTGTCTGTGCCGCCCCTGAGTCCTCGCTACACACTCGGCACCAGAGGAATTACCGTCCTCGGCCTCGCAACACGTCCAGGATAATTAAAACTTTGCACGGCCCGCCATTTATATTTTAAGGGTCGGACTGTGAAACTAATTAGATTACTTTTGTTTCTTTCTCTTAATTTTCTATGGAATGTTGAGGCAAACAACCCAAGATTCATTTTAGTCCTTTGCCTTTGTGTCTAAAACTTCGCCTCTTTTGGACACTAATTAAAAAAGTTTTTTTCTTATATGTATTTTTTTTCACCGGGATGTTTTATTTAATGGATTTCTGATCCACTATGATATGACGTCAGAATTTCCATAACTTATTAAATTACTTGTCTTATTTATCTGAGTGTTGGCCCTCTCTCTATCTCTCTCTCTCTCTCTCTCTCTCTCTCTCTCTCTCTCTCTCTCTCTCTCCTCTCTCTCTCTCTCTCTCTCTCTCTCTCTCTCTCTCTCTCTCTCTCTCTCTCTCTCTCTCTCTCTCTCTCTCTCTCTCTCTCTCTCTCTCTCTCTCTCTCTCTCTCTCTCTCTCTCTCTCTCTCTCTCTCTCTCTCCACTTCTCATACTCGTAAGTTTCTCTTTTGTTCGCGTACATATGCACGCACACTTTAGAATCACCATGTGCGTTCAACTTAGCCCAACTTTTATGTTCACCAACGCTCTTATTAGTGTTATTTTTAAGAAAGTCAGGAAAATGGTCTTAAATATTACTGCCATGGCTGCTGCTGGCCACTACGACTCATTTTTTTTCGAATATAATGTGTCTTGGTCCCCCTTATGTAATTATTTGTGTCCTTCCATATTTCTCGTGACTCCTTTGACTGTGTAATATGTGGTATCATGACAGACTCGGAGAACACTTGTTATTTCCATCAACGTAACGTAAATTCCAGAAACATTTGAAACTGGCGTATAATAGGAAGGACCCGCGGCTGTAATTGCTGCTAAAAAAAGAAAATAAGAAATGAGTTGTATGTCTAATATTTAAGAGACTTTTTTTGTAATTTTTTTGTGAATTGGGCGAGTAATGTTGGTCATCATTCTGGGCGACCCTTGCTTAGCGGAGAATTACTGCGGCGCGAGTCCCTTGGGCGGAATGCTGAGGCGGATTACACACGGAAACAATCACGGCCAAAGGGGGAAGAAGGAAAAACACACACACACACACACACACACACACACACACACACACACACACACACACACACACACACACACACACACACACACACACACACACACACACGGGAACTCCGTAGTGTAAGGGTTAGCACAATCGGCTCACAACCGAGAAGTCCCGGGTTCGATCCCCGGGTGGAGCGAAGACAGACGGGCGGTCTTCTTAAAACCCGAGCCCCTGTCCACCCAGCAGTGAATGGGTACCGGGTGTTAGCCGGGGGCTTGTGACCCGCCTCCCGAGGTGGTGGCTTCGGCCAACACTAAGCACTAAGGATGAATAATAAAATAAATGTTGATATGGAGACGGATATTGAGTTGGATGGGTAAAAAAATAAGATCAGGAGGAGGAGGAGGAGGAGGAGGAGGAGGAGGAGGAGGAGGAGGAGGAGGAGGAGGAGGAGGAGGAGGAGGAGGAGGACGACGACGACGACGACGACGACGACTACTATTATAGGAGAGAAGATTGGACGCGAAGAAGAGGACAGAAGAACGCAAAACTTTTCATCCTATCTCGTCTTTCCCTCCACATGTCCTCCTAATCACACAGTTATTTTTAATCCATTTTCCCCATATTTTTTTTACTCAGTAGTTGTTAGCAGCTGACAGGAACCCACTAGAACACCCCATCATCGCGTGTGTGTGTGTGTGTGCATGTGTGTGTGTGTGTGTGTGTGTGTGTGTGCCGCCAATAACGAGTCAATGGCCGTGGCGTAATTCTGTCCCGAGAGTTATCTGAGGGTCGTCCAAGTCCTTCCTCCTTCCAATGGCAAAAGTTATCGACACTCATAACCTGGTAATCGATCTTGTTACGATATTTCTTTCTCTTCTCTGCACCTCCTTTCTTGTCACCCCGACCATTCTCACTCTCCTCGGGTGACGCTGCGGGATTAATTTATTATTTTATATTATTTTTATATTCTTTTAACACTTAAGAGGCTGATCGGGACCTACATAGTGGCACACAGACCTAGACAGGGTAAAGGGAGGTCAGAGGTCGAGCCGTGACGTAGTGAGAGTAAGGCAAAGAGCATCACCAAGCCAGTCAGAAGCGATACTCAGTGCATTGTGAGTTTGTAGGTTTTGTTATTTGGTTCACCATAATAGACTTGTATTTTAAACTGACTGAAACTGTGTGAGATGGAACGAGTATGGAAAGAGAGAGAGAGAGAGAGAGAGAGAGAGAGAGAGAGAGAGAGAGAGAGAGAGAGAGAGAGAGAGAGAGAGAGAGAGAGAGAGAGAGAGAGAGAGAGAGAGAGAGAGAGAGAGATGTATTTAGTGTGTGTTTGTGATCAAGTTCGGCGTAAGATTGACTATTTTGTGCTAGTTTCTCTTGTCAATGTACTATATATGCACTAAAAACACAAGGGACGTGTATTCTTATTATATTTTTTATTATTATGTGTACATAAATCAATAGGGCAAACGAGAACTTCATTAAATATAAATTCTTATCAATACATATTCACTCGATCAAACATCTGATTGAAAGTATTAAACAGCAATAAGAGACTATTTATTTTTCTTCAATCTCGAGCCGTTCTTTCGCAACACACACACACACACACACACACACACACACACACACACCACACACCCACCCACCACCCACCCACCCACCACCACCCACCCACCCACCCACCCAAACCCACCCACCACCCACCCACCCACCCACTACCCACCCACCCACAACCCACCACCACACCACCACCACCCACAACACACACTGTAGATGTGATCTACACACTCCGTGGTGTAGGGGAAGCACGCTCGGTTCACAACCGAGTGTGTATGTGACACATACACACACACACACACTTTGGGGTACTCCGTGGTGTAGCGGAAGCACGCTCGGTTCACAACCGAGAAGTCCCGGGTTCGATCCCCGGGCGGAGCAGAAACAGATGGGTTGTTTCCTTAAAACTCTAGCCCCTGTCCACCCAGCAGTGAATGGGTCCCGGGTGTTAGCCGGGGTTTGTAACCTGCTCTCCGGGGTGCTGGCTTCGGCCAATACAAAGCACTAAGGATGAATGATAAAATTTTGATATGGAGACGGGGCCACACGAGCATTGCTTGGCCCTGTAAAATACAACAACTAGATGAATACACACATACATTAATCTCGACAGTAAGAGAACAATTTGTAGTGTTAATAAAACCTTCCGGGTGAATGTAGTGGCGTGGAAACTCCCTCCCATGACCCTTGCTCTCAGCGGCAAGGGCGAGGCTGGGCTTCTGAAGGACTCCGAGAAAATGCTAACATCACCACCACTCTTCTGAAGCCGTTTAAGCGAGAAATTGGAATGGCCGCGGCGAGCCATCGTAACAAGTGTGTGGGTGATGTAGGTGTTGCATCTATAATGAGGTGTTGGTGGTGCCTGTGCTGCCCTCTACACCGCCAGCCAGGAGGCAGCTTGAGTCTGTTCCCTGCATTTCAACATGACCAACATAACTCCTGCTTAATGGTTGGTGTGTTTGCTTCCTTTATCAGTTTTCTATTTAATTCTTATTCCTCGGTCTCGTTCGGACGTGAGTTTAGTGGAAAGTGTCCATTTATTCTTGAAAGTGTCTAGACTATAACCTCTCGGTCTGTTACTACGTATATAGCAATGGTATATTTTCCTTGGAAGGGCACGACAGGCGTATTGTAAAGCTGATAGTGAGTAATTCAGGATGATTTAAGGAACATGTATTCAGTGATTCCGAAAAATAAATTGTGCGTTGAATTTGTGGGCATGCAAGACTCTTTTACAGTAATATATTATTAATTCCTTTCACGCTTCTGGTTTAACTCCCTTCTCATAAAGACTAATAGATAAAGCAGGAAATTTTGAGATATTTTCGAATTTGATTTATAAATTTATATGAAAAAAATAACTTGTTTGAGCATATTATAGCCTTGAAGCCTTAAGGATACCCACCCGGCGGACAGGCCATTCCTCGCCGGGTGCCGACTTGCCTCACCACCGCTTCAAAACTTGCCGCCATAAATTGTTGCGAAGTGCAGCGCGGCGAGATGCGAGACTGACAATTCCCTCCGATAAATTCTTGGTCAGCTTTTTCTTGTCCCTAAAGTGGGGGAGGGTTTTATCCGCCTTTTTTAGGGCGGAGGGGCGTATGTATTTTGTATGTTGTGTTAGTGGAGACTTTTTTTATAACTCCGCGATATCCTTAGATGCAATGAATGCTTGAGGGTATTAGCCTGGCCTCTGTATATGCAAGTTTGACGGAATATTTATATATTAGTGGATGGCACTTCATGAAGGCAGCGATAAATAGTCATTGAAACTTTCGGGTCCATCTTCACCACCGCCTTATGAAAAAAAGGAAAACATAGTGTGGAAACTAAAGAATAATCAGAATTTCTCAGCCAGGGCCACACAATAGTTCACGGCAGGAGCAACACACACACACACACACACACACACACACACACACACACACACACACACACACACACACACACACACACACACACACACACACACACACACACACACACACACACACACACACACACACACACACACACACACACACACACACACACACACACACACACACACACACACACACACACACACCACACACCACCACCCACCACACCACCACCACCCACCCACCCACCACCCACCACACCACCCACACCACCCACCCACCCACCCACCCACCCACCACACCACCCACACCACCCACACCACCCACCCACCACACACCACCCACCCACCCACCACCCACCCACCCACCACCCACCACCCACCCACCCACCCACCCACCCACCCACCACACCACCCACCCACCACCACCCACCCACCACCCACCACCCACACACACCCACCCACCACCACACCCACCCACCACCACCCACCACCCACCACCCACCCACACCCACCCACCCACACACCCACCCACCACACAACCCACCCACCCACCCACCACCACCCACCCACCCACCCACCCACCCACCACACCCACCCACCCACCCACCCACCCACACCACACCACACCACCCACCACCCACCCACCCACCCACCACACCACCCACCCACCCACCACCCACCACCCACCCACCACACCCACCCACCCACCCACCCACCACACCACACCACCCACCCACACCCACACCACCCACCACCCACCCACACCCACCCACCACCCACCCACCACCCACCACCCACCCACCACACACACAACACACACACACACACACACACACACACACACACACACACACACACACACACACACACACACACATTATATTTGATACAGGGATGCACTCACACAGGGATACACACACACACACACACACACCACACACACACACACACACACACACACACACACACACACACACACATACAGTTACACAGACACACACACAGGCCAGCAGAGTGGGAAGACGTGGAATCCCTCAGCCTTGGGGGGCACAGGAGGGGCGCCATCGGGCCTGAGCAATGCCTGGGACACTCACCCCCCCGCAGCACGCCTAAGCTCTGTCTACCATGCGTTACTACGGCCAGACTCTCCTCGGAGCCCCCAGGATTACCGCAGACGTAATCAGGCAGCTTTAAGAGTCGCTCCAGTATCTGTGACGATCCCTGGGAGTTTAGGCCGCACACCCACGGCAGCGGCGGGCTTGTTTTCCTCTGCAATATGATAATGTATCGTATATTTGATCACCACCTGTGCCGGGTTATGCAGGTGTGGGTGTTCAGGTGGACGGCGAGTATTGGAGGCAAGCGGCGGCTGGGCAAGGTTCGGTTTTCTATAATAGTGATGTTTATGTCCCACTAACTCACCGCGTGGCTTAGGCCGGCAGTGTGTGTGCTTTCTCTCTCTCTCTCTCTCTCTCTCTCTCTCTCTCTCTCTCTCTCTCTCTCTCTCTCTCTCTCTCTCTCTCTCTCTCTCTCTCTCTCTCTCTCTCTCTCTCTGAATCATTTACAAAAGAAGCGGACTACCCATTATAAAACCAAGTGAATTCTACAATGGAGTCTCCAGGATCACGCACGCTCCCTTATCATTCTTCCAGTCCTTAAAATCTTAGAAAATCGCTAAGCCTCTTATCAGTGACGAATGGCGGGGGTGCGAGAGAACTGTGCCGGCAGGGGGGGGGGGCAGTGGGGGGCGAGTTGAAGAGCATTTTGGCAGCGGAGTGATGAAAACCTGATCCAGATTTTCTTATCCCTCCAGCTATTTTCCGTCGCCTCAACCAAGAAGTAAAGGTGTTTTGTTCCCGCCACACGTGCCTCCTCCCTCACGTGTTTGTGTTTGTTTGCTGTTTGGTTTGCTTACCTGATTTTGGCGGCAGGAAACTCACGAAGACTGTTGCGAATTGGTTTAACCCCTTGAGACCCAGAACGTAATTTCCATTGTAATTTGCCTACCATGAGACGATTTTTAGTGAATATAAGCAATATTTTATAGATATGACCTGTTTAGTATCCTTGTCGGCTAACTAATGTGGTATATTTAAGTTAGCTTTTGTAATTTTATGGCTAACAACAGACGATTTTATACAGCAAAAGAAAGATTGGCTGTGAAGGGTAAAGTAGAAAGTAGAAATAAACAACACACCAGGAAAATATTCATCTTTTTATGTTTTCTATTTATATTAATCCCTTTTGGATGATATTTTATATATTTATTTTCTTATTTATCTATTAAGTCCCATGGAAGCTGGCCTGGACTGGAATGAAGAACATCACAAAAGTACCGCTTATTGCCAGTTCCCTTGAAGTAGAAAATAAGAGAGTTCCAAAGGGTGGTGGGCAACTTAGCTCGGGACGTGTCTTGATTCTTCTCTCATAAAGTTTCAAGTCAGAGGAAAGTGAAAAAAAAGCAGTATCCGAAAGACAGTTCCAGAACCTACCAACGAGAGGGATGAAAGAGTGAAGATACTGGCTAACTCATGCATTAGTAAGATGGCCGGAATAAGGCTGAAAGTGAGTAACAAGTCTCGTGTAGCAATGCCGCAAGGGGGGAGGGGGATAGGGCATACAGTTAACAGAATGGTACTATTACAATGGTTGACAACCTGAATGATTCATGTGACGGCCTGTAAGAGTAGCAGCCTAAACGGGTCCCACACGACGTCTGAAAAGTATGTTGTTACCTTGGATCTGGTTATCTAGCAAGCTTGTCTAGCTAGCTATAGTGCTAGCTATTTAGGATCTGGATCCAGGAAGTGTTTTAAGGATTTCCAGGGCAGCTTGGAGTCTGCCACCCTCAAGGCAGCACTCTCCGGACATTCTGGCCAAGGCTCTGAAGTCCGAGTTGTTTTAGAGAAAGATACACTGAATGAAGTGCTTTGTGCAAGCTTGTACGGCAAAAAACAATTTTATCCCAATTTTTTTGTATGTAAAACCTGTGGAATATTTGTTCAGCCTTGGCGGAGGTGTACGGTCTGGGACTGGTCTTCTTTCGCTAGGGAGTGAGTGGCGGGAGAAGACGCTCGCCATCAGGTTAGCGAAGCAATACGCTCGTCTCCTTGGCCTTGTGTTCGGCCTGACGCCATTACAGACTGCTGTCCCTGCTGCTGGCATGGTGAGACGACTTTTCCTTCTTGGCGAAATTCTCATCTTTGCCGTCGTTGAGGCTGAAAAAAAAGATATTTAGCTTTCGTTGCACAAAAGGCCTGTGTTTGCATGTCTTGGCACGGAAACATTTTGTCTTGGCAGCGAGAACAGTCTCCCTCATTAAGCGTGAAGGGCGCGTCGCCATGAGCTATATACTCTGTCTCATTAACTGTATTCGTTTTGTTAATTAAGGAAGTGAGACGAAACCTGGCGTTCCTTCCCCTAGCCGACTGGAGGCGCCCAGCCGAGCGACAACCCGTGAGGACCATTGCCAAGGCGGCGGGAGGTAAAGTGAGACCCTGTTGCATATTCCTGTTTTCTGGAAGAGTATGTGGCGTTTACTCATGAACACGTCTGGTTAGGTTACGTTAGGTTACGGATAGGGTAGGTTAGGTTATCCGTTTCAATGTCTGGTAACTGTGTGTGGGAATCACAATGAGGGTATTTTCGAGAAGTTCCTATGGTTAGTTTCGGAGCTACAGCCAAGCGTCTTCTCTCGGAAACCACATACTCGCATAGAGAACGGGACTATGCGACCAGGTTACCACTTCTGCCTCTTTGCCACCACCACTGCTCCTTAACCTAGTGACCTCTTCCCTGATTCCCCGCGCACCATTCCACGCCCTGTGTCTGGTGTGTCTTCGCGTCTGCTGATTGCTGGGCCGCGGCAGTCAAGAGTTGGACGAGTTGACAAGTATTCTTAAGCTCTTCCCGGCACGAACAGGGAACAGGCAACACAGGAGGAGTGACAAGACACCTCCCAAACTAAATTGGCCCACCCCCCTTTCTATATTCTCTTACTGTCTTCTTGATAGGGACTAACAACTAAGCGGACTTTTTGTTACCTCGTTTTTTGCTCTTGGCCAGTCCCTTGTGATGTAAAAACAAAAAAGACTCGGTGCTGCTTTACGTCGACTTACAGTAAAAAGAACTGGAATTGTGTAAAGAAAGGCGATTCGATATACTGACAAATCAAGATCAATCATTCATTCCTGACAAGTAATATCGTATCTAAGAAGTGAGTTTCTGTCCTGTTTTCCATTTGTACTTAACCCTTTGAGTCCCAGAACGTAATTTTAATTGTAATTTGGATACCATTAGACGATTTTAATGAATATAAGCAATATTTTATAGATATGACCTGTTTAGTATCCCGGTCCACTAGCTAATTTGGTATATTCAGTTAGTTTTCGTAATTTTATGGCTAACTACAGACGATTTTATATAGCAGAGGAAATATCTGGGTGTGAAGGGGTAATGCTAATAGTTCATCTTTTCTCCATTCATAAAATCTGGGGTAATAAAAATTAACCAAACACCTTTAAACTTTGTAGATTTTTCAGTGTCCTTTTTTTGGCATGATTTTCACAAAGTATCTTATCCATGGTCCCTTTTGAACAGCTGTGCAATCCATGAATCAATATCCATTTACTCTAATTCCTATATGTATAAGGTGATATATTTTGGGTGGTGATTCGATTTCAATTCAACTCTCTTTCTTTTTCAGCCATTTATCCGAAACTTAATACTTGTTCTCCCCTTGTAGCAGCTGTGCAGTTCCCAAATTCACATCCATTCCCTCTGTATTCAATTTACTGACGAATTTTCCTTATCCATGCTGCCCCCAAATAACAATCAAATATTCTGATTCTATTTTTTCCGCGGAATTTTCACATTGTCCGAAGCCCTTTCAAGTGAAAAAGCGCGGGAGAGAGAGAGAGAGAGAGAGAGAGAGAGAGAGAGAGAGAGAGAGAGAGAGAGAGAGAGAGAGAGAGAGAGAGAGAGAGAGAGAGAGAGAGAGAGAGAGAGAGAGAGAGAGAGAGAGAGAGGAGAGAGAGAGAGGAGTGTGTGCTATACGGAAAACGTTAAGAGTAGTAAGATTTGGATTTGAGTGCAAGTGAGAGTGAGAAGACGAAGAGTAGAGTTATTAAGAGAGAGAGTGAGAGGGCGAGGAGCTCAAGGGTCAGAGTGAGGAGGCGAGAACCGGGATGAGAGTTGAGAGTGAGTGAGGGGAGAGAGGGAGAAAGGCAGAGGGAGGGTGAGAGAAGGCCATAGTGTTTGCTCAGTAGCCGGGAGGTAGCGCAAACACGCCGCTTATGAAGACTTGTGTAATAAAAGGCGACCCCCCCCTTCAGGATGTATCTCCTCCCCTACCTTCCCCACCACTAACCCCAACCCTTCCCCCACGACTGGCTGTTGGGGAGGCCTTGTGTTGTCCCGTCTGTCCTCCTCCTCCTCCTCCTCCTCCTTCTTCCTTTTCTTCCTTCCTGTAGTAGCTCATTGTTCCTTTACACTTCATCTTTTTTTTTTCTACTGTTAGCTTCCTGCTCCTCCTGCTACTCATATGCGCATCTTTTACTGATTATTTTTCTCCTCTCCTCCTCCTCCTCCTCCTCCTCCTCCTCCTCCTCCTCCTCCTCCTCCTCCTCCTCCTCCTCCTCCTCCTCCTCCTCTCCTCCTCCTCCTCCTCCTCCTCCTCCTCTTCCAGTTTCTTGTATCTCAATTTTTTTTATTTTTTTTATTTTGCTGATGGATTTTTTAAGTTTCCTGCCACGCAATGTTTCGTGTTATTTACTTATTTGTTTTTTTCTTTAATCTACCGTCATTTTCCGCTATGTGTGTGAAAGTACACACACACACACACACACACACACACACACACACACACACACACACACACACACACACACACACACACACACACACACACACACACACACACACACACACACACACACACACACACACACACACACACACACACACACACACACACACACACACACACACACACACACACACACACACACACACACACACACACACACACACACACACACACACACACACACACACACACACACACACACACACACACTGTATAAATTCTTCCCTCAAACTTGCCAAGTTCTGTCTGTTTCACTCATCATGACTTTATTTCTTTGTGTCTGTAAAGTAATCCCCTCTAAAATATCCCTTTGGTTTTGAAATATGTATCTTTATGAATCCCCATAATCAGGTTGGGTATTTTGTGTGTGTTTGTTTTCTTGCGATTGTTGATTTGAGAGAGGAGGAGGAATGTCGATTTTATATACGTATATGATATATATTTATTTCTATTCCTTTGTTTGTGCATTTGTTATTTTTTTGTGAGAATCTTCAACACAGCCATAAAACAAGATGAATGACGTTGCCTCTAATGAAAAAAACCCATTTGAACAGAATGATGATTAAATGAGTAAATTGGGACAAAAAAAATTATCTGTGGTGTTTAGTAGCTCTTTTAGTTAATTCTTTAAAAAAAGTATGAAAAAAGTGTTGCCTCACGCTCACAATAATGCCGCCTTGCTGTATACATTGACGCAATATGGTATGTTTATATAACAAACATTGGTGTTATGTCCTGCCGTCCAGCTGTCCTTTCCCGTCGTGGTGTGGGGCGCACCTGTGTCATGCTGGCTTCCCAATTAAGCAACAAACTGACTAAAGCTGTTTGACCTTAGTTACCCGGCAGCTGTTATGAGTGTGTCCACTTCTTGACCAAATTACCGGGGCTGCCATCCCATCCCCCCCTGGTGCCCCGTCCCTGCCCCGTCCCTTCCCCGTCCCTGCCCCGTCCCTGCCCCGTCCCTGCCCTGTCCCTGCCCCATCCCTGCCCCTTCCCTGCCCCGCCCCTGCCCCGTCCTTGCCCCATCCCTGCCCCATCCCTGCCCCTCCTCCCATCAGTCGTGTGTCCCTTGTCCCCTCATCGCCTCCCCTCGCCTCCCCTCGCCTCCCCTTGCGCAGGTGTTATGCATCCGCGCTCAACTTTGGTAATTACCGAACTCCAAAACAGATTCAATAAACAATAAATTGTCTGTCACAATCGTGCTGGAAACGACCAATGCGCTGTCGCCCTCGCCGTGTGTCCTCCCTCTCTCATCTCCTTCCTTTGATTCAGGCCAACGGGCAGGTCTTCAAATAGCCCCTCGTACCTTCCTCCTTCTCCTCCTTTCCCTTACCCCCTCACACACAGCCTCCCCTTCCTCCTTCTTCTCCTTCTCTTCACCCCCTCCTCCTCCTTCCTTTCACCCCTCCTTCCCCTCACACCTCATTCCCCTCACCCCCTCACCCCTTCCTCCCCTCCTTCCCCTCGCCCTCCACCCGCACGGCCTTCACGAGTTGTCTTGTTGTACGCCTCGCTGTTTCCTCGTACCCTTGTTGCTATTTCTCGCGGGCCCGTTTCACTCTCGCCACATTTCTTACTCCCTCTGACTAGCCTTGTAATGGTTCATGGTCACTCTCTTCGTATAGTTTCCATGTATATATGTATTTTTTTGTTACCGAATCTGCTGTTTCTCCCCCCAAAAACATCCTGGTTATCTTAGAAGGCAGCCAGGGTCTTTCTTCCCTGCTTTTAGCTTCCTTCAGACTGCTGCCTTGCCTGGAATTCCACCGCAGTTTTCTCTCCAAGTCTTTTAATTTCCTCCAAGCTTGTAATGCTCTTTTATCCTAAAAACATTTCATTTTATTTCACTTATTCCTCTACTATATCATTATTTTAGATAGTAGTAGTAGTAGTAATGGTATTGCTGGTCATTATCGTGGTCGTAGTAGTAGTAGTAGTAGTAGTAGTAGTAGTAGTAGTAGTAGTAATAGTAGTAGTAGTAGTAGTAGTAGTATAATAGTAGTAGTATAGTAGTAATAGTAGGAGTAGTATAGTAGTAGTAGTAGTAGTAGTTGTTCTAGTAGTAGTAGTAGTAGTATAATAGTAGTAGTATTTTGTAGACAACTTTTACACAGGTGCGGGAAACTTTTTGAATATTTTATCATGACTCATTTTATTCCTGCCGCTTCAGCTTCCTTTCCTTGTATTTTATGCTCCAACTTCTTCTCATCTTACTGTTCCTACTGTTGCTTTTATCATCATCGCTGTTTCACGTGCTCGAGTCTAGGGTTCACTTACTAAATCCAATGTTATTGTGTTCTGTTTCTCTTCCCCATAGGCTTTTTTCAGTCTCAGGCTTTTTTCAGTTTTTGTCAGACTTTTTTCAGTCTTTTTCAGGGGGTTTTCAGTCTTTTTCAGGCTTTTTTCAGTCTTTTTTTATTTTTTTCAGGCTTTTTTCAGTTTTTTAATTTTTTTTCAGGCTTTTTTCAGTCTTTTCCAGTCTTTTTTCAGGCTTTTTCAGGTTTTTGTCAGGCTTTTTCAGTCTTTTTCAGGCTTTTTTAGGCTTTTAAAATCTTTTTCAGGCTTTTTTCAGTCTTTTTCTTTCTCATTCCCGCACTTTTCAGTTTTATTTCGGCTTTCACTCTCAAAAAATATTTCCCCGTTGGATCCCGGATTGTATTTCTCTCTTTAATTCCCGGTAGCTTTTGTTGCAGCACTTTTTTTTTCTTCGGCCCCGTTGCTTGTATTTGCTTTTAGTCGCCGGCCTGTCGTGTAGCTTGTAGTGTATCGCCGTGGGTGTACCGTGTTCCTGTATGCCATGGTTTGTTTTATGGCTGTATGTGAGAGAGAGAGAGAGAGAGAGAGAGAGAGAGAGAGAGAGAGAGAGAGAGAGAGAGAGAGAGAGAGAGAGAGAGAGAGAGAGTCTGTGTGTTAGCTCCAGCGCAGATATCATGATTAGTCACTCGGGTTCGAATCAAAATCCCACTCACAGCACCGGGCGAGGGTTGGTTGCTTGGCGGGGCATCGGGGGCAGCAAGGTCTTGGTCGCGCCGCAAATACTCTGCGTCCCTTTGTCACCCCTCAGTGCTGGCGGGACTCGTTGCCTCCGTGGTGCAGTGGCTAGCGTGCCTGGCTACGAATCTGCGGGCTCTGGTTCGATCCCGGGCCAGGGCAAGTCAGTGACCAGTCTACCCAGCTGTTCTTTCTTCCTTTCGGGGTTGATAAATGGGTACCTGGGGTAACCTGGGGAAGGTAACTGGTAACCCGGGAGTCACAGTAGCCCTGTGTCCCGGGGTAACGGGTCCTCACCCACCACAGGCTCTAAGGGCTAATGTCACGGAGATGAGCACCGAATGCCACGCGCAGCATAGCGTATACTCCCATCTTTACCTTTACCCTCTATTGTGCTTACCTTACCTTCTTTTAGTGCTGGCGGGAAGTCTTGAGCGTCTCCCACAAAGTTAAGTTTCAAGT